>CM072523.1:25928461-26078461 GCA_036898135.1 Oncomelania hupensis | reverse complement strand
AAGTTGCTCTACCTGAGCTGCAATGCTATGCCAGGTAGCTATGGACACTAGTGACAGGGTATTACTGGGCGGGGACGAATTCTGGTGCTGTGGCCCTTAGTTGTGTTGGGTGGGCGCCAGCTGCTGTGTCCTCCACGAGATGGCGACTGAGGTAGTCGGCTCCGTGGTTCTCTTTGCCGGGGATGTACTCGATTTGGAATGAGTACGCCTGAAGGGTGAGTGCCCATCTCATCAGGCGAGAGTTCAAGGATTTGGAGGCTGCCAGGAACGATAGTGGTTGGTGGTCCACCTGAACTGTGAAGTGGGTCCCATACAGGTAGAGTTGGAATTTCTGTATGGCCCAGACTAGTCCAAGACATTCTTTCTCCGACGTGGCGTAGTGGGTCTCGGCGGGTCTCAATTTTCTGCTGGCGTAGGCGACAGGGAATAACGTCTCTGCATTCTTGGGGTCGCGCTGTAGCAGTACTGCTCCGAGGCCTAAGTCGCTTGCGTCGGTACGAAGAACGAATGGCTGAGTCAAATCGGGTAGGTGGAGTACTGGCGCCGATGTCATTCTGTCCTTGAGTGTTTGGAATGCTGTCTCGCATTCCGCTGTCCATACGACTTTGTCCGGGGCGATTTTCCGGGTTCCATTTGTCAGTGGCACGGCGATGCTGTTGTAGTTGGGGATGAACTTCTGGTAGAAGCCGCAGAGTCCTAGAAATGACTGCACTTCCTTCTTTGTCTTGGGCCTAGGAGCGTCGAGTAGGCGTTTCACGGTCTTTTCTACCGGTCGCAGGCTTCCTTGACTGATGGTGTGTCCCAGAAATTCTAGTTCTGTGAATCCAATCTGACATTTGGTGGGTCTTGCCGTCAATCCCGTGTCTCTGAGGCGGGCGAGTAGTTGCTGTAGGAGCGTGACATGTTCCTCCCACGTAGGTGTTGCGATGAGGATGTCGTCCATAAACGAGTGTAGGTGCTCGCTGCTCAGGGGTGCCAGGAGTTTTCGCATCATGGCACTGAAGATGCTGGGTGCGTTGTGGAGTCCGAATGGAAGTACGTTGAACTCGAAGTGTCCTTCCATAGTGCTAAACGCTAGGTACTTTCGGACTTGCGGTTGCACTGGTATCTGGTAGTATCCTTTGCTGAGGTCGATACGTGAGAAATACTTTGCTCGCGGTAGCTTGGCAAATAGGTCTGTCTGGTCCGGGAGTGGCTCTGGCTGGAACTGCGTTACGGCATTCAGCAGTCTGAAGTCGATGCACAGTCGATGCTCTCCGTTGGGTTTTCGCAACAATACCGTGCCTGCGCTGTAGGGTGAGGTAGACTCTGAGATGATTCCGGCTGCCAGTAAGGTGTCTATCTCTTCCTTGATGGCTCGCTGTTGCGACAGTGGCATCGGGTAGAGCTTCTGGCGGACGGGTGTTGGGTCGGTCACCGTTAAGGTTACTTCGACGAGGTCTGTCCTCCCTGGTCGGTCTGTTAGCACAGTCTGATGTTGTCGAATGACCTGTAGTACTTGCTGTCGTTGTTTAGCGGCTAGGTCTCCGTTGAGTATCACGTCTTTGTAGGTTTCTTTGGAGTGCAGGGGATACTCTACTGCATTGGTCTCCATGCTTTCTCCTTCTTCCGCGATGGCGATGGCTAGCAAGTTGTGAGTGCTGGGGGTCGCTGGTCGGTCCGTGTACTTCTTGAGGAGATTAATGTGGTGGTATCGGGCTCTCCCGTTCACCTCTACTTGGTAGACTGTCTTGGATTTCTTGGCAGTCACCCGGTACGGTCCTCTCCAAGCGATGTCCAGCTTGTTGGTTCCACTTGGAAGTAAGAGTAGCACTTGATCGCCGACTTGCAGTTCTCTGTCCTTCGCGTGGCGGTTGTAGTACTTCGCCTGACGGGCTCTTGCCTTCTTCAGTGCTTCACCAGCTTTCTTCCACGTTGCTTTGAGGGTTTCCTGCAGGTCTGCGACGTACTTGGTGGCACCTCTTGGTGTGTCGTCTATCTTGGCTTCCGTCCAACTTCTGCGTAGGGCTTCTAGCGGTCCTGCTAGAGGTCTGCCGAATAGCAATGTTGACGGGGTGTAGCCTGTGGCTGCATGGGGCGTTTCTCTGTATGCGAACAGTGCCGCATTCACGTAGGTGTCCCACGCTTCTGGATTGTCGTCGGCGACTTTCCTGAGGATGGTGAGAAGGGTTCCATTCAGTCTTTCTACTTGTCCGTTGCTGGCTGGGTGGTATGGTGGTGTGCGAATGTGATGAACTTGTATCAACTCGAACACGTCTTGCATCAGGCGGCCGGTGAACTGAGATCCGTTGTCCGTTCTAATGCTGTCCGGGAATCCGACTCTGGTAAAGATGGCGATGAGTGCATCTGCAATCTTCTTGGTGTCGATCGCTGGCAACGGGACTGCTTCGCACCACATCGTACATGCGTCGACGAGTGTGAGTAGAAATCTGTTCCGCTTCTTGGTCATGGGCAGTGGTCCTACTATGTCTACTGAGACTTGCTGGAATGGCACGCCGACTACTACCGATGGTCCTAAGGTAACTGGTACGGTGTGATGTCGCGGGGAATATCGTTGACATTGGTGGCAAGATTTCACGTAGCGCTTGACATCCTCCGTGATTCCTGGCCAATAGTAGTGTGCGCTGATTCTCTGCACTGTGGCTCCAATTCCCATGTGTCCGCTGAGTGGCATGCTGTGGCCTAGTTCTAGTACTTGGGCTCGAAGGGTGGCTGGTAGTACTAGTTGGGTGTGATCTCCATCTCCTTGTCGATGTAGAACTCCCTCTTCCATGTAGAAGTCTCCCTTGTGCGGGGGTGTGTGCGCCTTGGGTAGCTTCTGGAAGCACTTCGCTATCGAGGTGTCTTCTTTCTGTGCTGTTTTGATCTCTTCGAGTCCTGGATTCGGAGCGAACTCGGGCTGGGGTGGTTGGGTTTTAGCTTGGGCCCTGGTTTGCACTGCAGCTATCTCTACAGTTTTAGGGGGCGTGCCTAAGAACACATACCTACAACCTAGCACTAGATCATACAGGGGTTTCTGTAAAACAGCTGCTTGGATTCGTCCTGTGACGTACCTACTCTCTACTTCGATCCAAGCTATTGGGCAAGTAGTCGTCGGTTTCGTCAAGTCTGCTCCTTGTAAGTCGACTGTCTTGTCTGTCAAGTCCGCGCGCGATACAAGAGATTCGCTAACTATCGCGTCGTATGATAGACCTGTGTCATACAGACAGTTCGCTTCTTTTCCGTTGACCTTGACCGTGTCTGTCACCGATGGGTGATCTCCGATTGTGTGTGGCTTGTTACCGCTGCTTTGAGTTAGAACTCTGTGCGCTGGCCGGCTTTCGCGCTCTTCCCTACGTTGTGCGGCCAACTTGAAACATTCTGCGGTGGAGTGATTGTTTCTGTTGCAGAACGAACAATACCGTCTCTGTTCTGCGGGACCTCTTTTCCCGAATTCCGTGTTGGGTCCTTTATTTTGCCCAGGTCTGGGGTTATTCGGCTTATTCGCGGTGCGCTCTTCCCGGTTAGGGCTTCGTTTCTGTGCCTCTTTCCCGTTAGGCTTTAGGTCTCGCCTGAAGCTCTTGGCTTCTCCGTGTGCGGCCACGTACCTATCTGCGACCTTGACCAGATCTTCCAGTCTTTCCGCGCCCTGCTCTACTGAGAATGTCTCAGCTCGGGGGTCATGGTTTCCCGTAGCTGTTCCCATACTAACAGTTCTGTCAGTCCATCATACGTCTTAGCCGTGGCTGACTGGCTAATCCACTTATCCAGCGTTGTGGACAACCGATCCGCGAACTGCGCATAGCTCTCTCCTTTCACTCTCCGATTGGTGCGGAATTTTTGCCGATAGCATTCTCCTGTTAGTTCGAATCCCGTTAGGAGTGCCTCTTTTACTTTGTGATAGTCAGTCACTCTGTCAGTCGGTAGCTTACTGTAGATGTCATAAGCCTTTCCTCTAAGCCCTTGACTAAGCTTAAAAGACCAATGAGTGGGATCTAGTTTGTACTCTGTTGCTAGACGCTCAAACCTAGTCAGATAGAGATCTAGACCTTCTCTCTCTCATTGAATGTTCCCAGTGGAAATGACATTCCTTGTACAGGGTTGGATGCTACCTCTAGCTGATCTGAGTGGGGAGGGGTTGAGGAAGAACTTGAAGCTCCTGATCCCAATCTTCTTAGCTCTAACTCATGCTGTCTGTCTTTTTCCTTTTCTGCCCTCTCATACTCCCATTTCCTAACTTCTGCTTCTCTCTCTGCTGCTAATGCTGCCTTCTTCTGTTCTCCTTCTAATTCTAATTTCTTCTGTTCTCTTGCTGCTTCTAACTCTGCTTTCTTTTGCTCTGCTTCTAATGCTAATTTCTTCTGCTCTGCTTCTAGTTCTGCAGTTTCTTTTGCTCTCTGCTTCTAACTCTAGTTTCTTCGCCTCTGCTTCTAATTTCTGCTGCTCTCTCTGCCTTAGCCTCCTGTTTCTCTACCTCTGCATTGATATACGCAATTAGGTCTCCCCCTGCTAAGTGTAAAGCTTCCCCTAATTCCTTGAAGCGCAATCTCAAGGCCACTGGGTCCGACATTGCCAAACGTGTCTATGAACAACCTCTGAATCACGTGGAATACCAAAACACTAGCAATATTGCAAGTCAATATCAACAATGCAAAGACAATCAAATTCGTAATCAATAATAGAATAAAACAAGAGTCAAATGGCATACAACAGTTATTTAAGCAAAACCTGCAAAAGAACAATGCAACATACAGGCACAAAAATATTTGAAGCAAACAAGTTTTTAACTAAAGAATAGTGCACCCAAAACTGATCAGTGTTTGTTACCACTATTCTAAGTTATTCTACTACTACTACTGTTATCTAATTTTATTGTACTTAGGTCCGGTTATACCCAATTCCTATTATACACAGATCCTAGCTAGGCTCGCCAATTAAAGTGTCACGTGGGGTTTATGGGCTCTGCACAATGGAATTATGGACCCTCACGTTTATTCGGTGGGAACTGCTAGTAAGTCACCCTATGAATTACTTTAATAAATTTATTTGTTTAGCTCGTTCTGTGTTAAGGTTGGGGTACAGAAATAGATAGAAAAATGGTAAAAGATTACTGTCACACTAGCTTTCACACGGCTATGAATCATATGTAGTCCAGCCACTTGATAACAGTTAAAATCACACATTTATTTCTTCTACTCTATACAAGATTCTCTAAGTACTAATCTAACTTAAAAAGTCTCAGTCACTGCTAATAGTTCGATCGCTGATAGTCTAGGCAGCTGTTATTTCTTCCTCGGGCACTTGCTATAATATCTCATGGAGATTTGGACTACTGTGGTCCGTTTTACAGTTTCTGAAGAGTTGGACTACTGTGGTCCTGTTATGATCAGTTCAAGTGCACTTCTGGGTGTACACTTAACTTTCTTATGGTGCGGTCGAAGTCCTTCTGTGAGGTAGCTTCTGGTACACCTTTGTAGTTGTGTAGTTGGGTTCCCTTGCCACGCTGTGGGGTCTGACAGGGTGTCTTTCAAGGCCGCTCTTTCCGTCTTGTGCGGTAGAGGATCCTCAACCAACTAGTCGTTTATGTGGAGTGGGGTGCACAGGATAGCTCGGGATAGCTCGCCTGCTCGTCTGTTTGACAAGTTCAGGCCCGTGATGACTTGAGAGAATTATAAGATTTCAAAGTCCTGCTTCCTGGTCTATGAGTGTAGAGATTTCTCTAGCTGTGGAGATGTTGACTCTACCTCGTCTCACACACGACTGATTCAAACTGTGTTAGGCTCTGACACAGTCAAAACTGCTTTACCCACTGAGCCTGCTCTGATTGGTTAAACGGTCCGATTCAAAACTCAAGTGCTGAGTCACTGCGATGTGGGTCGGGCTCGCGGTGTGTGGTCTGCTGTGTAATTTAATTGCTGCTGTGTTATAGTCTAACTTCTAAAGTTACAAGTACTACACATGGCTAAATAGTCAACAAGCAGAGTTAAGACTAGCCGGTTCGTGACAGGCACCAAGACACGGGTCACGGTCACACGCCTCACAGGTTGAGTGTTCGGTCTCCCGAAGTTTTACTGTTGTATACCTGTTTTATCTTCGTGTTTGGTGTCGTCAGTTGTCAAGGATGTTCCTCTTGGACTGGTCTTGTTGTCGGACTGCTGTTTGTGTCTCCCCGTACGTCAGGATGTTGGTGTTTTGGATTTTCTGTATCGCCAAGCTGTGTTCCATTCACAGTGTTCACAATCAGCCATGTTTTCTTTCACCTACCTTGCACGTGCAGTTACAACGAGGTCATGATTCTGACCCTGCTACAGGTGAGCGAGTTGAATTCTACTACACACGCGATCAACTTTTATCAATGAAGGCTACTCGTTTGACCCCTGACCTCGTGCGTTTGCCTGAGATATTTCTGTATTGGCCGTGACCTTCCACGCAAACGAACAAGACGTGGTGGAAGAAGAAAACAACGATGCATTCAAGTAGTAGGCCTATCCACTGATTGCTCGCTTGCCTGTAACGTAGGCACTCAACCGTTCGACGACTCGCTGCCGTGGTCCGCCGATGTACGACTGCCGTATGGTAGGCCTATTCTACGCTGCGCGAACGCCTGCAACCTCGTCACAGTCCGCCGGTCCACCATATCTTCGTCGAATGTTGACAGTGAGCTGCGAGTTGCTTCATTTAATGCTCAGTCCCTTGGTCCTCCTCAAAAACGCACTGCAGTCAGTGAATTTATCAAAGACAGACACATTGACATCTTGTTTATTCAAGAGACGTGGTTTAAATTAGTTGGGATGAAGGGAAGTGTGCAGATCTGGCACCTTTTGGTTTTACAGCTAAGTCTTACCCGCGCTCTCACCGTGGTGGGGGTCTGGCTGTTGTGTATAAGGATGCTATGTCAAATCATTTGAGCTTCATTGTAGACTTTCCGTTCCCTCACACTTCCTTTGAAGCTGTGCAAGTTACGTTGTCAACATCACAGCAAAATGTACATTTCATTTGTATTTATAGAACTTATCCTAAAAAGAAGAACAACCTTACTGATGCGATCTTTTTTCATGAGTTTCCTGAAATGTTAGACTATTGTAACAACATGTCTGGTACTTACCTCATTGTTGGCGATGTAAACTTTCATTTTAATGAACCTCATTTAGATAGTACAAGAAAAATGATTGACCTTTTAAACATGTTTAGCTTAGAACAATCTGTCACTCAGCCTACCCATTCTGGTGGTCACGTGATTGACTGGGTAATGCACAGGCCCCAAGATAATGTAGTGCGATCCACCATTGTTACTCAGGAGCTGTCATCTGATCACTTTTGTGTGGTCTGTGATCTTACTGTTGTAGCTCCTTCTCCTCCAGCTTTGTTGAGGGAGACACGTAACCTTCGCGCCATGGACAGAGACGCCTTCAAGCGCGACCTGAGTGTGGAAGTGTCCCCGTCCCTTTGCCCCTCTGTGGAACAGCTGGATGCCACACTAGTGCCGTGCTGGATAGGCATGCTCCCGTCTCCCGCCGCAAGGTTAGGGTCGGTCGTTCGGAGCCGTGGTACGATGGTATTAAAACTGAGCTTCGTGAGGCGAAAAGACAGAGGCGCCGAGCTGAAAGACAATGGCTCAAGTCGGGACTTACGGTTTTTAAGCAGGTGTATTGCGCGGCAAAAAGGTATGTCACGCATATTGTGCATCAAGCTAAGTCAAGTTACTTTAGTAATCAAATCACAACTAGTAAAACAAGTAAGCAACTCTTTGGAGTGTGTGACCGCCTTCGGGGAAAAGACAGAAAAACGGTTCTGCCTTCTACACACCCTTTATGCCAGCTGCCCAATATTTTCAGTGATTTCTTCACTAGTAAAGTAGTTGACATTCGGGCAAAATTAGATGGCTTGAATTCTATGTCTTCTTCCATTCATTGTGCTGACCTACGGGGAGATACATACCCCACTGATTCATCACTTAATGTTTTTCAACCAGTGTCTGACCAAGAAATTAGAAATGTGATTTTGAAGTCAAAGCCTACAACTTGTTCTCTTGATTCCCTTCCTACCCCTCTGTTAGTAGAATGCGTAGACCAGCTGTTACCAACTATAACCAACATTATAAATGATAGCCTGTCCTCTGGTGTTGTTCCATCATCAATGAAATCTGCTGTTGTAAAGCCTTTACTCAAGAAACCTAGTTTAGACAAGAATACCCTTCAGAACTATAGACCAGTGTCAAACCTATCATTTTTGTCAAAGATATTGGAAAAGATTGTTTTGAAACAGTTATTTTCATATTTAAATACACATTCTTTGATCTGCTCCAACCAGTCGGCTTACAGACCTTTTCATAGTACCGAAACAGCTCTGTTAAAAGTTACCAATGACCTGTTGCTCGCTCTGGACTGTGGAAATGTTTCAGTTCTCACTCTGCTAGATTTATCTGCAGCATTTGATACTGTAGATCATGACATTTTGCTTAAAACTCTTCAGCTTCATTTTGGTATCTCTGGGTCGGTACTAAATTGGTTTCAGTCTTATCTCTTTGAAAGGAAGCAGGCTGTTGTTGTCGATGGCAGCGTGTCTAATGAGACAGAAATGATCTTTGGTGTGCCACAGGGTTCTGTTTTAGGACCTGTGCTTTTTGTGATGTACACCAGACCATTGCTGTTACTTCTTGATAATCATGCCATTGATAACCAGTCGTTCGCTGACGATACACAGCTGTACAATTCTTCCCGCCCTTCCGAGATTCATTCTTGCATCCAGAGCGTGCAGCAGTGCATTTCTGATGTAAGGTCATGGATGGCTCACAACAAACTTAAATTGAATGATGACAAAACAGAAGCGCTGTTATTCCATAATCCTAGATTGTCCTCACACTCTACCCTTCCTACTTCTATTTCTGTTGGCAACTCTGACATTACTTTCTCATCCTCTGCCAGGAATCTCGGTTACATCATATCTGATGACATGTCCCTTGATAACCATGTTTCACATGTTTGTCGTTCAGCATACACTGCCATTCGCCAAATCAGCTCAATCCGTCAGTATCTTACAGTATATGCCACCAAAACTCTGGTGTGTGCCTTTGTTCTCTCTCGTCTTGACTATTGTAACTCCCTACTCACTGGCTGTCCTAAATCTTTGATCGATAAACTACAAAAAGTTCAAAATTCTGCAGCACGGCTCGTACTGAAAGCAAAAAAAACGCGATCACGTGACACCACTACTATTTTCCCTTCACTGGCTTCCTATCCAAGCACGCATTGACTACAAACTGTCAGTTCTCTGTCACAGTTTCTTCTCTGATACCTGTCCATCCTATCTTAGTCAACTCCTGTCTGCTTACTCACCTGCCCGACAGTTGCGTTCATCCGCAGACACTCATGTCCTCACCACACAAAGAGTACGCACAAAAACCTACGGTGAAAGATCTTTTGCTTTTTGTGGCCCTAAACAATGGAATTCGCTGCCAGCTAACATTCGTTGTATTGCATCCACGCAGACTTTCAAGAAAGCACTCAAAACACATCTTTTCAAGCAATACTTTCCCACTGATTGAACTAACGAACATCACAATTCTTCTGCCTGCTGACATCCAGTCGACTGCCCAGTTTTAAACTATTACCTTGAGGTGAATGCTTGTATTGTGTCCGTGTTGAAAGTCATTTATTAATTTTATATAAGAGTATTTACCAATGTCGTACAAGTTCTTTTATACTACTAGTTTAGTTAAATGTATCTGTTGTAGTTGAGTCTAGTCCCTTTTAATGTTGTGATTGATGTCTTTTCATTGTATTTTACTGTTTTAAGAAATGTTTACAATCATATGTTTTGTTTTTAAGGTGTGTAATATTTTTAGTTGTATTGCTTTGTTAAATGATGTGATAATGAATGCTTTTATTGTGGACATGTACTTTGGCCAGGCGCTCGTGCGTCTGTGTGTGAGTGATTGTGTGTGTGTGTCTGTGTGTGTGCTGTTAATTAAGGTACATACTTGTGGTTTAGCATTTTTTACTAGGCATGTTTTTGTTTTACATATTTTATTTTGTTTTGTTTTTAATACTATTGCTTTTTTATTGCATTGTAAAGCGTGGCGAGCCCATGTTTGTTGGGGTACCACGCTATATAAATCTACCGTATTATTATTATTATTATATATGAGACACTCGAAAGATTGAGAAAACAGTGGTATCCAAAGTGCAAAACGCAGAAACAAACTGCATGTCGACACATTCAAATAAGAAACTTTGCTTAAAAGGGGGAAATGAGCGTAAAATACGAGGTGATATGAGAAGACGCGAAGTGAGACGGAGATGCGACGAGGTGTTTAACGAGACGCAGTGAGATCAAATGAATCTAATATATCGCCCAATGGGTGAGAATTGGGGATGATTCACACGTAATATCCCTCCGTGAAATAGCCTAGCTTTGACCGATCGCCTGCCTTGATTTTGTATACATTTATTCATTGATTCAATCACAGTGGATTAAAAGACGACAGCTTATTCTTGAAATATAACTACTACTACTACTACTACTACTACTACTACTACTACTACTACTACTACTACTACTACTACTACTACTACTACTACTACTACTACTACTACTACTACTATTCTTGAAATACTAATGAGCAAGATGTATTCTAAGCAAAACGATAAATTCAAGAATACTAACTCAGTGGGGTTTTTCCCCATCAGTGGCGCAAACTTATAGCAAGTGTGCGTCTCCAACAAAACAGACTCGATCTTGACTACAGGCATAATGAACCTACCTCAAGCTGTGTTTAATTCTCTGGACCTAAAACAACCATTATGTAGGCTATGTACCTCAAGTTGTCAATGCTGGATCTCCATGCTATAAACTAACCTGGAAAGTGCAACGTTTATATTACCAGACAAATCCAAATTGTTTTCGGTTTCAGTGTTGGTTTGTTTTTAAAATTTAAAATCTTTTCATTAATAAAATTATTCTAGACTTTCACAAACATTATTGCAAACTGAAACATACCCATGTCCCATTCTGTACTCATAGCACCGACTGCACCACGTTCATTCATCATTTCTCGCATGCATGGTAGCCATCTTCGGGCGAGATAGTTTTGCATGTTACCCTACATCATGTGTGCAATTGTTGCAGGTGCATAGGCCTACAGTACTCGGTTCTCAATAGTGTTTAAGCTTTATTCAGTCACTGAGCTGGTGTCCAATTGCTTTTATTCACAGTCTGATTTTTTTTAATTAAAAAAAAAACACAAACAAACAATGACGTGCGTTAGTCTTAATTATTGCGCATATTTACAATATCGTTAACCTTATTTTCTCTTTGGTTTTGTGATCTAAATCATATTGAACGCTTCGTTTTTTTTTCAATCGTGCTAGAATTCTCCACCGGGCCACTAAAATTGGGTCCCACCCACCCATCCTCCCCCCCCAAAAAAAAAAAAAATTTTTTTTCGTTCTTCAAAGACAAGGCTACTTACGAGAAATTCAGCCTAAAGCCTATATGTTTGTGTATGTGTGGAGAGGCAATGCTCTGGTATGTGTGTGTACTGCCATGCAAGACGACGGAATGTGGAAAAAGCTGTGTGCTTACCTGTTGTTTAGCTGTAGAAACAGAGGCACTCAAGATGGCAGGTAGCAGGTACAACTAGTTTCACAGTAGTCTGCACACGCTGCTCACAGCTTCTGCTTTACTCACAACTACCTTCCATTTCTTGACTCACAATGATATAAGCAACGGAGTTCGCCCGATCTTCTCCAAGAAAGATTAGTGACTAGAAAATCTTCTTCGTCTTCATCTTGTAAAAAAACAAAATTTGGGCACCGACTTATATAAACAGCATATACACGTAGATGGATACACACGAACATACACACATACAGGCGAGAGTACAACAGCAACCTCCCCCCTCCCCCCCACTCCGAAAAAAAAACAAAACAAGATGGTACGCCACCTCAAAGGTGCTCCCAAAACAAAACAACTGAGGTATACATGTACAGAGATAGTGAGAATTAATCATCCCACCGCAGACAAAGCGCGTAAATCTGGCTCAACAAAGGGGTTCTGTTCTTTCTGGTTCTGTTCTTTTTCCATTCTGATCGCAGTAGATAATATTAGATGACTAGTTCATTGAAATCTTCCGCCGCTTTCTTTGGCAAAGCTCTCGAAACATCAAGCCTGTTATTTATTCTTTGTCAATGGTTGCCATGCTTATTATAACAAGACACTAGAGAAACACAGATGATAGCAATAACTTTTCAAAACACGCCCTATTATTTTTTTCTTCCAGCCATATTTCTTTCTTTCTTTTTTTACAGACATCTTTTTTTTTCTTTCTTTCTTCAAGCTATAGTTCTGTTCTTTTCTTTCTTTTCTTTTCTTTCTTTCTTTGTCATTTTCTTTCATTCATTCATTGTTTCTTTCTTTCATTATTTTATTTATTTATTTTTAATATTATGCGGTTCAGTATTTCCTTTTCTTTTCTGATGCATGTTTTGGGAGAAAAAGTCTATTCTCTCTCTCCCTCTCCTCCCACACTCCCCCCACCCACCCTACCTCTTATCCGCCGCTCTTCTTTCTTCTCTAGATCGTTCTTTCTTCTTCTGATTCGTCTTCTTCTTCTTCTCGGTTCTTATCCCCTCTGACTTACTCGTCTTCCCCTTGTTCTCACTCCTATACTCCCCTCACCCATCCACCTCTTGTTTCTGTTCTGTCCATTCTCAAAGACTGAAGGTTGGGAGAACTCGGAACGGACCAACGGACCGACTCGCAATGAAGCATGAACAGCTTTGTGTGCAAGCTGTTCCCAGCGCCAGTGGAACGGGTGTGCTGAAAATAGGCATACGCTCCTTACCCCGCTATAGACAGCATCTTATCTTGTTCAGATAATCACAGACTGTGCCTTCCTCAGATATAGCTTGAAGCCACGGCCGCTGCAAGTCTTTGATACTCCTTCGCTGGTATCCTCTACCGAGCACAGAAGCATACAAAGTTGTTGGTTGAGCCTTCTTAGGCTACGTCAAATATTTAATTGGGATGTATCTCTTCAGCAGGCTCGGCCGCATTGTATGGCATGCATAATAGAGTGTATTTCGATGTTAACGTTAAGTATAAATGCGTGAGAACTACTGATGTCATTAGGAAAAAGCGCTATATAAATAATAATGTTCGTCATTTGTAAGGCGCCTTAGCCTAAGGATTAAGGCGCTGGCCGATACAGGATCTAAATCAAACCCCCCGAGACGCCCACCCGCAGCCTTTGGGCGCATGGTCTGACGCCCGGACAACTGAGCACAATCCTAGGCAGCCCAGGGATGGGGGAGAAAGACCAAGAGCATGCAGGGTGTTTTCTTGTTACCGGTACTCACCCGTCTAGGACATGAGCGTCAGGATCTTTAAAGTCCGTTATGAAGGAATGTATGCGACACACAGACTAGACCTCGGTTTATACTCTCATCCGAAGGAGTAGGAAAACAGGAGTAAAGTGTCTTTCCCAGGGACACAACACAATGGCCCGGCCATGGCTCGAACCCGGGACCTTCAGATCCGCAAGCCGAAGCACTACCATTTGACCACAGTGCCTCCTTCATACACAGTGCCTACCCTACTTCTTCTTCTTATTATTAGTTTTTCGTACAATAGAAGCACTGTCACGAACTGGCTAGCTTTAACTCTGCACATTTACTATTTAGCCTTGTGTAGTTTTTGTAATAGTAGAGTCAGTATATAACACAGCAGCAATAAAAGTACACACCGCGAGCCCGACCCACGCCGCGTAGTGAATCAGCACTGTGTGCGAGAGTCGTAAATATTTTAACCAATGACCAGCAGGCTAAGTGGGTAGAGCAGTTTTGACTGTGTCAGAGCCTAACACAGTTTGAATCAGTCGTGTGTGAGACGAGGGAGAAGTAACATCTACTTAGCTAGCAGAGAACTATCTTCACTCATAGACCAGGAAGCAGGACTTTAGAATTTCAGAATTCTATCAAGTCACTACGGGCCTGAACTTGTCAAACAGGTAAATGAACACCCTTCTGTTTCATCGTGATATATTTATATTATTGTGGAAATTATGTTTGTGGAATTTGCTATGCATAAATGTGAATGATTAATCCGAATTTGCGGGACCACGTGGAAGAGCCGACCACGAGGCGAAACACGACCGGTTGCGCCGCCATGTTGTATCCCGTACGGAACCACTGTTGTTTAACTTATATGTATGTTTGCAGAACAGTGGCTGTACCACTGAATGTTTATAATATTATTAATTCGGTATGTGTATAGTTAGACACGATTGATATTATTTTATGTATGTATAGGAATTTAGAGTGAGATTCCAGTGGAACCCGGAAGTAGCAGAATGTTCGTCGCTTATGTATAGAGATGTGGAGCTATCACTGAGGGCTACTTGGCTTTCAGTGAGACGCTCTGCACAAACCGATTATTCAGGGTTGTGCAGAATTTCGTCTCTTATATTACAGACGAGCAGGCGAGCTATCCCGAGCTATCCCGAGCTATCCTGTGCGCACCACTCCACAGAAACGACTAGTTGGCGGAGTATCCTCTACCGCACAAGACGGAAAGAGCTACCCGGAAAACTCCCTGTCAGACCCCACAGCGTGGCAAGGGAACCCAACTACACAACGACACAGGTGGACCAGAAGCTACCTCACAGAAGGACTTCGAACCCCCACTCATGAGTTAAGTGCATAACACGAAGGTGCACTTAAACTGATCATAACAGGACCACAGTAGTCCAACTCTTCAGAAACTGTAAAACGGACCACAGTAGTCCAAATCTACATGAAATATTATAGCAAGTGCCCGAGTAAGATATAACAGCTGCCTAGACTATCAGCGATCGAACTATTAGCATTGACTGAGACATTTTAAGTTAGATTAGTACTTAGAGAATCTTGTATAGAGTAGAAGAAATAAATGTGTGATTTTAACTGTTATCAAGTGGCTGGACTACATATGATTCATAGCCGTGTGAAAGCTAGTGTGACAGTATCTTTTACCATTTTTCTATCTATCTCTGTACCCCAACCTTAACACAGAACGAGCTAAACAAATAAATTTATTAAAGTAATTCATAGGGTGACTTACTAGCAGTTCCCACCGAATAAACGTGAGGGTCCATAATTCCATTGTGCAGAGCCCATAAACCCCACGTGACAAGCACCGAGTACGCGCACGTCTCTTGTACACATCTTTGATGAATTAAACAAACAACTAAAGTCCGTGCAATGGAATGCATATGCGTGCACAAGCTAGACCTCGGTTCATACTCTCTTTCTTAAAAGAGTAGGGGCACTGTACACCTTGAGCAAACATCAGGATCATGTTATTCGCAAGCTTGGCAGTGAAGCGAACAGCGGTCTACGCAGGTGTTTGTGGGTGTAGTTGTTGACTTGTCTAAGTTTCTTCTCTCTCGGTTCGCTTGTTTTACCTTCAAAATGTTAGCCTCTAAGCTATGCTGTGAATCGAACTGTTGTCTGCACGTTACATTGTCATCTTTCTCGCATTGTTCGCAGTGTTTTGCATCGTTTTAGCAACACTCGGCCAACGCGCATCCCATAATTATAGGTTAATTATTTGAGAGAACAAGTAGCGTGTATAAATTAAAAGTCGCAGAATAAATCTTGTTTCGTCGGGCTCCTATACAGGGCGCAACGCGGTTTTATCGCAGCCATTTACCAGAACCTGCATGATGTCATCGGGTGAAAAATGTTTAGTTGATATAATGAGATGAAGAGTAAACAACCGACAGAATTTCACCGTAATTATCCATTTACCGCCACTCGCCTCTGGTAGTCTGGGATAATCCTCGTGATGTGATATCCTCCTGCCTCCGCACTGATTATCAGCGGCTGTTGAGGTCTGTAGCATGAACTATATGTGCCATTATCAAAGCAAAAGTTAGCTAGGCCAAGGACACTCTGTATCATCCTCAGCTAATGCAGTTGCGTCTAGGCTATATTTCACTGGAGTTCCAACGTATTTCCTGCAACTGCGATATAAAGTGCTTCTTTTAGTGAATATACCGTAAACTTCGCCTTACGTTGGGGGTACTTTCTTCGTTTCAACTGCTTTGAAACGTCTTAATTATTCTACCGTAAAAGTAGCACGCACACTCCGTCTTCAATTATATTGTTTTTATTAAGTTTCATCTATCTCTCTTTTCAAGAGATTCGGTATGCTCTGAACACACAAGAAAGACGTCCCGAAATTCTCTGTGCAATGCATTCCGTCTTCGAGAATAGTGTTCTTGCTGTGTTTATTTCGTTTTATTTATTTATTTAACTTTCAACTTTTGATTTTATGTATTATTCTTTTTTTTTTAAATCTTTTTTTTTTATTCGGTGAGGTGCAATATGCTGTATGAATTCTCCATTGTGGATAATAATCATTGGTGGACTTGATTCTTGCATTGAGACTCAAAAATAATGCTCTAAACACAAGAAAAAGAAGTCCCGAAATTCTAGACCCGTGTTAGGACACCCGATACACATCGGTCGAATGCTACCAGAAGCATGTTTTACTTGTCGCCTCAACAGGCGATAAAGCATGCTCCCATGCTTCAGAGCACTGCTTTCTATACGCTTCAAGCTCACGGAAAAAGCGCAATTTCACTGCAGTGAACTCATGAAAATAGAAAAATGTAAGTTTCGTCTCCTCTAGGGGACGAATTAGGTCAAACTGTATTAGTTTCTAGGTCAACTGTATTTTACGAACCGTTTGACAATGTTTTTGAACCATTTGTTGATGCCGGATAGTGTCCTCACTTGGTTTCATGCAATTTAAGAATCCAACACGGAAAGAGCGGAATGTTGTAGAGTAACATTCTGTATATATTTACAGTGAAATTGCGCTTTTTCCGTCACTATAGCGCTTGAAGCGTGTAGGAAGCAGTGCTCTGAAGCATGAGAGCATGCTTTATCGCCTGTTGAGGCGACAAGTAAAACATGCTTCTGGCAGCCTTCGACCAATGTGTACCGGGTGCGTTAGGAGAGGAGAAGAGAAGAAGAAGAAGAAGAAGAAGAAGAAGAAGAAGAAGAAGAAGAAGAAGAAGAAGAAGAAGAAGAAGAAGAGAGCGCCATGCTTATCTCTATACTGAGCGAAAGGTGAGCCAAGCAGCAAGCATTAAATCCCTCGTTCTCAGTCCATGAGTAATACTACATACAGCCATGGATTCTTCAGTATAGTATGTTCTTCCACGATACAGCCAAGGAAGCGCACACACGCTTCCGGAGTTTATAGGCAAACACAAACCGTAGCTGAACCTGATGGCTGCTCCCTCCTCAGTTTTGAATTGGAGAGCAGGCCTCACTCATCCAGGCTTTGCGAGCGCGCGCGCGTGCGTGCGTGTGTGTGTGTGTGTGTGTGTGCACAGCGCAGCTGAATCCTGCTGAAGCATGAGCCCGATGTGATACAGAATAGTAAAGAGGAGTTACTGCAAGGGTTTAGACACTCTGACACTCGGTTTATGCATGGACTCTATATGTAGTATATAGGGTCCATGGTTTATGAGCACAAAGCCATATTGCAGCGTAGCAGGGATGAGACGGATCTCTCTCTCTCTCTCTCTCTCTCTCTCTCTCTCTCTCTCTCTCTCTCTCGGTCTCTCTGTCTCTCTTTCTCTGTGTGTCTGTCTCTCTGTGTCTTCCTGTATGTCTCTCTCTCTGTCTCGCCTGACTCTCTCTCTCGTCTCTCTCTGTCTCGACTGACTTTCTCTTTCTTTGTCTGTCTGTCTGTCTGTCTCTCTCTCTCTCTCTCTCGCTATTGTCTCTCTCTCTCTTTCTTTTGTCCCTCTCTCTCTATTGTCTTTCTCTTCTCTCTATAAGTGTGTGTTGTGTCTCTGTCTTACTCTGTCCACACACACATAGCCTACGCTACACAAGATATCGGGCCACAAAGGCTTATGCTAAAGACTTCTTTTGTTTCTTTTCTTTTTTTAAAGCAAAGCTGTATACACCGCGGTCTGTGCCTACACTGAATAGATCACTGACACTCAGACACTCAGTGTGCAAATAGGCTGCAGACGGCATTGCTGCCAGCAAGACCTTGGAGAATCTTACATCACTGTTTCTTTGTTGCTGTTGTTTTGCTGCGGGGCAGGAGCAACACGAGTTATCTGTCTGTGCTTGCCCCCCTCCCCCTCTCCATCCCTCCCTCTCTCTCTCTCTCTTTCTCTCTCTCTCAGTTACGCTTCAGACATCATTCTCGTCCAAGTGGTTTTCATCATTCCCCATAATGATCATCATCAATAGCAGCTAGTAGAAGTAATAGGTGCCGAAGACGGACATAGTCATAGTGCAAAGCGACTGGGATGCCGATGTTGACCAAGATGCACACCACAACTGGGGTGACACATGTGGGCCCCACTGCAACAACGAGAAAAATGACATGGGTCTGAGACTCTTAACTGGAGTATACAACAATCTGATACTGGCAAGCACGCTTGGTCTCCACAAAAATTTCAGACGATGGACATGGCACAGTCCTGAGGGGTGCATCACAACCAGATTGACTACATCGTGGTCAAGACACGCTTCAGATCAAGCATCAACATTGGCAGGACACGCACTTTTCCAGGAGCAGACATCGGAAGTGACCACGATCTCGTGATAATGTCCTCCCGGCTCCAATTGAAGAGAGTACGCTAAAACACAGCAAAGTGCACCAGACTGAAGTTTGACCAGGACAAACTGCAAGACCCGGAGTGACAGAAATATTCCAAGCCACACTTGGAGGGAAATTTGCACCACTGCTTATTTTTGGAAGCTGGCGATGTAGATGTCAACATCATGACCACCACCTTCAACTCAGCTGTGACAGATGCCGCCACTGAAATCCTTGGTTAGCAGCGCCCAAAGAAGAAACCGTAGATCACACCTGAACTTTTTGACCTGTGTGAAAAACGAAGAGAGATGAAAAAGAAAACGAACACCTCACAGGGAGCTGATGCCTACCGAAAAATCAACGATCACATCCGAAAAGGCATGCGCACAGCAAAGGAGAACTGGGTATACGGTAGAAGATCAATGCCAGGAAATAGAGAATAGTCTGAACAAGAACAACAGCAGGAAACCTACCAAACTGTGAAGCAGCTGACAAGTGTTAAACAGCCAAGTTCTCCAATTAAATATCCAAAGCAAGTCTGGCACATGCCTTACAGAAGAACAAAAAGTCTTGGATAGATGGACAAGAGTACTGCTCTGGCATTTACAAACACACACCAAACGGAAACCCATCAGTTCTAGCATGTCCCTAGAACAGAGAAGAGGAAGAAATCCTTTTAATTCTCCGAGAAGAAGTTGGGGTAGCAGTGTAGTCACTAAAGAAGGGGAAGTCAGCGGGAGTGAACAACATACCCGCGGAATTGCTGCAAGAAGGAGTAGAAGCGATGATTGACGCTCTCACCATTATCTGTAACAAAATCTGGCAGAGTGGGGAGTGGCCATCACCATGGACCCAGTCGCTTGTCATCACCCTTCCCAAAAAGGGTAGCCTTCAAGAGTGTGAAATTACCGCACCATCAGCCATCCCAGCAATGTCCTCCTGAAAATACTACTCAACAGGTTGAAACCCCGAGCTGAACAAATTATAGCTGAAAACAAACAGGATTCAGGGCAGGGCGAAGTACCACTGAACAGATTTTCAAACTCAGAATAATCTGCGAAAAATACCTACAGCACCAACAACATCTATATCAGGTGTTTGTAGACTTCAAGAAAGCGTTTGACAGAGTATGACATGCAGCTCTGTGGGCAACCATGAGAGTGTACAACATCAGCCCTGTCATACACAACAACACCATCGGCAACTGGTTCAGACCAACAATCGGCGTGCGTCAAGGATGTGTACTCGCTACAAAGCTCTTCAAAATCTTCCCAAAGCGCGTCATGTCATATGCCCTTGCAGATCACGAAGGCACAGTCAGCATAGGGGGTAAAGCAATCTCCAACCTCAATTTTGCGGATGACATTGATGGATTGGCTGAACATAAAAAGCTGTTACAAGGGCTTGACACCACCCCCAAAGCCATTGGAATGGAAAAAAGTGCAGAGAAGACCAAAATGATGACCAACAACACCAATGGCATCAACATGAACATCAAAAACCAAGGCCAACCCCTCAACACAGTGCATAGCTTCAAATAGTTAGGAGCCATTGTATCAGACCATGGGTCCCGACAGGAAGTCCTCTCCATGGTCGCACAAACAACTGCTGCCCCGACAAGATTGAAGCCCATTTGGTAAGACAGGACCATCAGTCTACATTCCAAGGTAAGGCTGCTGCGCTCCCTTGTGATATCCATCTTCCTATACGCTTGCGAAACATGGACCCTCACAGGAGATCTACAACGAAGAATATAAAGCATGGAGATGTGGTGCTACAGAAGACTTCTGGGCATTTCCTATACTAAGCACATCACCAACGACGAAATCCGACAGACCGTCACACAAGCCATTGGATAACACGATGCCATGCTCACACAGTGGTGACAAAACGGAAACTCCGATGGTATTGCCACGTCATCAGTGCATCAGACCTTGCAAAGACCCTCCTGCAAGACACGGTGCAAGGAGGCAGAAGAAGAGGGAGACAGAAAAAGAGGTGGGAGGACAACATTCGAGAATAGACTGGCTTGACACTGAACGAAGCCATGAGGGTTTCTGAGAACAGAGAAAGATGGAGTACGCTGATTAAGTGATCATCTGTAGTGCCCCAACTGCCTTCGAGTTACGGGATAGAATATGATATGATAGGATAGAAGTAACAGCAGAGTCGTCAACGTCGTCGTCGTCGTCGTTTATCATAAAATGATCATCGCAATCACATTCATCTTTTGCTCATCATTAACTTGGTGTATCGTTACAACCATAATAATAATCCTCGTCGTCATCATCATTGTCGTCATCGTCATCAGCATCATTGTCACCGATATCATCATCATCATCATCATCATCATCATCATCATCATCATCATCATCATCATCATGATGTTGTTGTTGTTTTTGTTGTTGTTAATCATTATCATCATCATCATATTGTTGTTGTTGTTGTTTTTGTTGTTTTTGTTGTTGTTATTATTATTATTATTATTATTATTATTATTATTATTATTATTATTATTATTATTATTTTTATTATTATTATTATTATCATCATCAGCAGCAACAGCAGCATTATCATCATCATCATCATCATCATCATCATCATCATCATCATCATCATCATCATCATCATCATCATCACCAACAACAACAACACTGAATGGTTTACTGACTAGGTTAAAAATGTGTTTAATTGTATTTTCCCCGTTATTACAAATCCACAATCCATGTTGTTTATGCATTTTTATTTATTTATTTAATTTAACGTCTATTCACATCTGTGATATTAGACAACATATTAAATTAGAAACAGATTAACTTAAAATTAAAATAAAGAAGTTAATATGAACAACAATTAATATAACGACATAATTATATAAAAGAAATCTATTGTTATTGCTTGTTTATGATGTACGAATGAATAAGAAAGCAATACGACAACATATATGCTTATTGCAATCTTCGCGGAGAATGCATTTTAAAATATATTAATTGCGAAACACTTACAGATTAATCTATGAATAAAACATAAGTAATGAAAAATATAACTAACCCAATTCTTTGAGCATAAACTTTTTTGATGAAACCTCTGTTAAAACTTAAATTTGAACTCTATGGATCGTTTTAAATAATCAGTATATTTTATAAATTTAATTTCAATGATAAATGGAAAACATATGAATGATTACCATCTTGAAAATGACATCTTCATTATAACTTATGCCTTTTTTTGATTGACGTATAAGTTGTCCTTTGTAATCAAATTTTTTTTTTTACCTCATACTTTGCATACAATTGACAATCATGCCTTTTAAGCGTTTGGTGATGATAGGCGCATGATTCCATTATTATTTTTATTATTATTATTATTATTATTATTATTATTATTATTATTATTATTATTATTATTATTATTATTATTATTATTATTATTATTATTATTATTATTTTATTATAAGAATTGACCAATTGGAGAATATATTAGTGCTTTAGATATATTTAGATATGATTTTAAGTCTAAGTCTTGAGTGCTATTTAATTTATCATAACTGCTAGGTAAATATTTCTTTATATCTTTACAATGTAATATTAAGTGTGGGATGGTTATATTTTCATTACAAATGCAAGTAATATTTTTACAAAATTTTGTTTTCCAAGAATTTAAATATAATCTAAATGCTAAACTAGAAATATGTCTAGGGACTCCTGATATACTAATTAAACAGGAATCTGAAATTTCTTTTTTAGTAATATTATTAATTATACAGTACATTTCTTTAACTGATAATCTAATATGAATTTTCATAGCATTAATATTTTTTGCTCCCTGTTTTGCTGCTCTATCTGCTTCATCATTATGTATTATTCCGCAATGTGATGGCAGCCAACAAAAATTTATATTTATTCCTGTGCTTTTCAAAGAATGAATGAGATGTTTTATTTCAAATATTATATCATATCTGTCATGATTTTTATTAGAATTTAATGCATATAACACCGATTGTGAATCAACACATATGAGAATACCATACAAAGCAAGTGGTGTATTAATTAATGTATGAAGAGACATTAATATAGCCACCAGCTCTGCAGTGAATACTGAATGATTTTTACCCAAGTAAAAAGATTTTATAATTTTAAGGTCTGGAATTACAAATCCTGCTCCTGCATCTCCTGAAGAAATTACAGACCCATCTGTATAAACTTTTAAATGTCTATAATAATGTTCATTTATATGTTCTCGGGCCTCTGTAGCTATTAAATAAGGATGTTCATGTTTTTTAAAATTAGTATAATTAATATTATATTGTGCGCTTTCCATTTCCCATATGGGATATGGGGCATTAATGAGTTTTGGCGCAACTTGTTGTGGTAAAATATTTGCATCATTAAAAATATCCTGAGTATATGTTGAAATTGTTTGTAATGAAATTACATCTTTTGTTCTCTTTGGAAAATCAATATCAGATCTAGTATTTAGATCCTCTTGCATATTATTTTCTACTGCATGACTTCTAATTAAATATTTTGCGCATGCAAGTTTTCTATAATCTCCTAAAGATAAAACACCTGCTGCTGCATACGCATCTGTAGTTTTAGTATGAATCGGTACACCAAGTGCTATTTTTATAATCTTACTATCTAAACTTTGTAATTTGTTCAAGTACGTTTTATGTGCAGAAAAGAATGCTTCTTGACCAAAGGATAGTTGAGATCTCACAAGAGTACAAGCTAAATTAATTAACATTTTTGTATCTTGACCCCATGATTTTTTACTTATTACTCTAATAAGATAAAAACTTTTCATCGCCTTTTGTATTAAATAATTGATGTGTCTTTTCCAATTTAATTTTCGTGTGAAATATACACCTAAAAATTTTACTTCTTCTACATATTTAAGTTCTTGTGTTTCAATATAAAATTTAGGAAATATTTTTGGATTTTGACCATTATTAAACAGTAACATGTTTGTCTTTTCACTAGATAGTTCAAGGCCATTATTATTCATAAAAAGGCAAATGTTATTTAATTCTAATTGATATACATTTTGTATGTGTTTAATTTCATATAAAGAAGATCTTTTCCTCAAAGATACGTTAGTCCATATTGCGATATCATCTGCATACTGAACAATGTGTATATTTTTACTTAAATTTTTTGGTAAATCATGAATAAGCAAATTAAATAATATAGGTGATATAATCGAGCCTTGTGGAATTCCCATATTTATAAAATGTTTGTTAGAATAAGAATTTCCAACTTTTACAATCATGTTTCTTCCTGTAAGGAATGTTTTAATATATTGATATATGTGGCCTGATAATCCTATGTTTTTAAGCTTATACAATAATCGTTTGTGCCATACTCGATCGTATGCTTTTCGTATATCAAAAAAGGTTGCTAGTAAACTCTTTCTTTTAGCAAATTGCTTCTTAATATGTGTAGAGAGTTTAACAATGTGATCTACTACAGATCTGCCTTTCTGAAAACCTGCCTGATTAATAGGTATGACATTGTGTTTATTGCAGTAATATGACAGCCTATTGAGTATAATCTTTTCCATTAATTTACTAACATGCGAAGTAAGAGCTATTGGTCTATAATTTGCTGAGTCTCTCCGTGATTTTCCACTTTTTAATATAGGTATAATTATAGATGTTTTCCAAATATTTGGCAGATTTCCTGTTTCCCAGCATTTTTGTATGATTTTATGTAAATAATTTAACCACATGTCTGGAAGATGTTGTAAAAGTGTATAAGAAATCCCGTCACATCCTACCGCAGATTTTTTTATTTCCTAAAATTTGTAGCGCTTCTTTAATTTCTGTGAGAGAAATGTCTGCATTAATTACATTGTTATTGAGTTGATCTTCAGGATCTTTATATATATCTGAATTTTCAGCTGTTTCTCTAAATTTAATATTTTTATCTGTTAAATTATGACTGTTACTTTCATTGGAAAACATTTTAGCAAACACTTCAGCTTTACCTTTGCATGAAATGAATTCTTTGTGTTCAACTTTAATTGGACATTGAGGAAGTTGAAAGCCAGTTTTCATTTGTGAAACTTTTTTCCAGATTTTTGAAATGTTATTGTTTTCAGTTATTTCATTATTGCAAAATTTTGTCCAGTATTGTTTTTTTTCTAATGCAATAATTTTATTGCAAGCTATTTTAGCCTTTTTCATATTTTGAAAATCTATTTCTGATTTACTTTTACACCATTTTTTATATGTGCGTTTTTTATTTTGTACTGCCTTCTCACATTCTTGGTTCCACCAAAGATTTCCTTTATGTTTATTATTTTTATGTTTCTTGATGATAGGAATTGATCCTTTGGCTGCAAAGATGATTGTTTCATTAAATTTTGTAAACATTTTTTCAATATCATCGTCTTTCATGAAATCATTTTCAGAATTTATTAAAAGTGATTGAAATTTTTCCCAGTCTGCACGACCATATGAAAATGTAGGAATATCATCTTCATTCTCATCTACTTCAGGTTTTTCATTTAAAGTTATTGTTATTGGTAAATGATCACTACCCAGCGAGTCTTGACCTATATCCCAAATACAGTCATCTGCCAATTCAGGTGAAATTAATGTTAAATCAATAGCATAAGAGTTTTGATTAAAACAGTCAGGAATCCTAGTTGGTCTTCCATCATTTAAAAGAACAAGATTAGAATTTATAATATTGTCTGTAAATTTTATATTAGTATTATGATCACAGTCTGAGTCCCACACTGGAGAATGAGAGTTGAAGTCTCCTGTAATTATCCATCGTTCATTATTATTAATATTGGTTAACCAGTCACAATTGGTTTCCTTTGGTCCTTTGGGGATGTATGCACACACGATGTTGATATGAAGAGTATTATTGATTTTAATTTTTATCATAGAAGAAAAAGTATCTTTGCCATCATTTGACTCAACTGGAGGTTTGCACGATGTATATTCTAAATCATTTCGGACATATATTGCCGTTTGTATTTTCATATTATTTTTAACAAATGGTGTGACTGGAGGAAAATAATATCCATCTATCTTTGGTAATTTATTTCTATTTACTTTTAATGATTGTAATGATAAAACGTGATAAGAATGTAAAATCAAATGCTGATTAAGATATATCATGTTTGCATGAATTGAACGGCAATTCCATTGCAAGACACTAAATCCACTTTTCATTTCAGAGTATCTAAAGTGAAATAGGTACTGTGCTAATATTCATTGAATCAATTTAGCGGACAGCCCACAGTCAAAGTTTTACTGGAGAATACGCAGTAGACATTTGGACAAAACATCCAATCCTTTCGCATTTGGATGTATACAATCTCGGTACAATGATCTTATTGCTGCTCCGGATTTAGTGAGGAAACCTGAATCATTGTCAAGGAATTCCGCACCACACCTTTTACAGGCCATACTCAGTGCATCATTTGATGCATCGACCTTTCTTCTTAGAGGACCTCTAGGAGGGATGATTGCAGAGCAGTGAATGACTGCCTTGGGAAATGTTGTTTTAACATTTTGAATCAATTTCATCCAATTTTTCATTGTAATGTTTCTGGTTTTGCAGTTGTTGATTCCAACATGAATAATGCATCGTTCTATAATCTCATTTTGTTCCATAGTGTGAATCCAACTGCTTACATCTTCCAGTGTGATACCCGGAACATAGATAATTTGAGTGTTCTTGTTTTTGTCTGTTATTTTCTCTTCTTTCAGTCCCTTGATTGTCGAGTCGCCTATGACCAGATTTAGCGCGTCATTTGCAACCTTGCAGGTTTGTAGTTGTTCAGATGGTGTATGATTTGTTGTTTCCCCTACATCTGGAATGGGAATGGTTTCGATGTGGCACTTCAACTTTAATGTTTCATCGATTTTGTTCTTTTCACGGACTCTAGGAAGTTCAAAGACTGCTCGTATTTGCTCTATGGTTTCATCTTTCAAGATTGGATTCATTTGTACTTGTGAGCCTATGTATGTCATTCTGTATATGTCCTCCAAATTTTGTTTCAGGTCTTCTTGACTATTGCTGTTGATGATCGGAATCACGGTGGTTCGAACAAAGTTATCAAAAGTTGGTGGTTGGAAAGGAACCTTCGATGCAATGCTTGCATACGTTTCTTTGCATACTTCATGATTCTTTGTTTTTGTAACTTTGTTGATGGCATCTTGAAGACTCATGTACTTTTTTGATCTTTCTTTTTGAGCATTTTTCAACAGTACTTTTTTATCACAACCGTGATAAGCAGCAGAGTGTGGGCCACCGCAGTTAATACAACGCGGGGCACTGGTTGAGCATGATTTTCTATCATGATTTTCACCGCACCTGCAGCATCTTGGTTTGGCAAAGCAGTTTTTTCGAGAGTGATTCAAACGTTGACATCTGGTACATCTGATGACAGGAGGACAATAAGGAAAAATCTTGTACTCCCTGTTTCTTGTTCTCAGAATCGATGGCAATGTGTCTGTGGCGAAAACAATTCTAGTAATCTGTTGTTGTGATTTCTTGGTTTGAAAAAAAGTGAACTTTATTATATCTTTGTTGTTTTTCAAATCTTGTGGCTCTATGTGATGAAACACAATTCCTTCAGTTTTCACAGTAGGGATATAACAATGAACATTTGCGCCTCCTAGATTCGTTAATGATAGAAGTTTGTTTTGTTGATTTTGGGAAACGCACTCCACAAACAAGTCACCAGATTGTAATATTTTGACGTTTAACACACTTCCTACAACACCGATAAAAGGGAATGTTGTTGTTGGTTTTAATTTACGTAACAACACATCACCAGTTTTTTGGTCTTTGATGATCACTTGATGTTTTTCTAGTGCTTTTTTATATTTCAGAATTATTTCTTTTTCTGGTGTTGTAACAATGTAATCTTTATTAGTTTCTCTGATGTGGTATTTCGAGTCAATGTTGTAATTTCCATATAGTGCCTGCATGTTGTGAAATAACTTGTGTCATCTTCATTATTTTAAAAAATAAAAATAAATAAAAGTGATAATAAAAGAAAGAAAGAAATAAATGAAAAAAAAAGTTTTGAGCGCCTGTGTTACGTCATAATTAGTGAAGTGAAAAGCACGTGACAATAATTTTGCACAAATGACGTATTTCCTCTGTTTGTTTTTGTGTTGTTTTTTCCCCTTGGGTGATGTCAGTAGTAGACTATCATCACGTGTTCATGTTCCAGATGACAATAATAAAAAAAAAAAAATCAATCGAAAATTCAAGACATATATTACATCAACAAAAATGTAAGTAATAGTAGAATGCTTAAAACATCATAGTAAATGTAAAAGAAAAATCACCCGGTTGGAAATTACACATGTGATACTCGTTTTTGCACATTCCTCGGGTTCCAGAACACTAACTGGTCTTGAAGTTGCTCAGCACGCTCAACAGCCTGCATCGTTGAATTGATTCGATCCTCCAGCGAATCGGGTGCCCGTATTTGACCATTTGTTGAGTCACATGATTCGTTTAGACGAATTTTCTCTAACCTTAAGTCTGTTTCTTACTATATTAAAACAGAAAATCGCACCTTTTCCAGGAGCCCAGGTTAGGATGTTGAATCTGTTTCCATGACCGGAAGTGACCCCCTTGTTTATGCATTCTTGTATGAAAAGTCGCAAATCTCAAGTTACATGTAAGAAACGATCGACCGAACTTGGAAATAAAAGATGTTTCATCAGAAAGAAGAAAAACAAAACAAACTATTTTATATGATTCAAACGTTTATATATGTGCACGATTTATAAAGCACCCATATCTCACGGTACATGGCGATACATTGCGCCCAGGGTCTTCATAGCTAGTAGATGAAGTCGCCAAGGCAGAACGTAATTTTAATGAACTTTTTATTTCTAAATTGTCGGGGTTCTCACTTGGAAATACCACAATTCTGAAGTTCAAGAAATGCAGCATGAAAACAACAACAACAACAACAAACAAACAAACAAAAAAGAAAAAAAGAATCGGAGAAAGAAAAAAAAAAGGACGGGTTAATTTTTTTTGTGTGTGAAAGAAATGGGAATGGAATTCTGTTTTTTTTTCGGTTAGTGTTACCCACCACCACCACCCCCTCTCCCACATACATCCTACTCCCATCCCCAACCACTGAAGGACCTTCATTACCACACCAGTCCTACCCTTTGCGCTCGTCACATGACGGGGCAGTCATACTACTGAAAGATGGAATCCAAAGTGATGACAAAATATTCTGTTATGACGAAACAAGCAAATATGATGACGACACAATCAACGCGAAGCATTTACAAAATAATGAATGTGATGACAAAATGTATGCAAACGCAACATTGGCTCATACTAAAATTAATTACAAAGCAAAATTCATATATCTAAATTTTTAACACCTAAGCTAATTAAGCTACGCAACATGCCCAAAGCAAACTGCGATCATCATATTAATATTTAAGCTTGGGTCGAAAACCCCAATCAATACGTATCATAATCACTTATTAATTATTCTACATACAGCGACACTTGAATAATAATTATAATAAAATATCCATCCAAATTTCATTGTGCGTTGTTTATCTGATTAACTACAGATCAATCAACCAATCAAAATCTTAATCGCTGTCTAAGTAGAGCTGATGAACCAATCAAATACCTCCCCACTGTCTTCGTACCATAAATAGCAAGACTCTGGCCAATCTAATTTTTTGATCAATCACCAATTAATGAATGACAACTTATAGTTAAAAGCGCTGCATAAAATGGTCCACATTCGAAGGCGTTCTCAAATGCGCTAGATAAGTAGGCCTACCAAAATGTAGATAAATAAACTTAATTATCCAAATTACTACCAGACCTATGAATATTTACTGTGTTGGTCATACACAAACCACGAAGTGTATACCAACTCCAACCTTTGGACACCGCCAGTTCCGCAGAAGAAAGTTGTTTTCGTTTGACTAATATTGTTTTTAAAAAGTTTGCCCAATAATATTCTAAGTAAAGTATCCATTAGATAATATAAAACACCACTTGCTCTCTTTTCACTTAAAAAAAAAAACAACTTTATTCTGTAATTAAAAAAAAACAAACTCTTATTCGTTCCAAAGTCCAACATCATCACAGACCAATAAAGAATAATTACATCTCTTCTACAACAGCAACAGGCTATAGTAAATATTATTTTATCATTTAGCCCAGAGACTGCTAAAGCCGCTGATAAAAAATAAAAAGCGTTTTTAATAACTGTCCTGTACTATCGTTGCGCTGTCGTAATATTACGTACATAGATGTACAATCTTTTAGCCACTGATGGTGGTGACTTATGTCTACATATTGTTGTAGCCATTTAATTAATTCATCAAATTAACCTAAAGTGTATTCAACATATGTCGCAGTTATCAGATTAACCTAAGTTGTATTCATCAGATTGACCTAAGTTGTGTTCATCGGATTAATTTAACACACAGCTGTTTCCGTCAGTTTAATTGAACCTAAAGTTGAATTTATCAGATTAGCATAAAAGTGTAGTCTATTCATCAGATTATTGTAAGTTATCATCACATTAATTTAAACGTAAAGGTGCATTCATCAGATTAACATTAAGATGTATTCGTCAGAGTAACTTTTTATCTCATAATGTTGCATCATATTGTTTCAATAGTTATCCTTGCGAGTGTACATGTGGTTGTGTGCGGGCGAGCGTTTAGAGCAAGCATAAAGTTTGGAAAAAGCGCTTTGGAAAATAAATTATTATTATTATAATAATAATAATAATAATAATAATAATAATAATAATAATAATAATAATAATAATAATAATAATAATAATAATTATTATTATTATTATTATTATTACTACTACTACTACTACTACTACTACTACTACTACTACTACTACTACTACTACTATTATTATTATTATTATTATTATTATTATTATTATTATTATTATTATTATTATAATTATTATTATTATTATTATGCCTATCCTATCCTATACAGTTTTTCGGAGGTCGTAGGGGCACCACAAATGATCGTTTAACCAGCGTACTCCATCTTTCTCTGTCCTCAGCAACCCTGATGGTGTCGCTCAGTGTCAAACCAGTCCATTCTCGAATGTTGTCCTAACACCTCTTTTTCGGTCTCCCTCTTCTTCTACCTCCTTGCACTTTGCCTTGCAGGATGATCTTTGCAAGACCTGATGTTCTGGTCACGTGGCCATACCATCGTATTATTATTATTATTATTATTATTATTATTATTATTATTATTATTATTATTATTATTATTATTATTATTATTAATATTATTATTATTATAATAATTATTATTATTATCATTATTATTATTATTATTATTATTATTATTATTATTATTACTGTTATTATTATTATTATTATTATTATTATTATTATTATTATTATTATTATTATTATTATTATTATTATTATTAACCCAAGCTGTATTCACCAAATTAACATAATTGGTACTGGTAGCCTACATCAGCATAACTTTATGCTTCATACGTGTCTGACACTCCACTTTGTCATTACACGGGAAGAGTGGAGTTCTCATTCGCCTCCAGCGTGAACACTTTCTTGGCCGCGTCCTTCTTTGCTTGCCTCGCTTTCTTCTCCTGTCCTTCCTTCAAGCTCGTAGCACAACCAAGCGCCAACAGCAAACCTATCACGCCTGGAAGTCAGAATGATTCAAATGAATAGGTAATTGTAATCGGTCCGTATTTTTTTTTTTATTATTCCAAGAACTGATCTTATATTGATGGTGAGTGATTCTTTTAATTTAGTATTCCTTTTTATTTTGCAGAGCAGAGAGCAACTTTTCCAATGTAATTTTTTCTGGGGGGAGTTGGGGGGGGGGGGGGGAGAGGAGAAGGGGAAGTAAGGATGGGACGATTAACATTTCTTACGTCTTATATTTTAACTAACTGACGTCCCGCTGCCTAACTAACATAATTGATAGCTAACTAGTAGCTAACTAACCAACCATCGACACGATTAACCAACCAACCAATCAACAAAATACGTAACTGACTAACCAACAAACTATCAATCTAACCAACGAACCAACCAACAAACTAGTTAATAACTAACCAAGGAAGAAGCCTAACTAAGAAAATAACTAAATAACCAAGAGAGGAGAAGGGGAAGTAAGGATGGGACGATTAACATTTCTTACGTCTTATATTTTAACTAACTGACGTCCCGCTGCCTAACTAACATAATTGATAGCTAACTAGTAGCTAGCTAACCAACCATCGACACGATTAACCAACCAACCAATCAACAAAATACATAACTGACTAACCAACAAACTTTCAATCTAACCAACGAACCAACCAACAAACTAGTTAATAACTAACCAAGGAAGAAGCCTAACTAAGAAAATAACTAAATAACCAAGAGAGGAGAAGGGGAAGTAAGGATGGGACGATTAAAATTTCTTACGTCTTATATTTTAACTAACTGACGTCCCGCTGCCTAACTAACATAATTGATAGCTAACTAGTAGCTAACTAACCAACCATCGACACGATTAACCAACCAACCAATCAACAAAATACATAACTGACTAACCAACAAACTATCAATATAACGAACGAACCAACCAACAAACTAGTTAATAACTAACAAGGAAGAAGCCTAACTAAGAAAATAACTAAATAACCAATTAATTAACAAATTAAATAACCGATCAAAATTATACGAAAGTGTATACATTGCTGTATATGTATGTATTTGCATCATATAACGTCTTTCCTTGTCCAGTAAATTGACGATTATACAAAATTTATTTGTACCTGTTTTGGGTACTAAGTAATTTTTTTTTTTTATAGATCAGGGGAAGTAACCTCTATTTCAATACGAGTCACCTTGAGTATATATTAAGTGTTTACTTTTGAGCGGTACGATGTAAATGATTAAAAAATAAAAGTACTCATAGAAAATTATAGATTTAAAAAAAATTACCCAACAATTTTTTTTATTACATTTTTTTAAAGTATTCCCCCCAACCCCCCAACCCCTCCCAAAAATAAAAAAAAATAAAAAGGAATCATAAATTAAAGTACGCCATGCACCATCCTACAACTCTTTTAAGAAAAAGTTGAAGACATACCTTTTTACTGCCACATACAGCTGAACCGCTATTTTTTATTGCTGCTATTTGTGTGTGTGTCTGTGCGGTACACATGGTGTGTGTGGGTGTGTTTGTGTGCGCTTTGATTTCTGCGAGGGAAAGAGCCTTATAAAAAAAATTTAAAAAAATAAATAAATAAAGGTATTCCGAGGTGAAACTTACTAGATACTTGATTCATAATACAGTGAGTGATTGGATAACTGACCAGCAGGCGCGAAGACGAATACGGAGAGCCAGAACGTCTTCCTCAGCGTGCATTCCGTGATGAAGTACGTCCCGAACCCAGGGAACGCCGAGCCATGGATGGGGAACTGTACGACGACGTCATCGTCAGCGTTGTACGTCAGGTTGAGGGTGCAGGATGACGTCATGAGGCATAGCTCCTTGGGATGGCTGACGTCATACACCGTCTTCAGTACCTGTAGGTGAGCAACCCCAAACCACACTGTTTCATTGTTTAGTGCAGGAAGCCAGTTTCCCACTAAACAGTCCACTTTGACGCTAGCTGAGTGTCAGGGATCTATCAAGAATAGGCAGTAAATAGGTCTATGTCCTCAACAGCCTCCCACACTCAGATTGGGGTCAGCGTCGCTTTCGGGCTTAACTGTATCCTGACTGCCGCTATAAGTCAGTAACATTCCAACACCACTCCATAGAAGCAAATCCATTACACAACCATCGACAATCATATTCCCAACAAGATGTAGGCTTATTTAATTTAAGTTAGACTGCGAGAATGAATATGTTATAGAATTAATCTCTCAAAGAACCATGACTCCTCCATCCCCTTCACTCTTCCCACCCCCCACCCCCAACACGATTTTATGGTTTTATGTCTATAATGATATAACTATTAATTCCTTTCTGTATTTCGACTGAAAGAAGAAGAAGAAGAAGAAGAAGAAGAAGAAGAAGAAGAAGTGTGTTTGTGTGTGTGAGTGCGTGTGTTTGTGTTAGTCATAAGGTTTATATATATATATATCTATAACGTTACTGTTAATAGTTAATGAGTTTTCCTCATTTTGTTTCATAGTTAAAGTTGTTCCGTATTTATATAAACTCCTAGAGCCAAGTCTAGATTAGGCGCATAAATAATAATAATAATAATAATAATAATAATAATAATAATAATAATAATAATAATAATAATAATAATAATAATAATAAAGAAAAAGAAGAAATTGCATCAATCTGTATTTATCAGATTAACTTAAAGTTGTACTGAAATTAAAAGAATTTAACTGACAGAATAATAGATTTATTCATCACTAAGCACCTTGACAATATCTATGAAGAAGCAGAAGAAGCAGAAGAACAACAACAACAACAACAACAACAATAACATTAACAACAACATCAACAGCAACAACAAGCTTCTAAATGGCATCACGGTGTCATCTCCACCCCAACTACAACCCCTCACCTTGAGTTCTACGTCGGCGGTGAAAGCCACGTCGTCGTCGGAGCGGTGCTGACGTGTGACGATGACGTAATAGGTGTCTGCGTGTTCGACCACATAGCGAGCGAGGATACGGTTGTTGAGCTCGCAGAGGAAGTCTGCAGGAACGGGCGCCCTGAACACGCACTTGTGACAGTTTCCGTCTGCCCTCCATCTGTCACCATCATACTATTCATATGGTGTCAGTGGGTACAATATGATACAATACGATAATAATAATAATAATCTATATATATAAATTGCTTAGCCGGAAGTCCTTCTTCGCCACTACTATAAAGTTTGTCTCCTATGGACGCTGATCTGGGCAGGTGCTGGAGGCCGCCGATCGGCCTGCTGTGTGCTCAAAACCCACCAAATCGTTATAGCCGACATTTCCTTACCGAACATGTAACCGTTTTTGAGATAAATAAATAAACCAAATGTCCACAAACTGCAATAGCCTCATTCCGCGCGCTTCCATTAAAAATCAAATTGAGGTTTCAGCATGTTTTCCCATATAGACCAAAAAATTTATTACTTTTGCACGAAGCATTGATAGCTCAGTTGGTAACACTTTCGCCTACCGTTTAGGGCGACCCAAGTTCGAATCCGATGCGGGCCATATTTTTTTTAAATGTTTTTTTTTTCCCCACTACAATATGGATATTTTTCTTTTTAATTTAGGCTTATTATTATTATTATTATTATTATTATTATTATTATTATTATTATTATTATTATTACTATTATTATTATTATTATTATTAATATTATATCTTATATCAAATTTTCTTTTAAAACCTTAGTGTTTATGATTTCTATTTGTATTATTCTATATTCAATATTATTATTATTATTATTATTATTATTATTATTATTATTATTATTATTATTATTATTATTATTATTATTATTACCAAGGATCGGGATGGGGTGGTACGTTATTATTATTATTATTATTTTTATTATTATTATTATTATTATTATTATTATTATTATTATTATTATTATTATTATTATTATTATTATTATTATTATTAAACTAATAATAATAATTATTATTATTATAATTATAATATCTTATATCAAATTTTATTTTAAAACCTTGGTGTTTTTTATGATTTCTATTTGTATTATTCAATATTATTATTATTATTATTATTATTATTATTATTATTATTATTATTATTATTATTATTATTATTATTATTATTATTATTATTATTATCAAGGATCGGGATGGGGTGGTACGTGTAGGTAAAAGGGGGCTACGGGTAGGTTTAAAGGGGCATGGGTAGGCATAACGGGGATACGGGTATATATAAGGGGGTATGGTGATGGTCGATTCCTTTCATCCATACCTGCGAAACGATCAACGGGGAAGTATCAAGGAGGGTACAGGTAGGTTACAAGGGGGGTACGAAAGGTATCAAGGGGTTATGGGGAGGTATCAAGTGGGTTCGGGGAGGTATCAAGGGGGTATGATGAGGCATCATGGGAGGGAAGGGGAGATATCAGAGGGGGGGGGTATGGTGAGGTATCAAGGGGGATATGGGGAGGTATCATCGTCCAAATGAAACTCGCAGACAACAGTTGTCTCTCTGTCTACATTTTAAACAGCAACCTGTGTACCCTGGCTTGCCAGGGTACAAAAACCACTAGTAATAATAATAATAATAATAATAATAATAATAATAATAATAATAATAATAATAATAATAATAATAATTTTTAAAAATTCAATTTAATGAACGAATCGTTATAACTATTTTACCAGAAAAGATGACAGGCGTTAAACATTGCTGAAATAAATGAAAAGACATTCAAACTTGAAAAAACATAAGTTAGCTTATAAAATGTAGACACGCATGCATTCATAACCCTCCTGTAAGGAACGGGATTTTCCCGGTATTTTTTTAATCAAAATTAATTAATGATTTTTTTGATTGGCTAAAAGCCTTGAGCCAATGAGCGAAGAGATACTTTGAATTAGAGGGGAAAGTAGTCAGTCGACTGGTTGGTGTTATACTGTGAGGTCGAGTGTGTGTGTAGGCCATGGAAAAGGAAAAAAAAAGATTAAAAGAAAGTAAATTGAAAAAGAAACTAAAGGAGGTAGAAAGCGTGAAAGCCTGTCAAGGTGAATAGGTTCTACGGTCTTTCTCTCTGGAAGTGGATGCTTATTTTGTGCTGTAAAGAATACAGGTATTTGCAAGGTTTTTCATGATTGTAAAATGGCGGATAAGTATATTTTTGTATTGAAAGGTAGTGAGCTGTTGTCCACTGAGATGGAATGTTGAATTTTCATTGATGCAGTAATATTATTAATTATGTGGGGCGATAGTTGTAGAGTAGTAGATAATGAAGTATGAATGAAATGCGTGAGCTTGGTTAATAGTAATTTTCATTCATGAACTGATTACCTGGGTATGAATAGTAATGGTGGAGAAGGAAAGGGTGATCGCATACGAAACAGAATGGAACAAAGCGAGGAACAAAGGGAGGTGAGAAAGGGTGAAACTAAAGAAGAATATATAAAGTATCCGAGTCAAAGAATTGACGTTTGAATATGTATATTGTACAGCGGCCTACTTGGAGCCGAGAGACCAACTGGAGATTGGGAGCCTGTTGGGGCTACTGGCTTACTGGAGAGCAGAATTGGCTCTATCCTGTCCGAGGCGAGGACAAGGGGATCTCAGAGGTACCGGAGGGGAAACGACTCTGTTTCCACATTTGATCCAAGACAACGTCTTCTCCGAACGGACTGGGGCAGGAGGATAGTCCCTCCGTTCGTCGACGCTCATTGATCGTCGACGCTTCTCTATCGTCGACCCCGTCTCGCGTCGACGTGTGTTTGGCAACGTGTGCCAGATTTTGTGAACCCGGGACGCTCGGAAAATAAGGTACTGTAAAGTTGAGCATTTGTTGCATTGACCAGGACAAGAAATTGCCGGTCTCGATTTTCCGTTCCGAGTGTCAGACTCGTCGTCGTCGCATATGTGTGAGACATTGGGAAAAACCCATCTGTGATAGATTATTTGTATGAAAGGATTGGAGTGAGAGTTGATTAAAAAAAAGTGTTGATTATTTATATAAATTTTGAGAACGTTTTGAGAACGTGGAACGGATATCTGGTGTTGGTGTTTGTCTGTGTTGGGAAGAATCCGTACGTTTGTGGGTGTGTCCGTAAACAGAGAACGTGCACGCACGCATAATTTACTTTAGGAGTCATATACAAATATTTTTGCACTTACACTAAATATCCATCCGTTACACCTCCTCAATCTAAGGCACTCGCATTTCCCCTTACACACACATTTTGTTTTACATTATAAAACTAACATTATTTAACAAAAAGGTGCTTCACATGTAAACATATATCTTACAGTATAAAATTTGGGTCATAAACAAAAGTACATTAAGTAAGCATCCCCTTCACACACACAACCGCTGCCAAGCCAATAACTTAATCGGCATAATTGATCAGGTCGGAATGAAACTAGAACGGAAACGAACAGTGCGGCACTTTAAACTACGAAGACGCATTCATAATAATAATAATAATAATAATAATAATAATAATAATAATAATAATAAGAAGAAGAAGAAGAAGAAGAAGAAGAAGAAGAAGAAGAAGTAGAAGAAGAATAGATCCTATCCTATCCCGTAACTCGAAAGTCGAAGTTTCCGTCTCTTCACCACTGTGAGCATGCCTTCGTGTTGTTCAATGGCTTGTGTGATGGTCTGTCGGACTTCGTCGTTGGTGATGGGCTGGGTATAGGAAATGCCCAGAAGTCTTCTGTAGCACCTCATCTCCATGCTTTGTATTCTTCGTGGTAGGTTTGCTGAGAGGGTCCATGTCTCGCAAGCGTATAGGAAGATGGAGATGACAAAGGAGCGCATGTATATAGGCTTACGCGCTTTCCCCCAAACCACCAATCAGGTTCAAAACGCGGCGATCTATACCAACATAAATACTCACCTGTTTCACACACTTACACAAACACCCACTCACACACCCACACATACACACACATACATACACACACCACCACCCCCACCACCACGACCACAACAACAGCAAACACATAACTATCATTCAAAAATGTGGTGCAGAGTCATGGAGATAACTATTATAAGACGGAAAGGAAATCGAAAAGTTCAGTTTTGAAATTTTAGATTGCCTGCAATACCATTATTGAAGAGAGAGAGAGAGAGAGAGAGAGAGAGAGAGAGAGAGAGAGAGAGAGAGAGAGAGAGAGAGAGAGAGAGAGCGAGAGAGAGAGAGAGAGAGAGAGAGGAAACCGGAGTACCCGGAAAAAGTTCTTGGTGACCTGAATAGCCTCGTACCTATGTCGCATACGTTCGCCCTTTGCGGAACTCCAACACGCGATAGAATAGGATAGAATATGACACCACATGACACGACACGACACGATACGCCACAACACGACACGATACGATATAAATATACATACAGCCTACAATGCAATACACAAAACAATAAAACTGCTGCTCGATTTAAATGAACAAACACACACACACACACCCACACACACACACACACACACACATACACACTTGTTCTTTACTGTACCGCTTCACCAGCTCAAGAAGCTGCGCAAGGCGATTGCCGAACCTGGACCTAACTATTTCAAGGCGTCAACTTTCTGCCGTGTGCGCATGCGCCATAGCCCAGCCCATAAAACAGGCCTTACTTGTTGAAGTGTTCGTCTCCTCGGATGACGATGACCTCTGCGTTGATTCGAGGCTGTTGGTTGAAGACGCTCATGCACGTCAGCATCTCAATCTCAGACCCTACAAACCCAAAATAGTTTTTACGACGATTGATGATGGAGGATGGAGGAGTGAGGGATGATGATGATGATGATGATGATGATGATGATGATGATGATGATGATGCATAAGGACATCAGTATTTCAAATTATTCTCTCACTCACTCACTCATTCTCTTGGTGGCTATGGCTAACTAACGAACTACCTCCCTTCCCACCTGCTAAACTAAACTGACTCACTAACTAATGATTGATTGATTGATTGTTGCTTTAGGTCCAGCGGACTCTTCCGAGCCACATCAGGACCGGACTCACTAACTAAACTAAACTGACTAAACTATTAACTAATAAATAAACATTGAAGAGTAACGTCTACACCCACCATCGGCGACATGGTATAGACGGGGGTAATCATCCTAGGGAAGACAAAATAGGAACCTAGATCAACGCTGAACCACCAAAGCAATCATGCTGTTAAAGTGGAATAGAGAAAAATGGTCCACTTTTATCCTGCCCACTACGGTCGGGTCATCGGCGTGCCAGGAGAACGCTCCACCGCTGAACGACGACGGTTGGATCAATAATAAGTAGTTTGGTTATCATTGCTTTACCTACCTGGCAGCAGATAGAAACCCTTGTAGTCAAACTCGTTCTCAGCGTTCAGACCGGTGTTCTGTAGACGAACCTGCTGACGAAAGTCCGGCAAAATCTGGGCTTTGCCGTTGGTGAGAAAGATGGAAGCCCTATTAGTGCCGGTCTCCACGGTGTAGGCCTCACACAGCACGGAGTTCGTCGTCCTGCAAACCAGAAACGAACCATACACCAGTGCATACAAAACCAAAGAGCTTCTCAAGGTGCGGGTGACCAGGTTTCTGCTTTGCAGGCACAAATCAGTAGACCTATCGAGCTTAGAGATCGAAAATGAGGTACCGTACGCTCTATATACATTTAACCTTGCTCCAAGTGTCCTTGCTGCAAGCTAGTTCAACCAGAAACGCCATAGACCACTAGCGGCAAACAACATGGACAGCAATAATATCAACGGCGACGACGGAAACAATAACAACAACCACACCTAACACAACAAGATAATAAGCTAGTAAATCAATCCAACACAAACAAAAGCATCATCATCATCATCATCATCATCATCATCATCATCATCATCATCATCATCATCATCATCATCATCATCATCACCGCTGCAAGACCAAAGTGATAAGAATGAAGATACGGTGATGACAATTTCAATGTTGTTAAACTACTGCTGCCATTTATGATGTTAATGACAACTTTGAAGTTCAAAATGAAATTTAAAAAAAAAATGATGATGATTATACTCAAAAATTCCACAGCTTTTTTCGGTTGTTTCGGTTAAGGCTGACTGCGGCGACTAAGACAATGGTTGAAGTTGATAAGCATAACGACCACGATAATGACGCTTAATTCCGTTATTGCTACTGTTTCTAATGAAAGATGCTCAACTGCGGTTGTTAATGTGGATGATGATAATGATGACGATGTTACGTTTGCGACGCGCACGATAGTACGTGTGAGACGCGCACGATAGATCCGATCATTTTGTTTTGCAAATGCAAAGCATTCAGTAACAGAGTGTATTTACCTTTGATTTGACTTAGCGTTGTTGTTAGAAGAAGCTTGGTATAATGTTGATAATTTTCGTTGGTCGACATTATTGGAGAATTTTCTAGGGTTGCTTGTTTATTATCGATCAAATGGTGTGGATAGATCTGGTGGTGGCTGCGAGATGATTTTGGCCCAGGCGTGGTTATATGATGTAAGACAGTGATGACGAATCCTATCGTGATTGGCTGTAATTGCGTCACGCTGGAATGTTCGAACGTTCTCTCGAGTATTAGAAAACTATATAATTGATGCACTGTGTCTGAAAAGGGTGAGAAAATGGAAAAAGCGATTGTATGCAGTTGTTGATGTATGCTGAATAAAGTTGGAAAAACTTCATACGACGACTCCTGCCTTGTTGCTGAGTGAACAGGTTGCGTGAATATACGAATCTGGGTTACACTTATCAGGATTCAAGCATCGGGGCTGAATCAACTGCTGATAAAAACCAACAACCAGTGTAACAGACGACGACGACGATGATGATGATGATGATGACGACGACGACGACGATGATGATGATGATGATGATGATGATGATGATGATGATGATGATGATGATGATGATGATGATGAGATGAGTGCCTTACTTTCTGGCCAGGACCTGGTCACCGTCATGGAAAGAGTGGACGTTGAGGTCCAGAGTGTACTGACGGTAGAGGGCCAGGCCCGTCACCAGCAACGCTACTAACAGCACGCCTACCACGTTACCAAAGCACCTGCAACAGCAGTAAAATGGCTGAGTGGATAATTGTATGAAGGAATGAATGGCAAGCCGTGTTGCCACACCCTCTGTAGTAGTAGTAGTAGTAGTAGTAGTAGTAGTAGTAGTAGTAGTAGTAGTAGTAGTAGTAGTAGTAGTAGTAGTTATAGTAGTGTGAATACCACAGCACCTGCAACAACAGTAGAATGGATGCATGGATGGCAAACCACGTTGCAACATCATCTGTAGTAGTATTGTGAATACCACAGTATCTACAACAACGTCAAGTAACGTCAAGACACTTTATTACCCAATGAATTCAAAATACATAGGATTTTGTTTTGGGAGATGCGGTAAAACGATCCACTACTCTGCAATAACAAACATGCTTCCACTGGACATTAAGAGAAAAAGTTGTTTTAAGAAGTCAAACACGCGCACCCACACCCACACATACCCGCACACATACATGCACACACATACACACACACACACACACACACACACACACACACACACACACACACACACGCGCGCAGACACGTCACGCACACACATTGAAATAAAATCATTGGTTACCCCGGCAACGCTATTGGAGAGGTCATCGCTGCAGAAAATTTTGCCGTTGTGAAGCCATGGCGGCCAGGGCAAACTGTGACAACTGCACAGGGTTGAGAAACATGCTGTCCACTGCCTTTGTTTCCTACGTGGACATCTACGTGCAGCGCATTTTGCGAGAGTTTATGGCACACGGCGTTCTAGACCCCGCCACGGTTCACCAGGAGCTGGAGGAAGCGATGTGGCAGTCTTATGTCGCAGTCTTATCTAAACATCGGCATCCTCCCTCCCCATACGCTCTCCACCCGTCCCTGATCCCAGCTTTAAAACGTCAGCACCAACCACTCCAGGCTTATCACAAACAACGTCAGCAGCAACATTCACTTCCTCAACGGCGTCACCGTCAGTATCAACTTTCACCTCATTAACATGACCAGACACATCGAACCGCGGCTCATCCTCATCAGCATCTGCGTCAGCCGTCAGCTCTTTACAGCCAGCGCAGGCAGTCTCAAGCATGCCAGGTACAGTGCACAGTTGGCAGCTGTAAAGGATGGCAACACGGCTTGTACACATATTCACAGGTGGCCGCTGTCTCCCCCCCCCCCCAATATCCAACAGCAATGACAACATCGTTCACCACGTCTTCTTCTGAACTGCGCATGCAATGATCTTCACACATTTATTAATCAGCACTCCGTCAGCTTCTTTGGCGACGGCCCCATTGTTGGGAACCAAAAGTACCAAAGGCGTTCCCAGGCACCAGTGCCACTTTATGGAATTATTTCTGGGTGTGGTTGCTGTGAGGCATAGTACGGATAGTTTAAGCTCTAATCTGAAAGCACTGTAGACCTACCTATAGCCATCACCTTTGGGTCTGACGACGTCCACCCATTCAGCGAATCTCTGATGCCGAGACTCTGGCCTAAACTTCTCCTAAGTTTCAACGCTCAATCCGGAGACTGGTGCAGCAGATGTCAATCCAGAGATCGTCCGTCCAGAGAGTGATTCAGATATAGACACAGGGACTGCTTCAGCCACTGTGAGCGTAGGGATAGATATCAGTCCCGACACGGCATCAGATTTTAATCCAGAGAATGGTTTGGATTTTCATTCAGATGCTGGATCAGATCCAAGTCCTGGTTCAAATACAAATCTAGATACTGATTCTGACAGAATTCCAGCTAGTGATTGAGATATGAGCTCAGATAGTGGCTATGATATTTCTTCATAATTATGCTGGATCAGAGCCAAGTGCTGATTCAGATGTAAATCCAACTAATGGTTTAGACAATAGTACTATACCAAGTTCTTGTTTAGAAGTTGTGATGATATTCTGGGGAAGATACGTTTATCTTACTAGGGGGTAAGACTTATTGATAGATGGGCGATGCGCTACCACTATCGATCGTTCTTTTACCAGAAGTCCTAAAGTGGTGTGAGAGACAGATCACGGTACTTTGGTCACATAAAATTTATATTTGTTCTCGGGAATTTTAGTATCATTTGGCTCACTTGAGAACCGTTAATTACTAATCAAAAGACTAGATTATTATGTCTCGAGAGAAGAAAACTAATAGCTACACAACAATACAAATAGAATGACACCAGTCGTATGTATGTAATTTCACTTTTTATATATTCAACACAAACTTTGACATTTCTGCATTAATCGGTAAATTAATAAGTAATATAGTTCCAAGTGCTGGGAAAATGTCTTAACAGGTTTCTCTCGTCATTTGCTACCTGCGGTTACGATTTTCACTGTTCGTAAGTTTCAAAGGTTCTAGTTTCTCGAGGGTATGGCTCAGTTCTTGTGGGGGACTTAGCTAAGGTAAGTCGGGTCGCTCTTGAAGCTGTGGGGTTTGGACGTGGTCAGGTAGAATCGTGGTAGTTCTCCTTGGTTCCACGGGAGCGACGGTCAGGCGTTCGTCTCCACAAACGTGATGATCCCAGGCCCGACCTGTAAAAGTCGGAGCTCTGGCTACAGTATTCTCGTTAGCTATAAGGGTGCGGTCTCCTCTGCAAAGTGTCTATAGCATCAGACACCTGCAGGGTTCCCATATGCACAATTCAATTCGAATCTTAAGGCTAAGGTACATCAAACCACATGCATACTGTCTCAGAAACAATAATCTGTTTCTGTAACTATATATCAAGAACATATTATTTATACATGGCTGTGACGAGGCGGACAATTGCACCCCTGAGGCCCGGCTGCAACCATTCGACCACCCCGCACAGCCAGCGACGATCGCTTCAAACCAGCCATCATTCCTCTTGACCAGCCATCACTACCTAGCAGGCTCGCACAGTCTCTTAAGCCCCGCCCCCAGGATCGCCTTAAAGTCTGCTACTGACCAAGGCTTAGTGTCAGATGCTAACTTCCCTGCCTCGAAGTCACAACCTGTTCGAATCCACGCCGCCATCACCGAGCGACCTCTGAGTTTCGTCAGTATCCTTGTGCTTCCACCCGTCTTAAACCAAGGTAAGAGAGGGAATTTACTCGTGGTCATATAGCAACCCCATCACCTGCCGTTCGCCATCATGTTCATGCGTCCTGTCAGTATGTATGTCCATGTTTATAATTTTGCTTTGATGTATTGCTATGACTTGTGTTTTCTCCCTTGCACATACTTTCTACCTTGTACATATCTCATGACATGTTTGAATTTATGCTTGTATACTCCGTTGCCCCATGTATAAATATCCCATGCCATACTATCCCTCCATATAGATTAAATTCCACAGTACAGCCCAGACCTACAAACCTATTTGCCCTGTTGCCATCCCCATCCTAAACGCGCCGAATGTACTTTTACTAGTGGCTGCCAGTAACCCCCACTTTGGCCCAGTAAATCTAGTAGCATTGTTTGACTGTTGGTATGTGCACTGATTCAACTCTTGACCGGTCACACCAATTTGAATTCTGAGAAGGGTGACTGTACAACAGGCCCGGAATTCGCATTATCCCTATCCCCAGCTGATACAGCGTCTGTACACGTTGCAGACGGGTTCCTGTGCCGGACGCATTGCCCCGGACTGGTATCATCTCCCAATCGCTGACCCGCTGCAGGCCCCCAACAACCCGGGAGGTCAATGAGACGCGTGATTTGGGACTTCGCAATTTCTGAACCGGCTAGCCACGTAAGCCAAGTTCAACGCCTGTACCACAACACAACAACACCACTAGCACTCGTGATCCGTGAGTCATCCCCGCGTGACCACTGACCTGCATATTTCCAACCACGCTTGCACCATCACTGGCAAGCCATCCAGAGGATCCTGGACAAATCGCCGCACTGCAGTCCACAGCTAAGTGCCTAAGCCTGAGAGACCCCCCACTCGCCAGATTATCACAGAAACTCTGGCCCCCATACAGATACTCTCCCTGTGATGTGATCAGTCTACGATAGCTCTAGTACCCATAAGATTGACTTTCCCGAATATCACCGGACTACTCAGTACTAGAGACGCCACGCCGATGAATCACTATAGAACAATTTGACCTAGACTCTCCCTCTTCAAATTATTAAAAGTAGATAGTTACAGAAATCGCAATTTCCTTGACTGGCCTTTGACTGTGAATTTCTTAACTAGTACATTACTTTTCCTTCTCGTCTTTACTCTATTTACCACTTATTAATTTGGCCTTGCTTTAATCTCTGGAATGTCATCGCACGTTAGTCTATCAAAGGAGATAACACAGCGCTAGAGATTAAGAGCTTACCCCCTTCCCCCAAATCCCTTTCTTCGTGACATTAATTTTGGCGACCCCGACGAGACCAGAAGACTTAGGTTTCCCCCTCCAACCGACGAGACTAGAAGACTTAGGCTCCCATCCCAACTTGACTAGACTTAGGACTTAGCTAGATTTCCCCCCCAGCCCAGTATAGATAGGACCCAGCCCACTAGGCCTAGTGGTAGTTAGCATAGCCCCATAGGTCCCTTACTGGCTTTCCCTAGTGGTAGTTAGCATAGCCCCATAGGTCCCTTACTGGCTTTCCCTAGTAGTAGTTAGCATAGCCCCATAGGTCCCTTACTGGCTTTCCCTAGTAGTAGTTAGCATAGCCCCATAGGTCCCTCACTGGCTTTCCCGAGTGGTGATCTCTCAACAGGCTTTTTTCTTGCATTCATTTTTTGTGGTTTTTGATTGATCGCATTTTGTCTTTGTGGTTGTGTTGTATCCGCCCCTTTGCAGTTTTCATCGTAGCTCATCCAGCCCACCCCCCTGTTTTCCGTCAGTATACCCCTCGTGTGCGCCCCTCATTCCGGTTAGGACCTTTTGCAGGGTAAGTTACCTCTCTTACCATGGCCGACCGGGGAGAGCTTGCTCTTAAGTACAAGAGTATTGGCGAGAGCTTAGGGCTCGCCGGCACCGAACTCAAAGACTACGTCTTGGCGAACGTGGAGGCTGACGTGGCAGAGGAAAAGTTGAAGAGGGAGGAGAGGGCCAAAGAGCGAGATGCGAAGAAAGAGGAGGAGAAAGAGCGCATCGCCGCGGAGGAACGGGCCGCCGCCCGGAAGCTTGCAGAGGAGGAGAAAGCCGCCGAGCGGAGGAGGGAGGAGGCGAAGGAGAAGCTTGCAGAGGAGGAGAGAGCCGCCGAGCGGAGGAGAGAGGAGGCGAAGGAGAAGCTTGCAGAGGAGGAGAGAGCCGCCGAGCGGAGGAGAGAGGAGGCGAAGGAGAAGATAGCAGAGGAGGAGAGGGCCGCCGCAAGGAAGAAGGAGGAGGACGAGAGGGTCGCGGCACTCGAAGAGAAGAGAAAAGACAGGGAGCTCGAACGGCGCCAAGCACTCCTCCAACTTGAGCGCGACCGCCGCGATTTAGGGATCGCATCGCCGGCTAGCGAAGACTACTCGCTCATCGCCCCCAGCTTCGCCACCAGACCGGAATACCCGCACCCCCCCCCCCCCCCCGCCGATTCCGGGGATGAACTTCCCCCTGGACCCATTCGTCGAACGGGACGAAACAATTGAAGTCTATCTCGCCCGATTCGAGCGAGTCGCGAGAGAAAACGGTCTTGACCCCCAGTTCTGGTATCGCAAGCTCAGTCATGGCCTCAAGGGAAAGGCTTATGAGATTCTGGCCAAGACACCGACTTCCGAGGAGGGAGACTATCCCGCCCTCAAGAGAGCCCTACTACATGGCTTTGAGCTCTCAGGTGAGCACTATCGCAAGAGTTTCCGGAACTCCCGGAGAGAGAGAGGGGAGAAGTTCACGCAGTTTGCCGACCGTCTGGCTACGCTACGGGATAAATGGATTGAGCAAACTGACGAACCCAGGACCTATGACAGATTACTAGAGTTGATGCTCGCCGAGCAACTCCGAGGCACAATGCCGGCGGAACTCCGGACATTCGCCGCCGAACAAGGCGCCGCTCGCCTTAAGACTTGATCATCGTCGCGGATCGATACCTCACCGCCCATCCCGACGACAGACAGCCTCGCCGTGATCCCCCCGCACCCTCGTCGCCAGATACCCGCCACCCGCCTCGCCGGCCAGTCCCGCCGGCGAACCACCGTCCACCGCCACCCAAAGGACGCCCAACCCTCACAGCAGAGCCAGGGAAGCGGAGCACAGAGCTCTACTGCGGCTACTGCCAACGCAGAGGACACACCCGGGAGAAATGTTTTCGACGCATCAGCGACCAGCGTCGCAAACAAGGTACCGTACTAGCCCTACGCCAAGTTACCCCCGACGGGACCCCTGTCACCCCCGTCGCTACTCCCGCCGATCGACCGGCCGTCACCGAGCAAGTGACAGTCAACGATCGCCCAGCCCACTGCCTTTACGACACTGGACTTACCTTCGACGCCGTCGTCCGCCGCTCGCTCATCAGGGAACAAGACCTGACCGGCGAGACTATCACCCTGAAGTTGGCCGACGCGTCCCAACCCAGCACCACGCTCCCTATAGCCCGGATCCAAGTCACCAGCCGATACGTAACGGGGACCATTCAAGCTGCAGTAATGGACCAGCCCCTGTACGACTTAATTTTAGGATGCCGATACGTTTTCTTGGGGATGCCGCCCCAGCCTGTGGAATCGATGGCCGCCGTCCAGACGCGCGCACAGGCGAAAACAGCCGCGACTCCACCCCCGATACCCAACCAGATGCCGGAACAGATCCGGAAGGCCCAAGAAAGCGACGTCACCCTCCGCAAGTGCTACGGAAAGCTTCCCGCCGCACGCACTCCACCCAAGTCCGGGGACTTTTTCGTCGAAGACGGACTCCTCTTCCGCCAGAAGGACGACCATACTCAACTAGTCGTGCCTGCGACACTTCGCCCCCAAGTCCTGGAACTTGGCCATAGCATGCCCCTAAGCGGACATATGGGCATCGGAGCGACCACCCTACAAATCAGCGCTCAGTATCACTGGCCCGGGATGACCGATGACGTGAAGCGCTACGTCAAGTCCTGTAGCCAGTGCCAGCGATACTCGCCCCGCCATCACACCGTCCCGGTCACTATTAGCCCCACCGTCGTTGTCGGAACACCCTTCCAGCGAGTGGCTGTTGACATCGTAGGACCCCTCCCGCGGACCAAGAAGCGGAACCAGTACCTACTAACCCTCGTCGACGCCTGCTCGATGTGGTGTGAGGCAGTTCCTCTACCGAAGATCGACGCCGCCCGAGTCGCCGACGCGCTCGTCACCATATTCACTCGAGTCGGATTCCCGGACAACATCCTGACCGACAACGGGTCCCAGTTCACCGGAAAACTTATGCAGGAGGTTTTTCAACTACTCCGCATCCGCCATATCCGGACTCCACCCTACCACCCCGCTAGCAACGGACAGGTCGAGCGCCTAAACGGGACACTTATCTCGATTATCCGCAAGATCGCCGACGAACAGCCGGAAGCGTGGGACACATACGTCGCGTCAGCGCTCTTCGCGTATCGAGAGACCCCGCACACCTCCACCGGATACACGCCTTCCACGCTGCTTTTCGGAAGACCCCTTTCCGGACCACTAGCCGCCTTACGACGTAGCTGGACCGACGCCAAACTGGACGAGGCACCGGTCGACGCCACAAAATACGTCACGAAGCTACAAGAAACCCTCAAGGCAACATGGAAAGCCGCCTCCGCCAACCTGAAGAAGGCGAGAGAGCGACAAGCCCGCTACCACAACCGCCGCGCTCGGGACCGAGAGCTACAGGTAGGAGACCAAGTCCTACTGCTTCTCCCCAGCGGCACGAACAAGCTAGACATAGCTTGGCAGGGACCCTACCCGGTGCTCGAGAAGCTCTCGCGCACCACCTACCGCATCGAGGTAGGCGGAAAACCCAGGACCCACCACATCAATCTGCTCAAGCGGTACCTGGAGCAACCTGCACCCGCCCCAGACTCCCACTCACTACTCACGGTCGCGCTGGCCGTCGAAGTGGATGGCACAGAGACCGGCGTCGCCGAATTTCCACTAAAAGGGAAGGAATCCTTCCGGGACGTCTCTCTGGACCCCTCACTCCCCGCCGGCCAGCAACACCAACTACGCGCCATCGTAGCGGAATACAGGGAAGTCCTCACCGACATTCCTGGGAGGACGGACCTGGAAGAAGTTCGACTGACCCTAACGGACCCCACTCCCGTCCGCCAGAAACCGTACCCCGTCCCACTTTCCCAGCAGCAAGTAGTAAGAACGGAAGTAGAGGCTCTGCTACAAGCCGGAGTCATCGCTCCCTCCCGTTCCCCCTACAGCGCAGGAATAGTTCTATCACGGAAGCCCAGCGGAGAACATCGCCTCTGTATCGACTTCCGGCAGTTGAACCTTGTAACCCAGTTCGTGCCCGGACCCCTATCCGACCCCACGGACTTGTTCGCAAAGCTACAATCCGCCCGATACTTCTCCAGGGTGGATCTGAGCAAAGGCTTTTATCAGATTCCCGTGCACCCTTCATCCCGCCAGTACCTAGCCTTCAGCACGATGGACGGCCACTACGAATTCAACGTTCTGCCGTTTGGTCTGCACAATGCCCCAAGTATTTTCAGCACGATGATGCGGAAGCTGTTGGACCCCCTCCACTGTCCGTTCATACACTCTTTTATGGACGACATACTCGTCGCAACGGAGACATGGGAGGAGCACCTGCGAGTGGTGCGCCAACTCTTGCGCCGCCTCAGAGAAGCTGGCCTTACTGCCCGGCCGACCAAATGCCAGTTCGGCTATCAAGAGCTGGAATTTCTTGGCCACACCATCAGCCGTGGACAGCTCCGGCCTCTGGAAAAGACCGTCCAGCGCCTTCGAGACGCGCCACGCCCCAAGACCAAGAAAGATGTTCAGTCCTTCCTAGGACTGAGTGGCTTCTATCAGAAGTTTGTACCCGGCTACAACGGGATCGCCGCGCCACTATCAAGCCTGACCCGGAAAACCGCACCGGACCAGTCATCTGGACCCCGCAATGCGAAGCTGCCTTCCAGGAGCTCAAGGACAAGCTGACGTCCCAGCCAGTCCTACGACTCCCCAACCACGGACAACCCTTCGTCCTGCGCACAGACGCCAGCGACGTAGGCCTCGGAGCCGTTCTGCTCCAACGGGACTCCTCGGACGCCCCGACGCTCTTCCCCGTCGCGTACGCCAGCCGGAAACTCAAGCCGGCCGAACAAAACTACGCCACCTCGGAGAAGGAGTGTCTCGCCCTCGTCTGGGCAGTCCAGAGGTTCCAACTGTATCTCTACGGTTCGCACTTTACAGTCCAAGTGGATCACCAGCCGCTTTCCTTCTTGGCGACATCCAAATCGCTCAACGCCCGGCTAATGAGGTGGGCTCTGCTGCTCCAGGCATACTCTTTCCAGCTGGAACACATCCCTGGAAAAGACAACCACGGCGCAGACTTCCTCAGCCGTCACCCCGCCACCGACTCCATCGAGTCGCCCCTGAGGGCCGACGCCCCAGCCTTCATTCCTGCCGCCGCCCACTAACCGTAGCCGAAACCCGGCAGCTCCGCGGACCCCAGCCTTGGGCATCCGCCACCGTACCCGGAACCCTGCATCGCCCCGCATCACCCGGATCATCACAACCCATCGTCGCACCCGGCAGCCGACCTCAGAGCTGATTGGCCGCGCCTTCGTCGAGTCCTACGTCCTCGCCTTTTCCCTTGGGGGGGCCTCTGTGACGAGGCGGACAATTGCACCCCTGAGGCCCGGCTGCAACCATTCGACCACCCCGCACAGCCAGCGACGATCGCTTCAAACCAGCCATCATTCCTCTTGACCAGCCATCACTACCTAGCAGGCTCGCACAGTCTCTTAAGCCCCGCCCCCAGGATCGCCTTAAAGTCTGCTACTGACCAAGGCTTAGTGTCAGATGCTAACTTCCCTGCCTCGAAGTCACAACCTGTTCGAATCCACGCCGCCATCACCGAGCGACCTCTGAGTTTCGTCAGTATCCTTGTGCTTCCACCCGTCTTAAACCAAGGTAAGAGAGGGAATTTACTCGTGGTCATATAGCAACCCCATCACCTGCCGTTCGCCATCATGTTCATGCGTCCTGTCAGTATGTATGTCCATGTTTATAATTTTGCTTTGATGTATTGCTATGACTTGTGTTTTCTCCCTTGCACATACTTTCTACCTTGTACATATCTCATGACATGTTTGAATTTATGCTTGTATACTCCGTTGCCCCATGTATAAATATCCCATGCCATACTATCCCTCCATATAGATTAAATTCCACAGTACAGCCCAGACCTACAAACCTATTTGCCCTGTTGCCATCCCCATCCTAAACGCGCCGAATGTACTTTTACTAGTGGCTGCCAGTAACCCCCACTTTGGCCCAGTAAATCTAGTAGCATTGTTTGACTGTTGGTATGTGCACTGATTCAACTCTTGACCGGTCACACCAATTTGAATTCTGAGAAGGGTGACTGTACAACAGGCCCCGGAATTCGCATTATCCCTATCCCCAGCTGATACAGCGTCTGTACACGTTGCAGACGGGTTCCTGTGCCGGACGCATTGCCCCGGACTGGTATCATCTCCCAATCGCTGACCCGCTGCAGGCCCCCAACAACCCGGGAGGTCAATGAGACGCGTGATTTGGGACTTCGCAATTTCTGAACCGGCTAGCCACGTAAGCCAAGTTCAACGCCTGTACCACAACACAACAACACCACTAGCACTCGTGATCCGTGAGTCATCCCCGCGTGACCACTGACCTGCATATTTCCAACCACGCTTGCACCATCACTGGCAAGCCATCCAGAGGATCCTGGACAAATCGCCGCACTGCAGTCCACAGCTAAGTGCCTAAGCCTGAGAGACCCCCCACTCGCCAGATTATCACAGAAACTCTGGCCCCCATACAGATACTCTCTCACCCTGTGATGTGATCAGTCTACGATAGCTCTAGTACCCATAAGATTGACTTTCCCGAATATCACCGGACTACTCAGTACTAGAGACGCCACGCCGATGAATCACTATAGAACAATTTGACCTAGACTCTCCCTCTTCAAATTATTAAAAGTAGATAGTTACAGAAATCGCAATTTCCTTGACTGGCCTTTGACTGTGAATTTCTTAACTAGTACATTACTTTTCCTTCTCGTCTTTACTCTATTTACCACTTATTAATTTGGCCTTGCTTTAATCTCTGGAATGTCATCGCACGTTAGTCTATCAAAGGAGATAACACAGCGCTAGAGATTAAGAGCTTACCCCCTTCCCCCAAATCCCTTTCTTCGTGACAATGGCAATCAATATACAATAAACATACACATATCAAAACTATTAGTGTTATCTTACTTGTAGACTCTGGGACTCGAAAAATCGTCTTTTACGTCTCTAGCACCCTCTTGATGAGATGGAGATAGACGAACACTGCAGTTTGTTCCTTTGGTCGACCCACACAGCTTGGTAGTTATTTTGCGACTAACCAGCTGAGGTTTGGTCCCCAAAGATACGCAAAAGTCCCTAGTAGTCTTCTGGCCAATCGTTTTCGTTAATCTCGCCTCTACAGAATTATGGTTCTAATTTGAATAGTTCCTCCCCCGCTCTCTTGTCCCTGGACACGCATAATTATCTTTTGAAGTGGAATGTCAGAAGTAGAGTGGGGAAAGGATGCTATAACGATAAGCTGAGCCTGCCCAAGTACTGATGACATCATCTTGGTAACTTTTGGCTGGAGTGAGCTACTTAGTGTCTCATGGTGCAGTAAGTTAGTTAATCGAAGACAACGCTATGGTTAGTTTTTGACTAAAGTATGCTATTTAGAATTCTTGGTCGCCAAGCCTGTTGATGGTATCGGTAGCTCTTGGCGGTGTGACTGTTTCAAGGAAGTTAATTTGCCATGTGTGTGCTGCTTGTTAGCTAACTGTCGTATTATGTCCAGTTTCGTTCGATGGTATCTCTGTTTCGCTAAGCTAATTTCCTCATGTTTGTCGTCAATATTTCTGCCGTTACATAGGCCCCCCCAAAAACTATTCTTACACGTGGGTAAGAATTGGTACTGAAATGGTGGCGCAAATATGTACATGCATTATTTACATAGAGTACTGGGGAAGAGGTCACTGGGGTACAAAGCTGGGTGCATCCACCCGCACTGTGAGGGGTTGGAAGCAAGGTTAGGTTTGTCTACAGTGGGCACGGGGTATCTGCTGAGGTAGTCAGCTCCGTGGTTACTCTTTCCGGGTATGTATTCTACATGAAATGAGTAGGGCTGTAGCAAGAGTGACCAACGCATGAGTCTGGCGTTGAGTTTCTGCGATGACGCAAGGAAGGTTAAGGGTTGGTGGTCGCACTGCACCTTGAAATGAGCGCCATACAAATACATCTGGAATTTCTGGATGGCCCAGACCAATGCCAAACATTCTTTTTCTACTGTTGCGTAATTGTGTTCCGCTTTGTTTAATTTCCGGCTGGCATAAGCGACTGGCAGGAGAAGTGTAGGGTCATTGGGGTCAGATTGTAGTAGGGTTGCTCCTAAACCTTGATTGCTCGCATCTGTGCGTAGCACGAATGGTTGGGTTGCATCGGGCAACTTCAGGATGGGTTGTGAGGTGAGTCTAGCTTTCAGGGTTTGGAACGCATCTTCGCACTCAGCATTCCATTCTACTTTCTCGGGCGCTTTCTTCTTGGTTAGATCAGACAATGGCGCGGCGATGGAATTGAAGTTGGCAACGAATTTCTGGTAGTAGCCACATAGGCCTAGAAACGATTGCACATCCTTCTTGTTTATCGGGCGCGGTGCCTTGTTCATTTTCGCGATGTTCTTGTCTTCCGGAAGAAGACTGCCGTGTCTGAGTGTGTGACCGAGAAACTCTATCTCTTCGTACCCTAGCAAGCACTTTGTCGGGCGGGCTGTTAGTCCGGTTTCCCTAAGTCGCTGAAGAACGGTAGAGAGAAGTCTTAAGTGGTCATCCCAGGTGTGGGTCGCGATTAAGATATCATCCATAAAGTGATGGAGTTCTTCTTCTTGAATGGGCGCGAGAAGTTGTTTCATCATGCGTGAGAAAATGCTTGGTGCGTTGTTCAGTCCAAACGGTAAGACATTGAACTCATAGTGGCCATCAGCTGTACTGAAGGCTAGATACGGTCTTAGGTGCTCTGGCACCGGTATCTGATAGTACCCTTTGCTTAGGTCTATTCGCGAGAAGTATTTTGCGTTATGCAATTTCGCGAACAGTTGTGCTGTGTCTGGTAGCGGTTCAGCTTGGAATTCCGTCACGGCATTCAGTCTGCGGTAGTCAATGCATAAGCGATGTTCTCCGCTTGGTTTGCGTAATAGGACTATTCCAGCGCTGTATGGGGAGGTTGAGGGGGAAATTATTCCAGCCTCTAATAGGGTGGCTATCTCCTGCTTGACAGCGGTTTGTTTGGCAAGAGGGATAGGGTACGGTTTTACTCGGACAGGGGTAGTGTCAGTCAAGGTCATTGTCACTTCAACTAACGGTGTCTGTCCAGGTATGTCCGTCAACACTGCTTGGTGTTGTGCAACTATCTCCATTATCTGTCTTTGTCTGTCTGTCGATAGTTTTGGGTTGATAGCTACGTCTCTGTAGGTCTCGCTACTTTTCAGCGGATACTCGATAGCTAAGTCCTCTGTTGCTTCGACTTCTTCTGCTATTGACAAAGCCATTAAATGATCTGTGGATGTTGCGTCATCGCGGTCTAGGTACCGTTTGAGCAAGTTGATGTGGTACATTCTCTCTTTTCCCTTTACCTTGATCCGGTAGTTTGTTCGCGACACTTTTTGCGTGACTACGTACGGGCCTTGCCATGCAATTTCTAGTTTGTTGGACCCGCTGGGGAGTAGGAGTAGGACTTTGTCCCCTTCAGCTAATTCTCGCTCTTTGGTGTTTTTGTTGTAGTGTCGAGCTTGGCGCGCGCGAGCTTGTTTGATGGCTGACGTTGCTAATTGCCAGGTAGTGTGTAGGCGGCCACGTAACTCCGTTACGTACTGGGTAGCCGTCTTAACCTCTTCGTCTACCTGAGAATCTGTCCATCCTCGCTTCAGTGCTTCCAGTGGACCGGCTATCGGACGACCAAATAACAAGGTTGCCGGGGGAAATCCCGTAGACGCGTGTGGAACCTCACGATACGCGAACAGCGCGGCGGCTACGTAGGTATCCCATGTCTCTGGCTTTTCGTTTACGAGTTTGCGCAGGATGGAAATCAGCGTACCGTTAAACCGTTCGACTTGACCGTTACTCTGAGGGTGGTAGGGAGATGAACGAACGTGTTTCGTCTGAATGAGAGAGAATACTTCTTGCATCATCTTTCCCGTAAACTGCGATCCGTTATCTGTTAGGATTTGGTCGGGAAATCCAACTCTTGTGAACATAGTGACCAGCGCTTCTGCTACTCGTTTGGTATCGATAGTAGGAAGGGGTGTTGCTTCACACCACATGGTGCAAGTATCCACTAAGGTTAGGATATACCGATTGCGCTTTTTTGTGAGCGGCAGTGGGCCTACGATGTCTACTGCTACTCTGTGGAATGGGGTACCGGTGACGGGCATTTCGCCTAGCGTTACTGGGACTGTCCATCTCTTTGATGCTACCTTCTGGCACTGGGGACAGGAGCGGACAAAGCGCGTAATGTCTCCTGATATTCCCGGCCAATGATAGTGAGCGGTAATTCTCTGAATTGTTGCACTCACGCCCATGTGCCCGCTAAATGCAATGGCGTGTCCTACCTCTAGTACCTGTGGTCTATGTTTGGCAGGGACAACTAATTGAGAGTGGTCGTGGTCTGTCTGTCTGTACAGTAGTCCGTTTTTCTCAAAGAACTCTCCTTTCTTAGGTGGGTTATGCGCCTGAGGGAGTTTTTTGTAGCATTTAGCTAGTGTGGGGTCAGCTAGTTGATCTGCCCTTATCTCGGCTGGTGCCGGATTAGCAGGGAGATTATCTGCAGCGTCCTGTCTGGTCTGTGCTCTAGTTTGGACTGATGCAACCACTTGAGGCGCAATTGGCGTCCCTAAATACACATATTTACACCCTAGTATGATGTCATACAAAGGTGCATCCATTACTGCCGCTTTTACTTTCCCTGACACATATCGGGAGTCTACATGGACTATCGCGATTGGTAAGGTGGAGGCGGGTATGGATCGATCAGGGCCTTGCAAAGTGACGGTCTCGTCGGTGATGTCCTCAGCCGCTACAAGAGTTCGACTGACGATTGCATCGTACGATAACCCGGTGTCGTATAGACATGACGCGGTTTTTCCGTTCACTTCAACTGTTTCACTGACTGGGGGTCGGGACTTATCTGAAGTCTCCGGCTCAACGGTACTAGTTTGACTTACAGCCACTGTGTGCGTTTGATTCGCTGTTCTACGGCAATCAACTGTGTTATGGTTAGTCCTTTTGCAGGTAGAACAATATTTCCGGGGGTTTTGACCTTGACCGGGCGGTTTTACCGAGTTTTGGGTTTTCTTGTTATCCGAATTCTGCTGATTCTGATTAGACTGCTGTGTTTGTTGTGGGTGGAGTTTCTGGTTGTTTCCATCTCTGCTGGGTTTATCTGTTACCTTGCGTTTAGCTTCGTTTTCATGCGCGGTGGTGTAACGGTCCGCTAGTTTGATTAGATCAGCTAAGTTCTCGGCACCTTGTTCCGCGGTGAACATCCTAGTTTCTGGCGTCATTGCATCGCGTAACTGTTCGCTAAGGATAAGTTCAGCAAGATCTGCGAATGATTCTTCTAGGTTGGATAAGGCTAACCATTTACGCAAGTACGTTTCCAATCGGTCTACAAACTGACTATGGCTCTCACCTTTCTCTTTCCGCGAGTTGCGCAATTTCTTACGGTAGGTTTCGGCGGTCAACTCGAACCATATCAAAAGTGCTTTCTTTAGGGCTGGGTAATCGTTACTTTGTCCTGTGGGCAATTTCGTATACACGTCATAGGCTGTACCCCTCAATCCTTGAGCTAATTTTTATGTTCCATTTGTTATAGTCAAGTTCGAATTCCTGTGCTAAGCGCTCAAACCGATCAAGATATGCATCTATCCTATCAACTTTCTCGTCAAATGGACTTAGAAAAAATTCATGCCTGGAGTGATGGACGGAGGTTGGGGAGGGTTGTCAGATGAGTTTGACAGTAGGCTAATATTCAGGTCAGTTGCCCGAGCTGCTATCAACTGGTCCCTTTCTTTTTCCCTGGCTTCAATGTCCAACTTTTTTAGACGTTCTGCCATATCTAATTCCATGCCTTTTAACTTTTCTGCTGCCGAGCGTGCTCTCTCTGCCTCTTCCAACTCAAGGAGTCTTAACTTTTCAGCAGCCTTGTCCGCACGATCTCTTTCTTCAGCTCTAGCTTTTTCTGCACAGATTCGTTCCTCTGCTCTAGCTTTTTCGGCATGGATTCGTTCCTCTGCTCTAGCTTTTTCGGCATGGATTCGTTCCTCTGCTCTGGATTTTTCCACTTTATCCCATTCTGAGGTTACATACGTGATTAAATCTTGCCCTGCCAGACCTAGTGCTATCCCCTCTTCTCTTAATTCTCGGCGTACTTTTATGAAGTCGGCCATGATAGATTTCTAGATTTCCAGAGTCCAAAAGCAAGATAACCTAACTACTCTTAGTCAATCTAGTTTAACACAAGTACAATCCAAATATCCCTATGTGAGATGTTACCAGCAATCCACAACAATTTTCAATCAATGCATAAGAAACAATTATCTTACATCAATCAATACATACATGTACATACAACAATCAATACAATCATGCAATTCAAAAAATCAAGAAAAAAATTTCCCCAATGTAACTGAGTCAACTCTCGGATTTTGTACTAGACCACTGTTACGAATCCTAAATGAGATAATGTTTTCTATTCGCTATTATCTTTAGTTACTCAAGATATAGATACTAAAATTTATTATCCCGGACGAGCCCCCATATGTGATGATATTCTGGGGAAGATACGTTTATCTTACTAGGGGGTAAGACTTATTGATAGATGGGCGATGCGCTACCACTATCGATCGTTCTTTTACCAGAAGTCCTAAAGTGGTGTGAGAGACAGATCACGGTACTTTGGTCACATAAAATTTATATTTGTTCTCGGGAATTTTAGTATCATTTGGCTCAACTTGAGAACCGTTAATTACTAATCAAAAGACTAGATTATTATGTCTCGAGAGAAGAAAACTAATAGCTACACAACAATACAAATAGAATGACACCAGTCGTATGTATGTAATTTCACTTTTTATATGTTCAACACAAACTTTAACATTTCTGCATTAATCGGTAAATTAATAAGTAATATAGTTCCAAGTGCTGGGAAAATGTCTTAACAGGTTGCTCTCGTCATTTGCTACCTGCGGTTACGATTTTCACTCTTCGTAAGTTTCAAAGGTTCTAGTTTCTCGAGGGTATGACTCAGTTCTTGTGGGGGACTTAGCTAAGGTAAGTCGAGTCGCAAAATAACTACCAAGCTGTGTGGGTCGACCAAAGGAACAAACTGCAGTGTTCGTCTATCTCCATCTCATCAAGAGGGTGCTAGAGACGTAAAAGACGATTTCACGAGTCCCAGAGTCTACAAGTCGGGCCTGGGATCATCAAAGTTTGTGGAGACGAACGCCTGACCGTCGCTCCCGTGGAACCAAGGAGAACTACCACGATTCTACCTGACCACGTCCAAACCCCACAGCTTCAAGAGCGACCCGACTTACCTTAGCTAAGTCCCCCACAAGAACTGAGTCATACCCTCGAGAAACTAGAACCTTTGAAACTTACGAACAGTGAAAATCGTAACCGCAGGTAGCAAATGACGAGAGAAACCTGTTAAGACATTTTCCCAGCACTTGGAACTATATTACTTATTAATTTACCGATTAATGCAGAAATGTTAAAGTTTGTGTTGAACATATAAAAAGTGAAATTACATACATACGACTGGTGTCATTCTATTTGTATTGTTGTGTAGCTATTAGTTTTCTTCTCTCGAGACATAATAATCTAGTCTTTTGATTAGTAATTAACGGTTCTCAAGTTGAGCCAAATGATACTAAAATTCCCGAGAACAAATATAAATTTTATGTGACCAAAGTACCGTGATCTGTCTCTCACACCACTTTAGGACTTCTGGTAAAAGAACGATCGATAGTGGTAGCGCATCGCCCATCTATCAATAAGTCTTACCCCCTAGTAAGATAAACGTATCTTCCCCAGAATATCATCACAGAAGTCAACCCTGAAACTGGTTCAGATGTTAATCCAGAAACTTGCTCAGACAATGGTTCAAACAGTAACACGGATTCTTGTATAACTGTCAATCCACGAACTGGTTCAGATGTTCTAACAGCTGGTTCAACCGTGTCCTCAAACACAAAAAAACCCGTCTGGCGTCTGACTAGAATTGTGAAACAACGGCGCCTGTTCTTACAAGGCAAGGTTTCGTAATAGTTTGAAGGCTCCTACGGATGAGACTACAAGCCGAGGTATAGTCTGTGCAGAGAATCTTGATCCTAAAGATCCTCACGCTCATGTCCTAGACGGGTGAGTATCAGGTGCACAAATACACCAACAAGAAAGCACTAGGTCTCTTTGCCGTGGCAACCGACTAGAAATTAAAAATCGTACCAGGAGGATCCGTTATTGGGAAGGGAAGACTCGACAAAAGTGAAGTTGCATACCCCGAGGAGTGAAGTTGTTTTCCAGACATTCCGTTAAAAAAGCTGTGCGTGATTCAAAATGTACAAAGTTGAAACTCCCATTGCGCAGCCTCAAGTGCAGATTGCCTAGGTCTGCCGGCACCACACCAGGAGGTATAAAGTAATTTTCTGACCAAATTTTAAAAATGTCCTTTTTTATAAAGAGAAGAAAACTAGAAATTATACAATGCTGCAAATGACAGCCTACTGTGCCATCATGAAAGAGTATTCCGTTTAAAATTAAAACAAAACAAAACAAAGGCGACTTAATAACCGATGAAAGGCTTTTATAAAATGTAGGCTACTCACGCTGTTATTAACTGAGAGGTAAAAAAAAAAGCACATCGTGTTTATAAACCCAAACAATCATCATTATCGCCACCACCTTCCCCCCGTTGGGGTGTCGGGGGTTTCAGTATAAATAGTATCCCGACTTTCTGGAAATTAGTGCTTTAAATTCCCACTGTCGCTGTCTTTCTCATTTGTTCTTTCTCATTCCTGCTCTGTTCAATCAATCTGCTATACTATCTTCTTCTTCGCTAGACCAGTCACCTACCTTTTTTCTTGAAAACTCTTCCGGGACAAAGCTCCTTAGTTTGTGTGTGGGGTCTGTTGGATCAGCTTGGGAATATTGGACGCTTTCTGCCAGGTGGTCACTAGGGCTTCCTATGATGTTATTATTTAGCAATATAGGCATTTTATATGTATGTGTTTTGTTGATTTATTAGAATGATGTTTGTATTCTATTTTGTTTTTGTAAACGGGGGTTCGATAAATTAGAGTATAGCCTCAGCGACCCCTGCGTGGGATGTCTTTATTGTAAAGTGACTGGCTGGTGGAGTGCCTTCAGGGATACCACTAGGGTTGTTTCAGCAGATCTCTTATGCGGATCAAGGGTGTCTGGTCCTGATTTGGCTCGGAAGAGTCCGCTTGACCTAAAGCAATAATCATGTAATGTTATCACCACCACCTTCCGAACCAAGGTAGTCCAATGCACATGGAAGTTTAACGTCTATACTCACCATTGGCGATATAGCATACCAGAATAACCATCCCAGGGAAGAAGGGGTACGGTCTAAACTGAACCACCAAAGCAATCATACCGCTAAAATGGACAGTGAAAAATTGCCACTGTTTTCTGGCCCATCACTGGATTCCAACCTAGTGTAACGTTCCAGAAGTACTTCCCCCTCACCCCCCCCCCCTTTCAAAAGTACTCCCCCGGAGAGTACTTTTGGAACATCCTAGAACTACTCCTCCTACACCCAATTTCCCCACAAATACTAAACCCTTTACAATGTTTATTTATTGATGGTCAGTGTTTTGACAAGGGGGAGTACTCTTGGAATATGTCATATATAATCTATCTACCTCCCCCATTTCCTTTCTTAAGAGAGCATTTCTATGATATATACCCCTTCCCTCATCTCCCCCCACCTTCTCACATCTTTCTGCCTTGTAGCCCGTTCTTGACTCTTCGTTAATTCTTGATTCTTTATCTCTCTATCTGTTCATTTAGTTTTACAACTTTTCAAACACGTGTACCACATATTATGGATATAACAAACAGCAGAAATACAAAACAACCAACCAAATCAGATTGTCCAACCTACCCGCCTTAACTTTTCGATCTTAACATATCCATCCTAATTTGGGGGCCATGCTACCGTAAAACAAACACGTTTCTGTTTTGTTTTAGTTTTTTTTGTTAACAAGTCACCAAATCACCAAAAAGAACTCGTTGTGTCATACCCAAGGAGTTTGGATATAACTGGAGATGGCGTGACGTCGTTTTCTCTAATAGGCGAGTGAAGCCACTTCGATGCGCGTCGTAGCCACGCCCCCTAATTGCAAAACGGTTTTTCTCTTATTTCCTCATGTAATTTGTTTGTCAGTTCTTACTTTAAATACACACTTTGGTTGTTTTTTTATATAAATAATTTTTACTGTATTTATTGTACAGCTGTGCAATAAACATATACACTCCCCCCACCTCCCACGCCGCCCAAATTCCACCTGTGCGAGAAAAAGAAGGAAATAATTAGTGTGGGGAGATTATCTCACAAGTACGCACACCATTTGAGAAGAATAAAACAAAATTGGGTGGAGAGTACTTATGGCTAGTTCTGGCTCATCCCAGAAATACTCCTCCCCCCCCCCCTACGCTTGATGGAGGGGGGAGTATTTCTGGGATGAGCCGCAACTACTACAGAGAGTAAATTTAGGTCATCCCAGAAGTACTCTCCGGGAGTATTTCTGGACTAAGGGGGGGGGGGGGGAGTAATTCTAGGATGATCCCAAAGTACTCCCCTCTGTTTTTGTTTTTCTTTTTACAAAACTGTGATGTTTTGCTTGTTCGTAACGTGTTTTTTTTTTACATTCAGTTATTTAATTTAAGGTTTGTATACGTAGTGATTTTGGACCAGCAACATCAACAACAAGAAAATAAAAATACAGTAATTAATTAATTAATTTAAAAGATTTAACATCAACATTGTAACAATTCCACTAGCTTAAACTCCTACTTTTACAAAATTCTTGGAACATCAAACATTTTCTTTTTTACATTGTTAATGTACTGTCAAAATTTATGTCAAATTAGATTCATGCAGTTCCCGGAAATACGCATTCACCAACACTGAGACCAAAATAACAAATTCGGCAACCAGCCGCCATCTCCCGCAATATTACTAATAGCTTGTCATTCCCCCGTGGGGGTGCCGGGGGTCCCAGTATAAATAGTATCCCCACTTTCTGGATATTTAGTGTTTTTAAATTCCCACCGTCGATGTCTTTCTCCTTTGTTTTTTCTCATTCCTACTGTGTTATATCAATCTACTATACTATCTTCTTCTTTTGCTAGACCAGTCACCTACATGTACCTTTTTTCTTGAAAACTCTTCCGTGACAATACTCCTCATTTGTGTATGAGGTCTGTTGGATCAGCTTGGGAATATTGGACGCTTTCTGCCAAATGGTCACTGGAGCTTCCTATGATGTTATTATTTGGCAATGTAGGCATTTTATGTGTATGTGTTTTGTTGATATTGTATAATGATGTTTGTATTCTATTTTGTTTTTGTAAATGGGGGTTCGATAAATTAGAGTATAGCCTCAGCGTCCCCTGCGTGGGATGTCTTTATTATAAAATGACCGGCTGGTAGATTGACTTCAGTGTTACCACTAGGGTTGTTTCTGCAGATCTTTCATGCGGATCAAGGGTGAGTCCTCTTTCACTTCTCTGGTCCTGATTTGGCTCGGAAGAGTCCGCTGGACCTAAAGCATTAACCATGTAATGTAATGTAATAGCTTGTCAAACTCGCGATTTGCCTCCACAAACCCGCCGAATCCCCAGATCCGACAATCACTTCCGCAGAACCAGAACATAAAAATCTAAGTTCATGAAACTCATCATCAAATCAGCCCCGGGCCCTTAAACAGCCACCAGAATGGCAAAATCGATTACTCCACACTCATCCCACATACACACGACAGCCACCTTGATCGCAACCCTCCACAACCATGCAAAATATCCCTAAACACCCCTGTACCTTTCAGTATATAAAAAAAACACCTCATGGACCCGGGAAAACACTTCTATACATTTAGTTCATTGTATTTTGTAAAGTCGCTGTCATTTGTCAGTTTCTCACCTCAATTTCAACCCATATCAGCACATTGTCTGCACATTGCCCATTTACTCTCTCTCTCTCTCTCTCTCTCTCTCTCTCTCTCTCTCTCTCTCTCTCTCTCTCTCTCTCTCTCTTTCTCTCTCTTTTTTTTTCTCTCTCTCTTTCTCACATCTTCTCTCTCTCTCTCTCTCTCTCTCTCTCTCTCTCTCTCTCTCTCTCTCTCTCTCTCACACACGCACATACATATATTACAAAATAAATCAATATCACGTAATGCACAACTTATACTATTTTAAAAGTTTCAAAGAAACTGTCCGATCTGACTGTATATCAAAACCGTTGATATTTTATAATAGTCAGTAACATCTATATTTTTTAAATGTTATTTTTATTTGTATATTCAATAACCAAAAAGATCACGAAGTTGAGTACATTTTGTCAGGATATGCTATACGCTAATTTTATTTTCCGCATATGCCAGTAAGCTTAATATTTCCGCAATATTTTGTTCTCCATGCATTCAAACGTAACTTATGAGCAAGACCGCTAATTTGCCTAGAAAATCAGGAATAAGCTCGAAGTTCATAATAATTACTTTGTTTACGGACAACATTTTGAATAATGTTCGACATTTCTTTTTTTTTTCTTTTTTTTGATAAACATAAGAAAATCGGTTCAGCAAATACATTTTTTGCACCAAGTTTAGCTGTTGTCAGCCGTATCTTTGTATTTTAAACAACAATATGATTGAATTCATCTGAAACCACTACCAATACATGCCTTCATCAGTATCACCACCACCACCTCCACCACCACCACAATCGCTATTCACCATCATTAGCACCAGCCTCATCCCACACAATCACCACACTCCCATCAACATCAACTTCATCATCCTATTCACCATCATCGCCTCACCCTTAGGCCACCCCGTCACCATTGCTTCACCATCACCATCCCCGTCACCATCATCTTAACCTCTCACCTCCAACCTCTTGCGGGCTGCTTCTTCCCTTTTGCATTGGCGGCATCTTGCGCTGCACTGCTGCCGCTGGCTTTCCCTTTGCCCGGTTTTCTCGACAGCGCGTTGGGAATGGTCATGGTTCAAGTTGTTTTTTTTTGTCCGTGTACGACAGTATTTGAGACTGCTTGTGGCAAGATGAATCAAAAAGAAGAAAAACAAAATCACATCATCAGTCAATCATTGAGTCAGTTAACTCTAAGATTATAATGTAATATTATACTGACCGACACTGGAGTGTGTGTGTGTGTGTGCGTGTTTGGTTGTTTGTTTGTGTGTGCGTATGATGTGTGTGTGTGTTAATGTGTGTGTGCGTGCGCGCATGGGCATGCATACGTGCGGAGGTATGTAGGTGGAGCTTCACCAATTCACCTGCCTACTGAATAATTTTTGAATGAAACACTTACATAGAAAAAAAATCCTTTTCATTAAAAAAAATATATATCATATATATTGATTCAAGTAGCCCAAAAAAAAAATAAATAAAAAAAACAACTTAAGCCGTACAAAAATAGATGTGAATACCTTCTCAAGAGGACCCAATTCAATGATAGTCTGTGTTGTGGCTTAAATGAACGATTGCGGTGATAACAATATAATATCATCCCCACTAATATTAACACTATGCTTACTTCTGATGACACTCGCGTTATCAACACAAACGCTCCGATGACATTACCGTTATCGTCGATTAAAATAACCCAGCAGTTCAGCAACAGTACTACTGCAGCTTGTTGCAAAGAAAAATGACACAGCGTTGCTATCGAAATCGCAGTGTTCCGTTCGGGACGGAATGATCCTGAGTAGTCTGTAAGCCTAGCTGCATAGTACCTTTGCTATATGATTTATGTGTGTTTTATGTTCATGCCATTATTGTGTGCGTGTGTGTGTGTGTGCTGTGTGCCCTAATAAGTCACACAAACAGGAATACGATATCTGTATTATCTCTCTGAGAAAATACACAGTGGTCGCAACACAGATTTCAATTAATTTAAAACAAAGGCATATCAAAGGCATACCAAATAAAACACGTTTGATATGCACAAACACATGTACAGTAAATCGCTGTAGTTCATAAACAGTCGCACAAACACACACACAAATATCACATTTTCCAAACAAACATTACACTTGCAAATTACACAGAATCAATCACGGTTACGAAGTTGCATTAAAAAAAACATTACAATAAGTCGTCTGTCGATTGGAAGCTCTTAGGCTCTAAATTAAATAAAATTGAAACCGTAGCAAATAAATCAGTGATCCCGATGAAGATTTCCAGCCAAAGTTGACAGATGATTTGGAAGGTAAGGTTCTTGAAGAAAACAACTTTCCTCCATTTTCTATAGGACTGTTGAGAGCAAAAGTGTGTGACAGCTGTTTAGACCTATGAATGAACACTGGGTAATTAGTTAATTTCTACATGATCATCCAGTTTTCGGAAACTCTCTCTCTCTCTCTCTCTCTCTCTCTCTCTCCTCTCTCTCTCTCTCTCTCTCTCTCTCTCTCTCTCTCTCTCTCTCTCTCTCTCTCTCTCTTTTTCTTCCTCTCAAAAAATTTAAAAAGAAAAATCTCTCCGGATGGCTATAAACAGATCAACATTCTACCTCTTGCTGACACACTAAAATGTGATAAAGGGGTTTTCATGCACAAGATTCTTTCTGGCAATGCACCTTACTATCTTTCTTATAGTTTTTCCAAACAAACTGCCAGATCGTCTACAAAATTAAATGTTCCAATTCCAAGAATTGACCTCTTCAAAAATAGTCTTGCTTATTCCGGTTCAATTTTGTGGAATAACCTTCCTAAAGACCTTCGCACTCCAGCATCTACATTTACATTATTTAGAACATATCTCTTAAAACACATGAAAAAATTAAATGAACATTAATTGTTGTTTATGGATAGTAACAACGATACTTTTTTTGAAAATGATTTTATCAAATGATTACCTTTTTATGTATTCTTGTTCAATGATGTTAATGTTATAACATTAATTAGTTGTAGTTAATAGCTATTGTTATAAGCCTCAAGGGAAAATGTAAAAAAGCGCACCAGCGCTTACTCTTTTACCCTTGCAAAATAAAATTGTTATCTTATCTTATCTCTCTGTCTCTTTCTCGCTCCAAAATTAAAGCTGGTTTACATTGTCATGTGGGTGTAAAGCTAATATCCATCTCCTGTTATCATACCTCTACTTTGAACATTATAGAAAGCACACAGCGAAGCTGAGACACTCTCCGGGTTAAGCTTACCTCTCCCTAACCCCCGTTGGGGTGCCGGGGGTTTCAGTATAAATAGTATCCCCACTTTCTGGAAATTCAGTGCTTTAAATTCCCACTGTCGCTGTCTTTCTCATTTGCTCTTTCTCATTCCTGCTCTTTTCTATCAATCTGCTATACTATCGTCTTCTTCGCTAGACCAGTCTCCTACCTTTTTTCTTGAAAACTCTTCCGGGACAAGACTCCTTGTTTGTGTATTGGGTCTGTTGGATCAGCTTGGGAATATTGGACGCTTTCTGACAGGTGGTCACTAGGGCTTCCTATGATGTTATTATTTAGCAATGTAGGCATTTTATATGTATGTGTTTTGTTGATAATTTATAACGATGTTTGTATTCTATTTTGTTTTTGTAAACGGGGGTTCGATAAGTTGGGGTGAAGCCTCAGCCGTCCTTTGCGTGGGATGTCTTTATTGTAAAGTGACTGGCTGGTGGGGGGCATTCAGTTTTCCCACTAGGGTTGTTTCGGCAGATCTTTTATGCGGATTGGGGGTTGTCCGGTCCTGATTTTGCTCGGAAGAGTCCGCTGGACCTAAAGCAACAATTATGTAATGTAATGTAATGTAACCTCTTCCTCCCAAGTGTAAGAGGCGAACGTAGCTTCGGCTAATCTTCACTACGCGCAGTGTGCAGTGTCACAAAATAAACAATAAATAAAGCCCTCTTTGAATTCCCTCACATACACGTTTGTTTTGTGTTGATAGGTCGTACTCGTCATCGTCATCCTCCTCCTTACATTCATCATCATTCTCACCATAATCCTCCTCTTCCTACTCCTCACAATCATCAACATCATCATCACCAGGAGGAGGAAGAGGAGGAGGAGAAGAAGAAGAAGAAGAAGAAGAAGAAGAAGAAGAAGAAGAAGAAGAAGAAGAAGAAGAAGAAGAACAACAACAACAACAACAACAACAACAAGAAGAGTATCTCACCTTTAGTGAATAGTATCTCTCTCCTTTCATATGTTGGTCTAATTGACTGATTGTAGTTGTTGCCCCGATGCCTAATCGCCGACGTGCATGGTCACGTGATACGCACGTCATAAGCTAAATCTGATATCTGCGTTAATAGGTCAACTATGATTGAAGAGTGACGTACTGAGCCAATCAGTGAGATATTAAGGCTGGACGGTTTTACCGATACGTAACTGTAGGTTCGTAAACGCGACGGTACGGTATCGAGGTGCGGGTTTTCAGGGTCCGGTGTGACATCGTCACCGTTCCTAGTATCTTAGCTGGGCTGGGAGCGAATGAGAGCATTCTGATTGGTCGACGCGTTACAAAATTCGACGCATGCGCACAGTGCTATCATAGTCTTTGTAAGAGTTAGGGTTTGGGTTAGAGTTAAGAGTTTAGGGTTAGGGTTTGGGTTAGGGTTAGGGTTATGACGCCTAAGAACTTCGTAAAAAAGCCGGCCAGACATGACCTGGCGCATGCGCAAATGCGCTCGGATAAACTAGGAAACCCGGAACTTGAAGGATGTGACACCGGTTTACTGGGAAATCTCGACAACTTATAACGCGACAGTGGGCGACATCTTGTTCGCCCAGAGAGCGAGCCTAAAGCCCAAACACGTGGATAGGCAGCTGTTCTTGAAGAAGAACTTATAAGAACAGCAGCTTATACACGTGTTTGAGCATGGTACCAGTCGCCAATCCTTCTGAACTCTTTAAATTCTTAAAGACCTTTCCCGTTGAATGTTTTTATTTTATTTTGATTTTGTGGTTTATAGTTTGCTGATGTTCTAAACAGTGATTTATCATAATTTGTTTTGAAGGCGTTCAAGCAAAAATAAAGCTTCATTTTCTATGGAAATGTGGTTCTTTGAAACCGTTTTGTAGTGTATGACAATCTTTCTTTTGCGTCGGTCACTACTGTCAGTGCCATATCCCATTTGATTGTAACACTTAAAATCGCGGTATACCGGTACGAAATACCGATACGACCTAAAAATACCGCGGTAATACCGGTACGACTTTGACCCACGGTACCCAGCTCTATAAGATATAGAACTACCGTAAGTCAACTGACAAATGAACAGTGAAAGGATCCAAAGATCACACATTTCAGCGTACCAACTCCTTTCCAAATTCAAAATAAGAGTTTCCCCATCGAAAAGAAAGATTAAACCCGTAAATTACCTTTTCAAAAATACGAGTTTGATCTGCTGTACACGTAAATCGATGTATTCATTTGTTAAATGTCCTTATTAATAGCATCAAAGTTGGTTTTTAAAAACATAGCCCCGCTGTGAAAGTGTGTATGGCTGACAGAGTAGTTTGTTTACGTGCTTTACAAAAGGACGAGACGCTAACACAATTCCTCCGTTTGGCATCAGAATGCAAGCTCATTTGATAAAAGCAGGCATTGATGTTGCTTCCATCAACGACGATGAACTTCGGACTGAAGCTCCCCCATGGAAATTATGTATCCCAAACATTAATTGGCAGTTGTCCGCTTTCCTTAAAAACAATACATCCGAAACCGTATATAACCAACTTTATTTAGAACAGTGTGCTTTATACCCAGGATATGAACAACTTTTTACAGACGGGTCAAAGAAAGGAGATTCAGTTGCTGCTGCGTCTGTCTCCGGGAGACGCTTAGACCAGCCTTTGCAACAGCGTTACCTGATTTTTGTTCTGTTTATACAGCTGAGCTCAAGGCAATTCATTTAGCTTTGAAACAAGTTTATCAATCCAAAAGAACCTCATTTTTAATCATGTCTGATTCATTGTCAGCACTTCAGGCTCTTTCCACGAGAAAGATATCACACCCTTTTCTGGCAGAGATCCATGACCTCCATACACAACTTGTTTCTGAGGGTAAAAAGATAGTTTTTATGTGGGTCCCTGGTCACATGGGCATCCACGGCAATATTGCAGTAGACAGGGCGGCTAAGGATGCTCTGCATCTTGATTTCCCTCCAGAGATTTTCCAGTTTGTGCCCTATTCTGACCTACGTTGTATGACGGGATCTTATTGTAAACGACTGTGGCAAACTGACTGGTCTAACCATACCAACAACAAATTATTTCAAATTCTTCCCGATTTGTCTACTTCTTTGCCTAACCTTGCATCCACTCGCAAAAAAGAAACAGTGTTGTCTCGCCTTCATATTGGGCATACTTATGTCACCCACAGTTTCCTTTTAAAAGGAGAAGAACCACCATGGTGCTTTGCATGTGATCAATCTTTTTCCGTTCGCCATTTTATGTCTGAGTGTGCTGATTTGATTGAGGAAAGGGAAACATATTTTGGTTCCATACCTTTCAAAGAGATTTTTAAAGTAGGTAATGGTCAACATCTGTTTCAATTTTTACATGATGTTGGTTTGTTTTATCGCATATAAATCGTATCGACATGTTTTGTTTAGTTTGGATTTTATTAGGACTGAATTTAGTGATTTGATTGAAGAAAGAGAATATATTTTTAATACATCAGTTTTAAAGAAGTCTCTTAAAGAGGTGACATGTGAAAGTTTGTTTGTGTATTTAAGAGTAACAGGCTTGTTTTTTAAGACTTTATTCATTTTTATAATATTTTAAGATAACGTCTCTCTGGTCCTGATTTGGCTCGGAAGAGTCCGCTGGACCTAAAGCAATAACCTTGTATTGTATTGTAGCGGTAGGATTGAGCAAAGATTGTCCGTCATTATATTATCTTTGAATGTTGTTGTTGTTGTTGTTGTTGTTGTTGTTGTTGATGATGATGATGATGATGATGATGATGATGATGATGATGATGATGCACCCATTGCACATAGCTACGATCGAAAGAAAGTATACTCCAGGCACACGCTGCGCAGCAGGCCAAACCCTTGTCCCTTGAAGGGATTCTTTGGCGAGGTTAGCAGCCTGCTCAGTTACAGTGTCGGTGTAAGACTAGAAACGGTAAAGTAAGTTTCGTCTCCTCTAGGCGACGAATTATTTCACGCTGTATTTGTTTCTAGGTCAACTGTCTTTTACCGACCGTTTGAGAATCTTTTCGAACCGTTTATTGACGCCGGATAGTGTCCTCACTTGGTTTCATACAATTTAAGAATCCAAGGAGGTAAATGGGTTTTTGGGACGGAAAAAGAGCATTTTTGTAGAGAAAAGGGTTAGGGTAAGGGTTAGGGATAGATCTACAACTAACCCATACCCGAACCCTTGTAGCAATTTTCCGCTCTTTCCGTCACTTTTAAACAGTACTGCGGTTCGCATCCGCGGCTAGCAGCGAGCCCAAAGTATACTTTGAAGGGATGGAGGGAATACTTTCACCTGCTGCTAGCGGGAGTTTTGACGATACTTTCTACCGATCGCAGCAATGTGTATTACCTCGATGATGATGATGATGATGATGATGATGATGATGATGATGATGATGATGATGCCGAGCGCCAATATTCCCTGAGAACATACTCAAACAATGCAATTTCCCAATTAAACTCATCACACACATACATACATACACACACATATACATACACACAAACACACACACAACACAAATGTACAACAAGCAATACCAATGTTTTAAGTCTAATTTTTCATATGAAATTAATTGCTTTTACAATCAAACTTTCCCCGAGAGGCACTGTTTATAATAGTTTGAAACAATCACTACCAGACAATCATCGTAATGTTACATCAGCACAGTAAGCTTACACTGTACATATTTCAATTTCAGGTCTGTAATATTATAGAAAATATTAATATTATAATAAGACATTCAGACGCTTTGAAAGTATGCTATCAGGAAAAAAAAGGTTTAATTTAAATGCTCGGAAGTTATTGTTTGTTTTTTTCTTTTGACACGAAACAGGCATTTTCCCCGTCATTTCGTCAATGATTGCGCAAGCTCTCGTGTTTCATGCTCCCTTGTTTTGCGAATTTTATTAAATCTTATTCCAATAAAATTATAATAAATACAAACTAATTTTTTTTACAAAATAAAATTCTACTAAAACATTGTTCCTAATTTAAAAAAAAAAAAGATAAATAAATAAATTGTTTTACTTTATTTTAAAGAATTAAACCAGCTCTTTGTTCCCGATTTAATGTGCGTTTCCGAATGCTTACTGAACTGCGCTTTATAAATAAACATTTATTATTATTATTATTATTATTATTATTATTATTATTATTATTATTATTATTAATGAAATAAATAAAGAAATGAATATTAAAATATCCATTAGTTACGACGTTTATGTGGCGCAGAGTGACGATATGCAATCCTCAGTACGTTAATGGGACCAACGATCACACATTTCAGCGTTACAAACCTTTTTAAATTCACAGTGAGTGTTGCCCCACCGGGACAAAATTGGGGATGAAACCAAAACGCACGCACTTTGAAAAAAGTACAGTTTTGCTATAAACTGAAGAATTGATTTATTTAGGTGTTTATTAACAGCAACAAGGTTGATTCTAAAAACAGCACAGCAGCGAAAGTGTGTATATTGTAGACACAGTTGTTGTGTTTTTACATAACAAAGGGAAGTCACCTAAAATTCAAAGTTTAGAACTCGGTTTGAGCAGCGATTGTCCATTATATTACATATTAATTGACAATCTTTCCCTTGATGTATATTGTAAGCAGTCGTCCATTGCCTTCATGGAGTAAAAACAAAAGTCCGTATTTTGGCTACAACTAACGTGTGTGAACTTCAGATATCAACGGTTGTAAGAAATCAAAATACATAATTATATCCCATGATCATTTAAACTCTCTCGGATACACTCTTAAAGACTTCAGAAACGTGCTTAAACACGCATCACAGGACTAGGGATCAGCGCTAACAAGAAACCCACTAAATGTGGTAGCTGGTCCCCAGCAGTAGCACAGGTAATAACACTGAATCCAGACCTGTTGTCCTCTTGACATACGAACGGCAGCATTTACCGTAACTATGGCATAATTGTACCTTTCTGTAATGGGTACTGTAGCGGATGACATGTCAAGATCGATATTTTCCATTACCAGTTTAATGCGAAGGTATTTTCCGGCATCCGACGTTTCCGAAGAGAAAATGAACGCGTAGACACCATTGTAAGGCGCTGTAAATCGACCGGAAGTTGCGCTGTATCCGTTTCCTTCGTTGGTGATGACGTATTGTAGCGAGATGATTTCATCTTGATGCGCGATGATGTCGTCGCGAAGTTTGGCATGAAAGCTCACCTTCATGGAGAGGATGTCTGGACAATTCAAAAGAAAAACAATCCCTCATCAAATTCTTGCTTACAATAATTATTTTAAAAATAACAAGGTCCGTTTTAACACACAAACCTTCAGAGCGGTGGGATTGGTGAGCCAGAGAATCCGATGCACCCCACACTCACCGTAAAGAATATGTCACAAGGGCGCAAGCAAGGGAAGAAAACGAAATGTTTGTTTATGTAGCATGTTTGGTTCCCACCCTCTCACCATTGACGCTACTTCAGACAATGACATTTAGTTGTAGTTTGGGTGTTTTTCTCTTGCTCGGTATAATTATTGTTGTTGAGGGAGGAAGGGATGAATAGTGAGGAAAGGGAGATGTGGAAGAAGGAGGAGAGATTGATTGATTGATTGATTGATTGATTTATTGTTGCTTTAGGTCCAGCGGACTCTTCCGAGCCAAATCAGGACCGGACAACCCCCGATCCGCATAAAAGATCTGCTGAAACAACCCCAGTGGAAAAATTGAATGCCCTCCACCGGTCAGTCACTTTACAATAAAGACATCCCACGCGGGGGACGGCTGAGGGTTGACCTCAACTACGCGAACCCCCGGTTACAAAAACAAAATAGAATACAAACATCATTATAAATCATCAACAAAACACATACATATAAAATGCCTATATTGCGAACTAATACAATCATAGGAAGCCCTAGTGACCACCCGGCAGAAAGCGTCCAACACTCCCAAGCTGATCCAACAGACCTCATACACAAACAAGGAGTCTTGTCCAGGAAGAGTTTTCAAGAAAAAAGGTAGGTCATTGATCTAGCGAAGAAGAAGATAGTATAGCAGAATGATAGGACAGAGCAGGAATGAGAAAGAGTAAATGAGGAAGACAGCGACAGTGGGAATTTAAAGCACTAAATTTCCATAAAGTGGGGATACTATTTATACTGAAAACCCCCGGCACTCCAACGGGGGTACTGTTGCCACAGTGAATTTGTCTTGCCTACAAAGGAAAGACAGGTTTTCAACTGTGGCTTTCACTTTTCCCTTTATAGGTTTGAACAATCTACAGTGGCAAGATTGCTCATGACCCCAAGGGGTGAGGAGGAGAGATAAGGCAACGATCACATTGTGCATTGGAGTTTTCTTTGTTTTGTTAAGGATTTACATAAATAAATACAATAGAAGAACAGAAAAATAATGCAGTGTTCCTACTCGCTCACCGTCAATTGTTGTTTTCCAGGACTGCAAAGCGACCAGTTGACGCTTTGTAGCGCTGTTGTCCGTCTGTAGGCTGTGCACCTGACTCTCAAGTTGATCCTTCCGACTCGCCAGCTGTTTCTGCCTGGTTTCCAAAACCGTCATCCGAGCCTCCATTCCATCCACCGTCAAGGCGACCTCCCCTGAGCCGTTACCATGGAGACAGGCAGAGGCTGCAGGGACACGGCAGGTGTAGGACCCTCCCTGCACGGGGTTTGGCAGTCTCAGGTGGAAACTGCCGTCATGGTAGCTAGAGCTGGACACTGCATGAGCTGCTGGTGTCTGACATACATGTTTTGATTTTATTCCCCATCAACAGCCTTAACAAAATTATGGACTCCGAGGAAGTAATAAGTATCAATGAAATATCAATGAAATGTCAAAGATCATGTAATGTAGGCCTAGTTCGCTTTATCGTTCTTACCCTTACATTCTCTCTTTCTCTCTTTCTCTCTCTCTCTCTCTCTCTCTCTCTCTCTCTCTCTCTCTCTCTCTCTCTCTCTCTCTCTCTCTCTCTCTCTCACCCACACACACACATCTCCTAAGTGAACATGTTCAGTGTTCACTACAGATGCTTCCACTCCTTCCATCATGACTTCTTACCTCCCATGTGGCTTCAAAGGGAGGGCGAGTGACGTAGGTGAAGATGCCACACCTCAGAACCACGTGAAACTGGTCAGTTGTGTTGTCGTACTCCGCCACCGGGTCCATTGCCACGTGTAGCTGAGAGTCCGTCGTCTGCAGTCCATCTTAAGTTGGAAACCAAAAAAAAAAAAAAAAACAACCCTCTTACACATCGCACACGTCATTAGTATGTACCTCCGTATTTTAATAACGTTTTGTACAACAGTAATAAAGAACTAGATCTGAGACTGAAACTGAGACTTTAGTCGTCTATGAAATTTGCATAGAAATTTGCCATTCGGCTGCACAAATATAGTAAATATAAAACGTAGAATATCTTTAAAAGAATTAAATGTACAAACAAAAAATAAGTAGTGCAACACATAAAATATAAAAAATAACTACTAGCTCACACCCCAAACATACTTGCGTTGGACACTCACGCATACACCCCTACACACCATCACAAACCAACGTCATCACCCACAAACACCAACCACAGGCGTACAACACACACAACCCATGCACAGACATGATTGTCGCGAAAATACGCGTCTTTTCTATCAGCAACGGTGCATCTTTTGTTTTGTTTTTCTTGTTGTTCATAATAACAATGTTTTAGGTACCTTTAAAGTCTTGATAGAATTCCAAAGTCTGCGTTTTGACGTCGTCGTGTCATACGTCACAGACCGCTTGCGTCATAGTGATACGAAAACTAAAATCTTCACTGAGAAAAGAGCTTGCGACTCAAGAGGACTTCGCTACCTCAGACATCCAACACGGCATAACGGGTTCCATGAGATTTCAGCGCCAACATTTCAGCGCCGTACATTTTAGCGCCGTACATTTCAACGCCGTATATTTCAGCGCCGTACATTTCAGCGCCGTTCATTTCAGCGCCGTACATTTCAGCGCCGTACATTTCAGCGCCGTACATTAACATATTGAACTTTAATGATAAAATCACATAAAACCCTGGTGCCTCGTGTCCATTTAAATCACTGACTTAGCCTATGCATCGCCATAGATGGATGGCGCTCTATCATCATCTATAAATGGTCACCATCATCGTTTAGTGCCTCTCCTAAAACATGAATGCAAAAGCAATTCCCTCCATCGTGTTCATGAGAGAACGAGCCCCTGCATTGTACTGCAAGATAATAGTTTTGACACGCTTTTGTAAGTCTTTGTACTTTCGACGCTTCGGGGCAGGTGCCTGACCTCCGATCAGACGCGTGACGTCAGCTTGAATCATAGTTTGCTCCTTTTTGAGGACCGCAATGAGCTTCCACAAATCTGGTGAGTACGCCCTTACGTGATTCTGGAAAGCGTTGTGGAATCTTTCCACACTGTTGTTGGATTTCGCTGCATCCGAAAGGACTCGGTCGTGCACATTCCACATTTCTATTTCGAAAAGTGGTGACTGACGGGGGCCACGACGACGAGGTCGGCCGAGGTATGTGTCTTCAAAGTAATCAAATACTGGTTGGCCACGTGCGTCATAAAATGCGATGTAGGGTCAAAGACAGTTTCAAAGGCATGCTCGATGTCTCCAGGAGGCAGATATGCCAATCCCGGGAGCATTCTCATCAATTTTGCGAAATTTTCATCGTTTTTATTGGTCACTCTCTCTCTCTCTCTCTCTCTCTCTCTCTCTCTCTCTCTCTCTCTCTCTCTCTCTCTCTCTCTCTCTCTCTCTCTCTCTTGTGAACGATTACTCAAATCACAATTTGTAACTCACAACTCTCTCTCTCTCTCTCTCTCTCTCTCTCTCTCTCTCTCTCTCTCTCTCTCTCTCTCTCTCACTGTACGGCGCTGAAATGTACGGCGCTGAAATGTACGGCGCTGAAATATACGGCGCTGAAATGTACGGCGCTGAAATGTACGGCGCTGAAATGTTGGCGCTGAAGTGTTGGCGCTGAAATGTTGGCGCTGAAATGACGTGTCACCGGCATAACGAGTGCAAGGCAAACCAGTTGAAAAGATCGATCAAGGAGGATACCGAGAGGTACCTTAGCTGCACTGTGAGTCAGCCGGAACGTACGGGTGGGAGTGACCATCAGCTTTCACTGACTCAGAGGTCCAGTGACCAAGGTCGTCAACTGGCCGTTACCGTGTGGGAGGCCATTTGCTTTCATGAACCGTTGGGTTCAACTCTTCATGCGCCATCGTGGGTACGTGTTCAGTTAGGCTATACTAGGCTAACAGATGCCAGAAAGATAGCTATATAGGTAACAAAAACAATTATAACAATGTGTTTTATTCCATGTTAGTTAGTTTATTTTCGTGTGAAATAAGTGTAACTTTTCCATCATTGTTTCTATATTTTTAGCATCGGCGCATTCTAGACCGATTCTTAGATCTTTTAGACTTCATCTCACAGCGTTGATAGATATATTAAATCTCTTGCAGAGGATCCGGTTTGGAAAGCACTTGGCAGAAGTGTTTGTTTATGCCATTGTATGTAAGGCATGAAAGTGGAAGCATAAAAGAAGAATCATCAGTCATCTCATCTATCATTCATTATCAACTATTGTGTGTTATAATTATACAACATTGTATACTTTTTAATGCTTCGACGAACGAAGAACATTACACTATACTTGTTGTTCGTTATAGAACATTCGTAACTGGGACATTAGGTCACGACCTGATCGTTTCAGGCGCAACAAATGCAGGCCTGGTGTTGATGAACGTCATCGGGGGACAACAACATCAAAGTGTCCAGAATATCACGGCAAAACCAGAGACAGTGACTTTGTATAACCTCAAGGTTACCATCATCATTGGAAACGAGAACATTCGTATCTGTACTCCGGTCTCGCTACTCAAGATAAGTAGCTATTTGTTTTTATTTCATCATGAACAGCAAATGGGACAACCCTGGATTTTTAGTCCGGATATAATTCAATCGTATATGATTGTATCATCGTTCTCATCATTCATAAACATCATCATTGAGTGAAGAAGTTGATTTATATCACTATCATCCTCAGAGTGTACGCGTTTATGGTGCAAGTGCGCGCGTGTTCTCATCTTTGATGCTGTGACTCTGTCCTAAACTGCACACACCGCCTATTTATTAAGATCACCGAAGCAATTGCGGCGGGTGGTGCGGCATCCCCCTGAAATCAGTGCGTATTTTGGGGGTAAGGGCCGCATAAGGATCCCCCCGTGCATTGACAATGATCATCACATGCTAAACCAAATCACCAAACCGGACTGTTTGAAAAATGTACACACACACACACACACACGCACACGCACGCATGTTAGGCAAAAATTCTGGTTGACTAGCTAAATTTATCAGACTGATTGACTGACTAATTGATCAGACAGTAAAGTCAGGCAATAGCGTTTGTGAGTCGAATGGCGCTCGGCAGAAAAGGCCGGCGGAACCTGTCAGTCCTCGCGCGGCAGGTGATAAGCCTGCCGAATCTGGAGGAAGTCCGCACCAGCAGCTCGTCACATGGGTCACGCTGACTGGCGCCCAGGCGCCTCACTGCTTTCGCCCTCGAAGTGAGCCTGAAGGCCTGAAGGTCACTGACGGGTCTGCCAATTAGCTTGCCGGCCGTCCTTTGTGACTTTTGCCTTTTAGAATAATAAAAAGGGATTATTTTTATATAGCGCACTTTCAAGCTCAAAGAGCTTCTCAAGGCGCTGGCCACTAATATGCAGCTAGCAAAATGGTTTGCTGAAATCAGGATTTGAACCCACGTCGCCGGAAACGCACATCATGCAGAAAGACACCACGGAGCTATCCCGCCCCATAATACTACCTAGTGGCTATTGGCTACACGCCATTTTCCTGAATGAGCTTTGAGGTTTAACGTCTACACCTACCATTGGCGATATGTCAAAGGGGGATAACCATCCAAGGGAAAAAGGAGTATGGACCTAAATCAACACTGAACCACCAGAGCAATCCTACTGCTAAAATGGACAGTAAAAATTGGAACTTTTTAATTCGCCCACCACGGGATTCGAACCTGGGTTATCGGTGTGACAGGCGAACGCTCTACCACTTGAGCTACGGCGGTGGAACAACGCGATTTTCCTCAACCAAGCACAATACGCTAAGATATTTTCTAAATCACTTAGGTAAACAATAGACAATAAGTGAACAACTCACTATTCTAGGAGATAGGCAAGAAGGCACTTACTACTGTTACATTTAATAATAATAATAATAATAATAATAATAATAATAATAATAATAATAATAATAATAATAATAATAATAATAATAATAATAATAATAATAATAATAATAATAATTGTAGCCGGGCGACGACCGATCCGGCATGGAATTAGTGGATAGCCTCATCATGTGTTGTGTCTTGGGCAAAAAAAAAGACCTGGCAGGGCCCAATCCTCTCCAGGCTGTTGGCCACAGCCGAAATCCACGAATACAGTGTGGCTCGCCTTGGCCCTGAGCACGTGGTCGTTGAACCTGTAGTAACGTGAGGTTCCTCCGCCCTGGCCGGTGACTTCTGTGTAGAAGACTTTCGCCCAGTGATGCCGTGCTAACATCACCCCTGTTAGTCGCCTCTTACGACACGCCGGGAAACGTTGGGTCTATTCTATTTGCCCGAACCCACAGAGCTACACAAGGACCGCGCCTTCCGTTGGCCACCAGGACGGAGGTGAAAAGTATGCTACTGATGGACAAATTAGCAAGATCCGCACGAGAAACAACATCGTCATAGGAACCTGGAATGTCAGGACCCTAACTGCGGAAGGAAAATTAGAAGAACTGGCCCACGAGCTGGACCACTATCGATGGAACGTTCTAGGTATCAGCGAACTGCGCTGGAAAGGCCTAGGTGAAACAACGACTGACAAAGGACACATGCTCTATTTCAGCGGTAGAGATGGCAGGCACGAACACGGCGTTGGATTCTTGGTCCACAAGAACATTCTAGCCACTGTCATGGGTTGCCGCCCAGTCTCCAGTAGACTCATTACCATCCGTCTGAGAGCAACCCCTTTCAACATTACCATCATCCAGGCCTATGCCCCAACATCAGACTATGAAGACAGCGAAGTGGAGGATTTTTATGAAAATATACAGGCGGTCCTTGACCAAGTGCCGAAGAAGGACATAGTCATAGTGCAAGGCGACTGGAATGCCAAGGTTGGCCAAGATGCGCACCACAACTGGGGAGACACATGCGGACCCCACTGCAACAACGAGACAAATGACAGGGGTCTGAGGCTATTGGAGTTTGCCAGATACAACAATCTGGTACTGGCAAACACGCTTGGTCTCCACAAAAAATCCAGACGATGGACATGGCACAGTCCCGGCGGGGAACATCACAACCAGATCGACTACATCATGGTCAAGAAACGCTTCAGATCAAGCATCAACATTGGCAGGACACGCACTTTTCCAGGAGCAGACATTGGAAGTGACCACGATCTCGTGATGATGTCTTTCCGGCTCCATTTGAAGAGAGTAAATACAGCAAAGTGCACTAGGCTGAAGTTCGACCTGGACAAACTGCAAGACCCGGAGGTGGCAAAAATATTTCAGGCCACAATTGGAGGGAAATTTGCACCACTGCTTATTTTGGGGGCAGGCGAAGTAGATGTCAACACCATGACCAATACCTTCAACTCAGCTGTAACAGATGCCGCCACTGAGATCCTTGGCAAGCACCGACCAAAGAAGAAGCCGTGGATCACACCTGAACTTTTGGATCTGTGTGAAAAACGAAGAGAGTTAAAAAAGAAGAAGAACACCTCACAGGGAGCTGATGTCTATCGAAAAATCAACAATGACATCCGAAAAGGCATGCGCACAGCAAAGGAGAACTGGATAGAAGATCAATGCCAGGAAATAGAGAACAATCTGAACAAGAACAACAGCAAGAAGGCCTACCAGACTGTGAAGCGGCTGACAAGTGTTAAACAGCCCAAAGTCTCCACTATCCAAAGCAAGTCTGGCATTTGCCTTACAGAAGAACAAGAAGTCTTGGACAGATGGACAGAGTACTGCTCTGACCTTTACAACCATACACCAAATGGAGACCCATCAGTTCTAGCATGTCCCGAGAGCAGAGAAGAAGAAGAAATCCTCCCAATTCTCCGGGAAGAAGTTGAGGCAGCAGTGCAATCGCTGAAGAAAGGGAAGTCAGCGGGAGTGGACAACATACCAGCGGAACTGCTACAAGCAGGAGGAGAAGCGATGACTGATGCTCTCACCATTATCTGTAACAAGATCTGGCAGAGTGGGGAATGGCCTACACCATGGACCCAGTCGCTTGTCATCACTCTTCCCAAAAAAGGTAACCTTCAGGAGTGTGAAAATTACCGCACCATCAGCCTCATCAGCCATCCCAGCAAGGTCCTCCTGAAAATAATACTCAACAGGTTGAAACCACAAGCTGAACAAATCATAGCTGAAGAACAAGCAGGATTCATGGCAGGGCGAAGTACCACTGAACAGATTTTCAACCTCAGAATAATCTGTGAGAAATACCTACAGCACCAACATCTATATCATGTGTTCATAGACTTCAAGAAGGCATTTGACCGAGTCTGGCATGCAGCTCTATGGGCAACCATGAAAGTTTACAACATCAGCCCTAAAATTATAGAAGTCATCAAAAGCCTGTATGACAAGGCTACCAGTGCAGTCCTCCATAACAGCGTCATCGGGAACTGGTTCAGAACAACAATCGGTGTGCGTCAAGGATGCCTACTCTCTCCAACACTCTTCAACATCTTCCTAGAGCGCATCATGTCAGATGCTCTTGCAGATCACGAAGGCACAGTCAGCATAGGGGGCAGAGCAATCTCCAATCTTCGTTTTGCGGATGATATTGATGGATTGGCTGGAGAGGAACAAGAACTTGAACAGCTTGTACAGAGGCTTGACACCACCTCCAGAGCTTATGGAATGGAAATAAGTGCAGAGAAGACCAAAATGATGACCAACAACACCAATGGCATCAACACGGACATCAAAGTACAAGGCCAATCCCTCAACACAGTGCACAGCTTCAAATATTTAGGAGCCATTGTGTCAGACAATGGGTCTCGACAGGAAGTCCTCTCCAGGATCGCACAAACAACTGCTGCCCTGACAAGGTTGAAGCCCATTTGGAAAGACAGAACCATCAGTCTACATTCCAAAGTAAGACTGCTGCGCTCTCTGGTCATCTCCATCCTCCTATATGCTTGCGAAGCATGGACCCTCACAGCAGATCTCCAACGAAGAATACAAAGCATGGAGATGAGGTGCTACAGAAGACTTCTGTGCATTTCCTATACCCAACACATCACCAACATTGAAGTCCGACAGACCATCACACAAGCCATTGGACAACACGATGACCTGCTCACAGTGGTGAAGAAACGGAAACTCCGATGGTATGGCCACGTCACCAGATCATCAGGCCTTGCAAAGACCATTCTGCAAGGCACAGTGCAAGGAGGTAGAAGAAGGGGGAGACCGAAAAAGAGGTGGGAGGACAACATTCGAGAATGGACTGGTTTGACACTGAGCGAAGCCATGAGGGCTGCTGAGGACAGAGAAAGATGGAGTATGCTGGTTAAGCGATCATCTGTGGTGCCCCTACGACCTTCGGGTTATGGGACAGGATAGGATAGGATAGGAATAATAATAATAATAATAATAATATCGTATATATAATGGACATTTATATAATGGAATATATATATATATATATATATATATATATATATATATATATATATATATATATATATATATATATATATATATATATATATATATATATATATATATATATATATATATATATATATATATATATATATATATATATATATATATATATATATATATATAATGGAATTTTCACACTGACATTGTAATGCCCTGAAGAAGGTTATTAAAACCGAAAATTTGGCAATTCTAATTGAGTGGATAACATGTTGTCGTTTTAAAAGTGTTTTATGTTATATATATATATATATATATATATATATATATATATATATATATATATATATATATATATATATATATATATATATATATATATATATATATATATATATATATATAATGGACATTTATACAGCGCTGTTACTTGTCTTTTTATAGACAAGTGCATAGCACTTTACATGAAAAGAAAGAAACAAACATGAAACAACTTACAATATTGCATAAGAAATTATACAATGAGAAAAAAATAAAACCCCACACACAAAATCAAAAACTACATAAAGTTAACTTTCTGCAAACAAGTCATCACAATCACAGCAAATCCACAAGCATAGCCAAAAGCAGAAGAAATATGAGCTGCGGCTAGGGTCTATAGAATTAAGGATTTAGTCAGGATAGTACAGTTTGAAGAGGTGAGATTTTAGAGCTTGTTTGAATGAGGGTGTGGTCTGCTTGTTTCTGATGTTGGCTGGAAGAGTGTTCCATTGTCTGGGTGCACAATAGGTGAATGCCCGTTCTCCGTACATTTTGGTGTTGGTTTTTTGAATGCAGAGTGTGCGAGAGTCAGAAGCAGAGCGAAGAGTAATAATAATAATAATAATAATAATAATAATAATAATAATAATAATAATAATAATAATAATAATAATAATAATAAAGTAGGCTTATATAGCGCGATACCCCAGCTCAGGGCTGGGCTCACCGCTCTTAACATAGGATATATTTTTAGAACAAACATAAACAATAACACAGGGTATGCAAGCATTCACACCAACCGTACTCACAAAGGCATACAAGAGAACAACAACATATGCAATACACTACACATGCAAAATAAACAAACAAACAAACAAAAAATATGAAAACAATGGCATATTAAATAATAATAAGATTCACCATACAGATTTAAAATATAACTAAAAAAATTTGTTACATCTAACAATGGTTAATTGAGTACGAGGAGGGACATAGACAGACAGCAGATCTGACAGGTATGAAGGGCAGGTTCCAGAGAAGAAATTGTGGCACAGTACGGACAGTTTGTATTTTATGCGGGCCTCTATGGGTAGCCAATGAAGCTTACGGAGTAGTGGAGTGATGTCACTGATGTGATCGCGTTTTTTTGCCCTGAAGACTAGCCTAGCAGCACAATTCTGGACTTTTTGAAGTTTGTCTATGAGATGACTCGGGCAGGAAGCCAGTAGGGCATTACAATAGTCTAGCCTAGACAAGACTAAAGCACAGACTAAGGTGATGGTTGCTTGAAGAGATAAGTAGCAGCGAATGAAGCTGATCTGACGCAAGGCATCATATGCTGATTTACAAACTTGTGCAATATGGAAATCAAGCGTCATGTCACTCGACATAAAAAAGTCAAGATTTCTAGCCGACTGAGAGAAAGAGATTTCATGCTCTCCTACACTTACAGTGGTAGGCAAGGTGCAAGCTAAGGCAGTTCTGGTCTTTTTGAACAGGAGAACTTCTGTTTTATCATCATTGAGCTTTAACTTGTTTTGTTTCATCCAGGATCGGACATCAGAAATGCAATTCTGTACAGTCTGGACATTGGCATCGATTTGTACCGGAAGACTTGATTTTAACAGCTGAGTATCGTCAGCAAAATCTTCAACAGTTACATCGTGTTTTTGAATCAGTTCGAGCAAAGGCTCTGTGTACAACACAAATAGAATGGGTCCAAGAACTGACCCCTGCGGCACACCATAAGTCAAATGTTCCTTCTTTGAGAGCACCTCAGCAATGCTGACAGTTTGCGTACGACCTTGGAGATATGACTTGAACCAGGCCAAGGCATTCCCTGAAACTCCAAACTGCGACTCGAGAGTTTCGAACAGAATATTGTGGTCTACAGTGTCGAAGGCAGCCAATAGATCAAGAAGTGTTAGAAGAGATACGTTGCCTTTGTCCAGAGCAAGCAGAATCTCACCTGTGATTTTGAGTAATGCTGTCTTGGTGCTATGAGAGGTGCGATAGGCTGACTGATGGGGACTGAGAAGAGAGTTGCTTTGCAAGTATGAGAGTAACTGCTTCAGTACCAACTTTTCTGTAACCTTGGTGTTACGTTGAAACGCGAACGAAAGTATGTCGGAAACGCGCACGATAGATCTAATCGTTTCGTTTTGCAAAGTATTCAATAATGGAGTTTATTTACCTTTGATTTGAGTTTGCATTGTTGTTAGGAGAGGCTTTGTATAACGTTGATGATTTGCGTTAGTCGATATTACTTGAGAATTTTCTGGATCTGCGTGTTTACTCTCGATAGAAATTTCCCGATACATGTCGAAGCAAGTGGACGTTTCGGAAGGAGAAGAAATATGCATGACGTAAGACAGTAATGACGAAGTTAGAAGCGATTGGTTAAATTGCGTCATACGAGATTGATCCAGGTTATTCGGGAGTATCAAGAGACTATTTAAGTGCCGCGCTGTTTCAAAAATATGATAGTTATTGTTGTTGATAGAGATTGTCGTTGATAGTTGATAGATAGGCGGCAGGGATAGCTCAGTGGTCAGAGCGCACGACTTGTGTAAGTGCGTCTTGGGCGACGTGGGTTCGAATCCTGACTTCAGCAAACTATTTTGTGATTGCTGGATATTACGGGCCAGCGCCTTGAGAAGCTCTCTGAGCTTGTAAGTGCGCTATATAAGAGAAATCTATTTCTTTCTTTCTTTTAGTGACTTGGAAAGTTGTTGAGTTGAGTTGAGAATTGTATGCAGTTGTTGATGTGTGCTGAATAAAAGTGGAAAACTTCATACGTCGACTTTGTGACTTGTATGCTGCTTGAGCAGGCTGCGTGGATAAACGAATCTGAGTTACACCCTATCAGGAATTCAGCATTGGGGCTGAATCAGATACTGATAGAAAACACCAACATCGAATTGAGTGTAACACTTGGACAAAAATGATAGATTAGATACTGGTTTGTAATTTTTTTGTTCATTCTGATTTAGGCTGGGATTTTAGATTGGTTGCATTCGCTAGCATTGTAAAAGAATAGAGGAAACAGGAGTACACCGGAGAAAAAATCTTAGTGACCTAGAAAATCTCAAATCGAAGTAATGAAAGAAATGTGGCGAGAATGAAACCATAGCTTTCCACATTGAAACTAATGCTCTAAATTACTGTGCAAGCGGTACAAAATCAATGTATTACCATTCACAACCACAATGGCGGTTCTGCGAAACGTGACGATGTTTCCACTGGATTGTCTGATGAGGACGTCCACAGAGTAGTTGCCCGCTTCTGCCACAGTCAAGTGATCAATCTCTATGCCACCATTGGTTGTCTTGCACACGCGTTTAGAAAATGGAGGCGATGGCAAATAGATTCCGTGAGTAAAGGTGGCGATCATCTCGTCTGATCTTTAACATAATATATGTTCATCTTATAATTTGACAAAAGTTTTTTGATCAATTACAATGCAGTTTCTTTTTGTATCTGTCCGTCTTTCTGTCTCTCTCTCTCTTTCTGTCTCTGTCTCTGTCTCTCTCTCTCTCTCTCTCTCTCTCTCTCTCTCTCTCTCTCTCTCTCACTCCCTCCCTTAGATTTTGTCACAATTCTCTCTCCTCCTTCTCTCCCCTTGCCCATGTACCTCCTGTGGATAGTTGAATGGTGCATCCTGGTCCGTAAACCTCTTTTGTCAGCCTTCGTTTCAGTGCCAGCCAAGAGAACACTAAAACTGGATAGCAGTCGTGTCCATTTAAACGTAAGAGGGGATGGAGAGAAGTGTGGGGGAGGGGGGGGGGGAAGTGGGACATTTCCATTGTTACCTTCCTGCGTACAGCCAGTCAATGTTGACCACGCTGTCCCCATTCTCCTCACGGAACATCCAGGGAAGGGAAAGAGTGCTTCCCGCGCATGCGTACACCACCGCATCCGCTTCAGGCCCGGATGGCCACGTCAGACAATTGTAGCAACCTTGCAATTTAAAAAAACACCATTAAGATGGCAAGCCATTCAAATGTATTTCCTGATATTTACTCAAGAAATTTTTTCTTCAAAAGTGTTCATTTCCTGGGCGGTGTTGTGGCTCGACGGCTATATTACAGTGAACAATCTGCAAGTAAAAAATTACCGAACTCTGCCAATTTTTATAAACAGCTCAAAACGTGTTTATAAAATGGTGAAGTACAGTGACCTTGACCTTTGAGGAAGAACAAATACGAACGATTTAATATGGTTAACAGTAGTTCAAGTGTCCGGAATGTAAAAATAATAAATTTCGATTCAGATAAGGCAAAAGGTGTGTTGTGAACAAAAAAGTAAAATTTGAGCGACGGACTGAGAACCAAGCATGACCCATGATTTAAAGTATATGTTATATACCGAAGCTTAACAAAATCCCTTTAGCAGTTTTTGAAAATTAGAGCAAACAAGATGGCATCGCGGAAGGCAGGTCACTATCCTAGGTAATGTTCCCACGAAGTTTGGTTAAAATCCGTTCAGCGATTAGTGAAATAAGGCGTCCAACGGACCGACGACCGCACGGACAGACCGACATTTTGCTTTTTCGGATTCCCGATGATTTCAAAGTATTTATGTGTGGAAAATACAAAAAAGTCGCCCGTCGGGCCAACTGAACGTCGGTGTGATTGCATACACAAGGTTTTTGTTTTTCACTAGAATTTAGTGAAGGGGCGAAGGTCAGTGGTGTTCGATCCAAGAAACCACCTACACCACCCTCCTACCACCTACCTCTATAACCCCTTCCCCCTTCCCCACCAAACAGAGGTAAAGTTAGTGCTGATCACAATTAATACCATTTCCTATAGCACACTCTTTTTAAAATGTTCCCTCTTTTCGATTGAATTGCACAACGCCTGACAGACAAACAACCAAACTTACCTGGCTGGATGGCCAACAAGATCAAAACAAAGAAGATATACGTTCGATCCATTTCTAACAATATAGGTTTGCCGCTGATTTGTGTGTGGATCGAGCTGCAATGCAACAATTTATACACTGTGACTTTATCTATCGTTTGTAGGGTGACATAATATTTGAAGGTCTTGGTTGTCTAATATTATTTATGTAAGCTTTATTTGCAGTTTCCTATCGTTACCTGGCTAAGCAGATAAGGGTAGGTTCAAGTTGTTGTGAACTAACACACGTACACGTCGCAATGAGTGGACATAGAAAACATTGTAATGGTTTTGTAGTAGCATGATTAGGAGAGGTGACGCTTTCAGCGCAGGTGAAGGGTGCTGAAGGGGAATGGAACGCATATCTATTTGCGGATATCACACAAACGTAATCGAGAATGACTGTGTTCACTGTTCATACGTTTGCATAACAAAAAACAACCGATACCCATTCTGATAAGAGAACACACCATGGTCAAGTCAATGCACGCATACATTCCATCGCATGGATATTAAAGATCCTGACACTCTTGTCCTAGACGGGTGAGTGCCATCTCACACAAATACAACCAGCAATTATGTACTCACCCCTTTCCAGGATGCCAAGGGTTGTGTTTTGGCGTCTGGTCGTTAGACGATGCGCCTAGGGTGTAAGTGGGAGCATGGGCCGCCTTGAGTTAGATCTTGTATCAGCCTGTGCCTTGAGTTAGATCTTGTATCAGCCTGTGCCTTGAGTTAGATCTTGTATCAGCCTGTGCCTTGAGTTAGATCTTGTATCAGCCTGCGCCTTGAGTTAGATCTTGTATCAGCCTGCGCCTTGAGTTAGATCTTGTATCAGCCTGCGCCTTGAGTTAGATCTTGTATCAGCCTGCGCCTTGAGTTAGATCTTGTATCGGCCTGCACCTTGAGTTAGATCTTGTATCAGCCTGCGCCTTGAGTTAGATCTTGTATCAGCCTGCGCCTTGAGTTAGATCTTGTATCAGCCTGCGCCTTGAGCAACTTTGGAGATAAGAACCATTACATATTTATTTTTAAAATAATAAAATAATGCTTCGTGTTCTTCTGCCATAAGGAGTAGTTGCTTTTTTAATTTTTTAAACAAACAAAACATTTAGATAGGCCTCAATAGAGTGCTTAATGAGAACACCTGATTAATTAGGGGCAGGGTAATAGAGAGGAAGGGAGAGTGAGTAAAGAAAAGGAAAAAAGAAAGAGTGACAGGGAGCGAGGGAGGGCGAGAGAGAGGGCGAGAGAGAGGGCGAGAAAGAAGAGAGAGAGAGAAGAGAGAGAGAAAGATAGAGAGAGAGAGAGAGAGAGAGGGGGAGAGAGAGAGAGAGAGAGAAAGAGAGAAAGAGAGAGAGAGAGAGAGAGAGAGAGAGACCCGATGACCGCTATCGAGATAAGAAAGATTAAAGATTATGTTATTGTAAATTGTTCCGAGTAGAGTAAACAACAATGCACTTATACCCAGTGCAAAGTAGACCTTAAGACGTTCCCCAAGAATTTTGACAAGCATAAGGAACGAAACCTTGTCAATATAATTTCAGATTTTTGGTGCACGTTGCCAGTACCTACCGCCTGTTTACATTCGGTGCGCCTTTATTTGTAAATGTTCCCAAATGAATTACGTAGGCCATTAAGCATTTTGACAAGCATAAGAAACGAAAGCTAGTCAATAATTTTCGATTTTTGGTGCACAGAGCCAGTACCTACGTCTTGTTTACATTCAGTGCGCCTTTATTTTGAAATGTTCCCAAATAAATTACATTCGTTTACAATCGGGTGCCAAGGATGTTGTGAACAGGCTACAGTTGTACAATGTTGAGAGGGTTGAACAAGTCTTTTTAACTACAATTACCCTATTCCTATAATAATAATAATAATAATAATAATAATAATAATAATAATAATAATAATAATAATAATAATAATAATAATAATAATAATAATAATGCGCCAAAATATGTTCAACACCATCCCTGAACCTTTCAGCCGGAAGTTTCCCATTTTTTCCATTTCTTTTCTCGTGTTACTTTGCAACCGGAATTTCACAGAATCCACGCTTATCTTGAGCCTGTTAGAATATGGCGGATGATCGAATATGACTAATCTATCTATCTATCTATCTATCTATCTATCTATCTATCTATCTATCTATCTATCTATCTATCTATCTATCTATCTATCTATCTATCTATCTATCTATCTATCTATCTATCTATCTATCTATCTATCTATCTATCTATCTATCTATCTATCTATCTATCTATCTATCTATCTATCTATCTATCTATCTATCTATCTATCTATCTATCTATCTATCTATCTATCTATCTATCTATCTATCTATCTATCTATCTATCTATCTATCTATCTATCTATCTATCTATCTATCTATCTATCTATCTATCTATCTATCTATCTATCTATCTATCTATCTATCTATCTATCTATCTATCTATCTATCTATCTATCTATCTATCTATCTATCTATCTATCTATCTATCTATCTATCTATCTATCTATCTATCTATCTATCTATCTATCTATCTATCTATCTATCTATCTATCTATCTATCTATCTATCTATCTATCTATCTATCTATCTATCTATCTATCTATCTATCTATCTATCTATCTATCTATCTATCTATCTATCTATCTATCTATCTATCTATCTATCTATCTATCTATCTATCTATCTATCTATCTATCTATCTATCTATCTATCTATCTATCTATCTATCTATCTATCTATCTATCTATCTATCTATCTATCTATCTATCTATCTATCTATCTATCTATCTATCTATCTATCTATCTATCTATCTATCTATCTAGCTAGCTATCTAGCTATCTATCTAGCTAGCTATCTAGCTATCTAGCTATCTATCTATCTATCTATCTATCTATCTATCTTAGTCATCGTATTTATATAGATATAGATATATATTAGCAGGCCTGAAAATGGCGACTAATTTAGTCGCCATGGCTAGTGAAAAAAAAAATTGGCGACAAAAAAAAAAACTTTAGTCGCCAAATGCGAATGCGCTAAAATGAACTTTTTTTTTAGTTTGGCTAGTAAAATTTTTAGTTTGGCTAGTAAAATTTTTAAGTTACTAGCCAAAGGCTAGTGGGACCTTTTTTTCATTTTCAGGGCTGATTAGTCATCTTATTTATATATTCTGACTTCCGTTTCCGACACATGACCTCTGGAAGTATATACATGCGCGGAACCATCGGCCATAACTTACATTTGGCGATGCCACACCGGATTTGAAGTGTTCAGAATGGCTGTCGAAGTTAAAGTTGAGTCGCATTGCAAATTTTTTCTTTGTTGGAGATTTACAAATAATTTTTTTTAGCATAAACAACACAAAAATAGTAAGAACATCTATGTGGATCAAACTGATCAGTTTCAATTATAGTTTTCAACTAAACGTAGCATTCAGAACCTTTAAACCTAATCGAAAGCAGAAATTCTAATGCCAGCATTTTTGGTACAGTCATTTTCCAGGATGTAATCGACTAGAGTTTGACCAAAACGTCTTCAAGCGAACCAACTAAACGTGATATGCGCAGGAACTTCCAGACAAGACTAGAGTCACTGACCTGTATTCTAATTATATATGTATTAGAATACAGGTCAGTGCTAGAGTTGACCGCTGATAGTCGCTCACAATCTACATAGGAAACAATTCAAGGGACACAATTCATTCAAAAATTCGGGCGAAAAACCCCACAAACTACTCGTTCCTGGAAATAATAATAATAATAATAATAATAATAATAATAATAATAATAATAATAATAATAATAATAATAATAATAACAACAACAACAACAACAACAACACTACAACAACAATAAACAAATTAATTAATTAATTAATCTAAAATTCAGCGGCCTGTCTCATCTATCGAGCCCGAAAATACGATCACATCACGCCTCTTCTAAAGAAACTTCTCTGCCTATCCATACAAGCACGCATCGATTACAAACTTTTTTCCCCTTGAAACAATTTCTTCTCTGGATCAATTACTTCCTACTTCTTCCGACCTCTTGACTGTATACACCCCAGCAGGGATTCCCCGCTCTTCTTCTGACGATCACCTTCTCTGCATCCCCCGTACACATACTAAAACCCATGGTGAATGTTCCTTTTCTTTCTGTGCATCCACTGTTTGGAATTCTCCACCTTCCGACCTCAGACACTCTGCCACCCAAACCTCTTTCAAGCGTGCACTCAAAACCTATCTTTTCCGACAATATCTCAACTAGCCGTCCGGTGATCTTATTCATACCACCATCCCATAATGTGTGTGTGTGTGTGTGTGTGTGTGTGTGTGTGTGTGTGTGTGTGTGTAATGTGCGTTTCCGAATGCTTACTGAATTGCGCTTTATAAATAAACATTTATTATTATTATTATTATTATTATTATTATTATTATTATTATTATTATTATTATTATTATTAATTATTATTATTAATTATTATTATTATTATTTTTATTATTATTATTATTATTATTATTATTATTATTATTATTATTATTATTATTATTATTATTATTATTATTAATGAGATAAATAAAGAAATGAATATAAAAAATCCGGCGAAAGCTTAGTTACGACATTGTGGCGCAGAGTGACGATATGCAACCCTCAGTACGTTAATGGGATACCATTTCAGCGTCAAATTCACAGTGAGTGTTGCACCACCGGGACAAAATTGGGGATGAAACCAAAACGCATGCACTTTCGAAAAAGTAGCTTTGCTATAAACCGAAGAATTGATTTATTTAGGTGTTTATTAACAGCAACAAGGTTGATTCTAAAAATAGCACAGCAGCGAAAGTGTGTATATTGTAGACACAGTTGTTTTTTTTTTACATAACAAAGGGAAGTCAACAAAAATTGAAAGTTTAGAGCTCGGTTTGAGCAGCGATTGTCCATTATATTACATTTTAATTGACAATCTTTCCCTTGATGTATATTTTAAGCAGTCTTCCATTGCCTTCCTGGAGTAAAAAAGAAGTCCGTATTTTGGCTACATCTAATGTGTGTGTGTGAACCTCAGATATCAACGGCTGTATGAAATCAAAATACAAATTCTATCCCATAATCATTTAATTCTCTCGGATACACTCTCAAATGTGCTTAACCACGCATCACAGGACTAGGGATCAACGCTAACAAGAAACCCAGTAAATGTGGTAGCTTCTTCCCAGCAGTAGCAATCGGAATAACACTGAATCCAGACCTGTTGTCCTCTTGTCATACGAACGGCAGCATTTACCGTAACTACGGAATAATGGTTGTTCCTTTCTGTATCGGATAGTCTAGCGGATGACCCACCAAGCACGATACTTCCCATCATCAGTTTAATGTGAATGCGTCCTCCTGCATCCGAGGTTTCCGAAGAGAAAATGAACGCGTAGACACCATTGTAAGGCGCTGTAAATCGACCGGAAGTTGCGTCGTATCCGTTTCCTTCGTTGGTGAAGACGTTTGGTAGCGCGATGATTTCATTTGGATGCGCGACGATGTCGTTGCGAAGTTTGGCATGGAAGCTCACCTTCATGGAGCGGATGTCTGGAAAATTCAAAAGAAAAACAACCCCTCATCCGATTCTTGCTTACAATAATTATTTTAAAATTAACAAGGTTCGCCATAACACACAAACCTTCAGAGCGGTGGGATTGGTGAGCCAGAAAATCCGATGCACCCCACACTCACCGTAACGAATATGTCACAAGGGCGCAAGCAAGAGAAGAAAAAATTTGTTTATGTAGCACGTTTAGTTCCCACCCTCTCACCATTGACGCTACTTCAGACAATGACATTTAGTTGTAGTTTTGGTGTTCTTCTCTTGCTCCGTGTTATTATTGTTGTTGAGGGAGGAAGGGATGAATAGTGGGGGGGAAGGGGGGAGGGGATTGAGGGGAGATAAGGCAACGATCACTTTGTGCAGTGGAGTTGTCTTTGTTTTCTTAAGGATTTACATAAAGAAATACAATAGAACAACAGAAAAATAATAGTGTTCCTACTCGCTCACCGTCAATTGTTGTTTTCCAGGACTGCAAAGCGACCAGTTGACGCTTTATAGCGCTGTTGTCCGTCTGTAGGCTGTGCACCTGACTCTCAAGTTGATCCTTCTGACTCGCCAGCTGTTCCTGCCTGGTTTCCAAAACCGTCATCCGAGCCTCCATTCCATCCACCGTCAAGGTGACCTCCCTTAAGCCGTTACCATGGAGACAGGAAGAGGCGGTAGGGACACGGCAGGTGTAGGACCCTCCCTGCACGGGGTTTGGCAGTCTCAGGTGGAAACTGCCGTCATGGTAGCTGGAGCTGGACACTGCATGAGCTGCTGGTGTCTGACATACATGTTTTGATTGTATTCCCCATCAACAACCTTAACAAAATTATGGACTCAGAGGAAGTAATAAGTATCAATGAAATATCAATGAAATGTCAATGATCATGTAATGTAGGCCTAGTTCGCTTTATCGTTCTTACCCTTACATTCTCTCTCTCTCTCTCTCTCTCTCTCTCTCTCTCTCTCTCTCTCTCTCTCTCTCTCTCTCTCTCTCTCGCCCACACACACACATCTAAGTTAACAAGTTCAGTGTTTACTACAGCTGCTTCCACTCCTTCCATCATGCCTTCTTACCTCCCATGTGGCTTCAAAGGGAGGGCGAGTGACGTAGGTGAAGATGCCACACCTCAGAACCACGTGAAACTGGTCAGTTGTGCTGTCGTACTCCGCCACCGGGTCCATTGTCACGTGCAGCTGAGAGTCCGTCGTCTGCAGTCCATCTTAGGTTGGAAACCAAGAAAAAAAAAAACTCTTACACATCGCGCACATCATTGAGGTGTACCTCCTTATTTTAACCACGTTTTATACAATCACAACAGTAATAAAGAATTAGATATTAGACTGAGAGACTGAGACTGAGAGACTGAGACTGAGAGACTGAGACTAAGACTAAGACTTTGGTCGTCTATGAAATTTGCATAGAAATTTGCCTTTTGGCTGCACAAATATAGTAAATATAAAACGTAGAATACCTTTAAAAGAATGACATGACTGTATAAACAAAAAATAAGTAGTGCAACACATAAAATATATTAAAAAAAAACTACTATCCCACACCCCAAACATACTTGCGTTGTACACTCCCGCATACAACCCTAGTACACACCATCACAAACCAACGCCATCACCCACAAACACCAACCACATGCGTACAACACACGCAACCCATGCGCAGACATGATCATCACAAGCTAAGCCAAATCACAAAACAGGACTGTTTGAAAAAATTACACACACACACACACACACACACACACACACACAAACACCCCCCCCCCCACACACACACACACAAAACCATACACACAAATACGCACGAATGTTAGGCAAAAAATTCTGGCTAACTAGCTAAATTTATCAGACTGACTAACTGATTAGACTTCATAAAGTCAGGCAATAGCATTTGTGAGTCTAATGGCGCTCGGCAGAAAGGGCCGGAGGAACCTGTCAGTCCTCGCGCGGCAGCTGATAAGCCTGCCGAATCTGGAGGAAGTCTGCACCAGCAGCTCGTCACATAGCGGACGGGATGGGTCACGCTGACTGGCGCCCAGGCGCCTCACTGCTTTCGCCCTCGAAGTGAGCCTGAAGGTCACTGACGGGTCTGCCAATTAGCTTGCCGGCCGTCCTTTGGGACCTTTGCCTTTTAGAATAATAAAAAAGGATTATAGTTATGTAGCGCACTTTCAAGCTCAAAGAGCTTCTCAAGGCGCTGGCCACTAATATTCAGCTAGCAAATTGGCTTGCTGAAGTCAGGATTCGAACCCACGTCGCCGGAAACGCACATCATGCAGAAAGGAACCACGGAGCTATCCCGCCCCATAATACTACCTAGTGGCTATCAACGCTATACACGCCATTTTCCTGAATGAACTTTGAGGTTTAACGTCTACACCCACCATTGGCGATATGGCAGACGGGGATTATCATCCAAGGGAAAGAGGAGTAGGGACCTAAAGCAACACTGAACCACCAGAGCAATCATACTGCTAAAATGGACAGTGAAAAATTGCCACTTTTTATTTCGCCCACCACGGGATTCGAACCTGGGTTATCGGTGTGCCAGGCGAACGCTCTACCACTTGAGCTACGGCGGTGGAACAACGAGATTTTCCTCAACCAAGCACAATACGCTAAGATATTTTCTAAATCACTTAGGTAAACAATAGACAATAAGTGAACAACTCACTATTCTAGGAGATAGGCAAGAAGTCACTTCCCCCCGTTGGGGTACTGGGGGTTTCAGTATTAATAGTATCCCCACTTTCTGGAAATTTAGTGCTTTAAATTCCCACTGTCGCTGTCTTTCTCATTTCTTCTTTCTTATTACTGCTCTGTTCTATCAATCTGCTATACTATCTTTTTCTTCGCTAGACCAGTCACCTACAATTTTCTTGAAAACTCTTCCGGGACAAGACTCCTTATTTGTGTTTGAGGTCTGTTGGATCAGCTTGGAAATATTGGACGCTTTCTGCCAGGTGGTCACTAGGGCTTCCTATGATGTTATTATTTAGCAATGTAGGCATTTTTTATGTATGTGTTTTGTTGATAATTTATAATGATGTTTATATTCTATTTTGTTTTTGTAAACGGATGTTTGATAAATTAGAGTATAGCCTCAGCGTCCCCTGCTTGGGATGTCTTTATTGTAAAGTGACTGGCTGGTGGAGAGCCTTCAGTTTTACCACTAAGGTTGTTTCGGCAGATCTTTTATGCGAATCAGGGGTTGTCCGGTCCTGATGTGGCTCTGAAGAGTCCGCTGGACCTAAAGCAATAATCATGTAATGTAATGTAAGAAGTCACTTACTACTGTTACATTTAGATTGACTGCATTCGCTAGCATTGTAAAAGAAGAGATGAAACAGGAGTACACCGAAGAAAAAAATCTTAGTGACCTAGAAAATCTCAAATCGAAGTAATGAAGGTCATGGGGCGAGAATGAAACCATAGCCTTCCACATCGCAAACTAACGCTCTAAACTACTGTGCAGGCGGTACAAAATCAATGTATTACCATTCACAACCACAATGGCGGTTCTGCGAAACGTGACGACGTTTCCACTGGATTGTCTGATGAGTACCTCCACAGAGTAGTTGCCCGCTTCTGCCACAGTCACGTGATCAATCTCTATGCCGCCATTGGTTGTCTTGCTCACGCGGCCAGAAAATGTAGGCGATGGCAAATAGATTCCGTGAATAAAGGTGGCGATCATCTCGTCTGACCTTTAACATAAAATATGTTCATCTTATAATTTGATAAACGTCTTTGGATCAATTACTATGCAGTTTCTTTTTGTCTCTGTCCGTCTCCCCTTCTCTCTCTCTCTCTCTCTCTCTCTCTCTCTCTCTCTCTCTCTCTCCCCTCTCTCTCTCTTAGATTTTGTCACAATTCTTTCTCCTCCTTCTCCTCTCCCCTTCCCCCTATACCTCCTGTGGATAGTTGAAAGGTGGAACCTGGTCCGTAAACCTCTTTTGTCGGCCTTCGTCTCAGTGCCAGCCAAGAGAACACTAAAACATGATGGTAGTCGTGTCCATTGCAATATAAGAGGAATTGGGAGAGAGTATGGGAGGGGGGGGCATTTCCATTGTTACCTTCCTGCGTACAGCCAGTCAATGTTGACCACGCTGTCCCCATTCTCCTCACGGAACATCCAGGGAAGGGAAAGAGTGCTTCCTGCGCATGCGTACACCACCGCATCCGCTTCAGGCCCGGATGGCCACGTCAGACAATTGTACCAACCTTGCAATTAAAACAACAGCACCAAGATGACAAGCCAGTTAAATGTATTTCCTTACATTTACTCCAGAAAAAAAAGCATTTTCAAAAGTGTTAATTTTCTGGGCATTGTTGTGGCTCGATGGTTATATCACAGTGAAGAAAAAAAAATGGAATGACAGTCCACTGTCTGAATAATCTGCAAGCTTAAAATTACCGAACTCAGCCAACTTTTATAAACAGCTCAAAACGTGTTTATAAAATGGTGAAGTACAGTGACCTTGACCTTTGAGAAAGAACAAATACGAACGATTTAACATGCTTAGCAGTAGTTAAAGTATCCAGAATGTAAAAAAAAAAAAAAAATTCGATTCAGATAAGGCAAAAGGTGTGTTGTGAACAAAAAATAAAATTTGAGCGATGGATCGAGAACCAAGCAAGACCCATGATTTAAAGTATCTGTTATTTACCAAAGCCTAACAAAATCCCTTTATCCGTTTTTGATATATTGTGCAAAACATATTTAGAGCAAACAAGATGGCACCGCGGAAGGCAGGTCACTATCCTAGGTAATGTTCCCACGAAGTTTGGTTAAAATCCGTTCAGTGATTATTGAAATAAGGCATCCAACGGACCGACGACCGCACGGACAGACCGACATTTTGCTCTTTCTGATTCCCGACGATTTCAAAATATTTATGTGTGGAAAATACAAAAAATTCGCCCGTCGGGCCAACTGAACGTCGGTGTGATTGCGTACACGAGGTTTTTGTTTTTCACTAGAATTTAGTGAAGGGGCGAAGGTCAGTGGTGTTCGATCCAAGAAACCACCTACACCACCCTCCTACCACCTATCTCTATTCCCGTTCCCTTTTCCCCACCACAGAGGTAAAGTCAGTGCTGATCACAATTAATACCATTTCCTAGCACACTCATGTTTTAAATGTTCTCTCTTTTCGATTGAATTGCACAACGCCTGACAGACAAACAACCAAACTTACCTTGCTGGATGGCCAGCAAGATAAAAAACAAAGAAGATATACGTTCGATCCATTTCTAACAATCGAGGTTTGCATCTGATTTGTGTGTGGATCGAGCTGCAATGCAACATTTTATACATTGTGACTTCAGCTATCGTTTGTAAGATGACATAATTATATTTGAAGGTCTTGGTTTTCTATTATTTGTGTAAGTTTTATTTGCAGTTTCTTATCGTTACCTGGCTAAGCAGATAAGGGGAGGTTCAAGTTGTTGTGAACTAACGAGCCGCCCGTACACGTCGCATTGAGTGGACATGGTCGACCTTATAATGGTTTTGAAGTAGCATGATTAGGAGAGGTGACGCCTTCAGCGCAGGTGAAGGGTGCTGAAGGGAAATGGAACGCACATCTATTTACGGATATCATACACGCGTAATCGAGAATGACTGTGTTCACTGTTCATACGCTTGCCTAACAAAAAACAACCGATACTCATTCTGATCAGAGAATACACCGTGGGCTAGTCAATGCACGCACACATTCCATCGCATGGATATTAAAGATCCTGACGCTCTTGTCCTAGCCGGATGAGTGCCATCTACACAAATGTACTCACCCCTTTCCAGGATGCCTAGGATTGTGTTTCGGCGTCTCGTCGTTAAACGATGCAACTAAGGCTGTGAGTGGGCGCATGGGGCGCCTTGAGTTAGATCTTGTATCGGCCTGCGCCTTGAACAGCTCTTGAGATAAGAACGATTACATATTTATTTTAAAAATAAAATAACGCTTCCGTGTTCTTTTGCCATAAGGAGTAGTTGCTTTTTTTGCGAACAAAGCATTTAGATAGGCCTCATTAGAGAGCTTAAAGATAACAACTGATAATTTAGGGCCAGGGTGATCGAGAGGAAGAGAGAATGAGTAAAGAAAATGAAAAAGGAAGAGAGAGAAAGAGAGAGAGAGAGAGAGAGAGAGAGAAAGAGAGAGAGAGGGGGGAGGGGGAACCGATGACCGCTATCGAGATAAGAAAGATTAATGTGAAATACACTTCTCTGCCCCACCCACCGTGTGTTTCTTTAAAAGGCCCCAGGTCAAAGGCTTTGTTTACTTGTGATGAAAGCAAGGTTAGGCTAAAATCCGCATTGTTACTACATTAAACAAGGATACAACGGGCTTGGCTCAGACCGACGCTAAAGTTTGAATTTTCTATTTCTGTTGTTTAACTGTACACCAGTACAACAACCGTGTGACCTTTGATTCGACTTCTGAATGAATCACGCTTCAAGAGTTTCTGTGGCAGGGTAGTGTCTATTGCATCAACCTATAACAGAAAACCTTTTATAAAGAGTAACATGTTTTAAAAAGAAAAACTGCGTTCTTCCTCTTATCGGCTTTGGTAGATGCTAATTTTAGCTCAAAAGGTGTGGCTAGCGGTTACTATTAATAGGCACAAAAACTAAGGAATTTATTGATTTAAAGAATAACTATACTGTTAAACGTTCTTTATCAACAGTCGATTCAGCCCCGATGTTTGAATCTTACTATGTGTAACTCGAATTCGTTGATCCGCGCAGCCTGTTCACTCAGCAACAAGGCAGGAGTTGCATAAAGTTTTCCAACTTTATTCAGCAAACATCAACAACTGCATACAAGATCGCTTTCCGAAAATCACTACTATCCTATCCTGTCCTATCCCCGTAAATCGGAGGTCGTAGGGGCACCACAGATGATCGTTTAACCATCTTTCTCTGTCCTCAGCAACCCTCATGGCTTCGCTCATTGTCAAGCCAGTCCATTCTGGAATGTTGTCCTCCCACCTTCTCTTCGGTCTCCCTCTTCTTGCAGGATGGTCTTTACGAGGCCTGATGATCTGGTGACGTGGCCATACCAGGTGATGTCCTGGGGATTGGAAATGCCCAGAGTCACTTTTTAAGCTGACACTAGTGCATTACTTATATAGCCTCTCTGCAATCGAGAAAAAATACGAACATTCCAACACCCATTCAAAATAAAAATCTCGTCACCGGAACTACGCACTTCCTTACGTCATAGAACATTCTTTAGGACAGAAGAATTGTTTAGATATTACGAGACAGATCTGGAAACTTTGATCAAGAATAAACAAGTAATTCCAGAAAATTCTCAACAATAGCGCTGTTGCAAAACTAGTGCAGATAGAGTTATCCGTCCCTGCCTTCACCTATGCCAAGGACACCCGCTAGTTCCGGTTGAGTATTAAGCATGGCCGAACGTAGACGGAAGACTTGTGGCGGAGGAAAACAGTATTGCGTTTGCTGCCCTAATTTCGCAGGAAAAGTAATTGAAGGGCGCATTGTCAAGTTACACACATTACCAGCTCACAAAACACGGAAACGACTGTGGGAACAACGTTTGCGACCGATTCGGAAAGATTACAACAGGCTCTGTAGTTTACATGTTGTGCCACCTATAGGCTATACACCACCCAAGGAGAAATGCAATAAACCAAACGTCTGCATGTTTTGGGATTATAAATAGAATTCTAATCAAAGCAAACTTTAACCAAACAAATATAATGCCACGGAATTTTCTCATTACAAACAATTTGGATAAATAATTTAAAATATATTATTTTGATCCTTGCTCACATTGGATCAAGCACAATTTCTGCCTAGGTGCAACGCAACTCAGTTATGAATATTGAAAATGATTTTTAATGAATTCCACGTGTATGAAAATTGTAATACCTGCTGTTTCATCGGCAGGAGATTCGACCGGAACTAGCTAACCCAAGGGCCGCAACCGATCCGCCACTTTCGCTTTCATTATGAAACAGCGCTATATGGACCGGCGAAATTTATCAGCATTATACAAAGCTTCGTCTAGCAACAGCGCAAAACCAAATCAAAGGTAAATACACACTATCATTGCATGCTTGGTTAAGCCGTGGTCACACAGCACTCCACGTCTTAATCACGGCCAAAGCGCGTCCAAAATTTGTTACCCGTGGAGTGGACGTAGTTGTTCGCGTTGATGTCGAGGTTAAGACGAGCTACGGTCGAGGTATAGACGTGGCAGGACGCGGGGAGAAATCTGAACGGCATCGGACGCGGCAAAATGTTTTGAACTGCTCAAAATTTTAGCCCGCGCACAACCACGGGTAAAACACGCGGTAAAGACGTGCAACACACGCGTGGTAATCCGTGTTCCGGCAGTGATTAGAACTTGGGAAGACGCGGTAAGACGCGAAAGTTTAGCGTTCAGTCATTGGACGCATGTACCGCGTTGGAATCACGGGAAATAGCGTGTGTTTAGCGGCTTATAACTGACAAAGCACTACCTACAAACTTTACTTGCAAACACAGCCATGAGGAAAACGGCGTAATCTCCATGAATGTTATCGGTTAGCCCGCATTCCAATGCTCCATGAAGTATTTGGGGTCCACAAAGCGGCAGGTTTTCTTGTCGTAATATACGTAAGGCACTTCAGTACCGGTCATCAAGCTATCCAAGGCAAGGTTTTTATGTTAAAAATAACCAAATTAATATTTGAATTTGTTAAATCGTCGTCTTCGTCTTGCTATTGTAGTTCCAAGGAAAACCAGGCACGCAATTATAAATTGGACATACTGGCGTTTAATTAATGTAAATTGTTTGGTTGTTCTAAATGATTGTGCGATTATAATAAAATAGTAATCTGGTTTTATTGCTTAGTAAGTGGACTCTGCAATGTGTGCATAACTAATAGAATACATTTCTATATTATATAATTGTTTTCTATAACTATAGAATGGATTTCTATAATTAGGGTATATAAATTTATTCTAAGGCAAACGAGGCTGGTCAATGCGAAACAATCGGAAACACGCGTGAAAGTCTTTTTCTAACATGGCTTTCCTGTCCAATTCAAAGTGAGGTGCAGTCAATTATTCGATCACTTGCCCATACCTTCTCAGTTTAGGGGAGATGTTGCTGAGCAGGTTAGTTGGCTGTCAGGTCCTCGATTCCCATAGCATAGACTCGTTTGACATAGAATACAATTGTATAATTATAAAAATAAATTCTATAAATAAGAAATATATTTGTTACGTTTGAGATGCGCACGATAGATACGATCGTTTTGTTTTTGCAAAGCATGCAATAACATACTGTATTTACCTCTGATTTGATTTTGCCTTGTTGCTAGAAGAAGCTTTGTATAATGTTGATAATTTTCGTCGGTCGATATTGTTGAGAACTTTTTAGAATTAATTGTTTACTATCGACTGAAGCATCTAGATAAATATACCAATAGCTAAGAGATTCTTCTAACCTAAATAAGGTTATATGAGGTATGACAGTCCATTGTTCCGGTGACGAGTTTTCTTTTGATTTGGTGTTATTGCGTCATGCTGGAATGTTCGAACTTTCTCTTGATTACAGAGAGGCTAAATAAGTGATGCACTGTGTCTGCTCGAGTAGTGAAAGAGTGATTGATTTATGGAGATATTTGATGATGATCTTTGAAGTGATTTTCGGAAAGCGATCTTGTATGCAGTTGTTGATGTATGCTGAATAAAGTTGAAAAACTTTATACGACGACTCCTGCCTTCTTGCTGAGTGAACAGGCTGCGTGGATAAACAAATCTGAGTTACACCTATCAAGCCTCGGGGCTGAATCAACCATTGATTAAAAAAAAACATACCAACAACCGTGTAACACTATTATAGAATATATAATAATGTTACACTCCGTTTGATGTTGGTGTTTTCTATCAGTAGTGGATTCAGCCCCAATGCTGAAGTACTGATGAGTGTAGCTCAGATTCGTTTATTCACGCAACCCGCTCAATCAGCATACAAGTCACAAAGTCGACGTATGAAGTTTTCCACTTTTATTCAGCACACATCAACAACTGCATACAATCGCTTTCCACTTTCAACTTTTACTTTCCAACACACTATCAACAACTTTCACTAACTTTTGAAACATTGCGGCACTTAAATAGTCTCTTGATACTCCCGAACACCCTGGATCAATCTCGTATGACGCAATTTAACCAATCGCTTCTAACTTCGTCATTACTGTCTTACGTCATACCTATTTCTTCTCCTTCCGGGAACATTCTCATACTTCGATATCCATCGGGAAGTTTCCATCGATAGTAAATACTCAAAATCTAGAGAATTCTCCAATAATATCGACCAACGGAAATTATCAACGTTATACAAAACCTCTCCTAACAACAATGCAAACTCAAATCAAAGGTAAATAAACTCCATTATTAAATACCTTGCAAAACGAAACGATTAGATCTATCGCGCGCGTTTCAGACATACTACCATTGGCGTTTCAACGTAACATAATCCCCCACTCAAGAAGAAATTTACCCAATTTCTTTCAACAACGTTGAAAAGTTTTAATTCTGGACCTTCAGAATACTGTCATTGTGCTCAGTTCATTCAAGTATCGGGCAGTCGTAGCACCGGATCCTTCGAAAGGAGGTCGCGCACAGTCTGGTATGCCCTCTCCTGAGACGGTCCCCACTGCACTTGGTTTGGACAGCCTTTCCGCACCAGGTCCGACAAAGGTACTGTGATGGCTGAGTAGTTCGGTACGAACTCTCTATAATACCCAGCCAATCCCAGGAAAGATCGCACCTGCTTCTTGGTTTGGGGACATAAGACATAAGACATAAGACATAAGATTCTTTATTCGCTTCAAATGTAACACACAGAAGAATTTGCTTTGCGCGTCTGGGAATGGCATAAATCATTAAAAGTAACAATTAAAAACACAATTGGTCCCGACATCTGTGAATATCTCGGGACCTAAAAACAATTTCTTCAATCATTCACTCACATCCACAAAGCATCAGCGAACCGCACACAAATTTTGTCAGGAAACGAAACAAAAAAGCAGACTACCAAAATAAGGAAAGAAAACAACAAAAAAGCATGCGCTCACACATACACACACACGCACACGCACACACACACACACACACACACACACACACACAGAGGGTGCATCCAGCTGCACAACCCCTCACGCATGCCACGTTCATAACTAAATAATATAGGCCTATTGTATGGTGTAGTTATGACATATAATTATAAAGGAGATACAGATCCAAGAAATAGAGTTAGTGATTTTAGCAGTCTAAGGGAATCGGAATCACGCTGTGTCGCTGCCAGGTGTGACAAAATAAAGCTGTGAAAAGTGAAGTTACACACTGGATTACTTGGAATACTATTACTGGATGTACAAGTACCAGGAGGGATGAGAATGCTGAAATTCCACAAAGGAGGATATGTCATTGTTTGTTTTCCTACTAAGGAAGTTATTCTACATTGATGGCTCTTACCGTAAAAGCAGGTCAGGAAGAAAGGTAATGTTAGGGTGGGAAGATTGTTTTGTAGACAAATAGGCCTGAAAGGTTCGCCGATGGGATAAGGTTGAGGGAAGGAGAATGATTCAATTAAAATAACTCAGGTTTACTCATTATACATTTCTCTACAAATGCCCCCATTCGCGCGCGCACGCACAAATACACATGCACTCTCTATCTCCCTCTCTCGCTCTCTATCTCTTTCCTAAAAGACGTGGAGCGTTCAGAATCTTGGTGACGTTTTCTAGTAGAAGCCCCCTTTGTCCTTCTTTCAGCGAATGGCCGATAAAGTCTACGTTGTCAGTCCCCAGAATGCACTTACTGGGTCTCACGGTCAGGTTGGCTTCTGTGAGACGGTGAAACAGCTCCCTCAAGGTCTGCAGATGCTCTTCCCAGGTGCGAGTGTGGACCAGCAGGTCGTCCCAGTAACACACGACGTTGTCCATCCCATTGAGCATCTTCCTCATTCCTCTCTTCAGGGTAGCTCCGCTGTTGACCATGCCAAAGGGCATCCTTAGGCACTCGTACGTCCCATCAGGAGTTATGAAAGCAGTCTTTGGTATGTCCTGTTGACGCACGGGGACTTGCCAATAACCCTTGCTGAGGTCAATCTTTGAGAAGATACTACTCCCCGATAATTGGCGGAAGAGGTCTGCTGCGGTAGGCATCGGCTCAGGGTCGAAGACGGTGATCTTATTAACCTTCCTGTAGTCGATGCATACTCTGTTGCTCCCGTCCTTCTTCTTCACGACCACGACAGGGGACGCGTAGGGGGAACTGGACTCCCTGATGATGCCCATCTTCAGCATCTCGTCGATGTCTTTCTTCAAGGATTCACGGGCCTTGAAAGGGATCGGGAATGGTTTGGATCGAACAGGAATATTTGAAGTGAGGTGGACTTCATGTTCGACCAAAGTCGTAGAGCCTGGGACATCGCTGAAGCTATGGGGAAACTCGCCCATAAGGTCCTTGAGCTCAATCTTTTGACCTTCCGTCAAGCGTGGTCCAAGCTTAACATCATTGATGCCTTATTTGCTGTGGAAGTCTCCCAGTTCCAACAGTTCCTCGCTGTCAAAGCTGTCGTCGATCACAGCGGCTGTTGCTGCGCGTACAGTCTCTGGTAGCCTTTCCACGTACAGCTTAAGGAGGTTGGCGTGGTATATCTTGGAATGCTGGCCGACCTTCACCTTGTAGTCGCTGATTCCCACCACGGTCTCCACTGCATACGGGCCTTTCCACTGCATCAGCAACTTATTGTGATCAGTAGGTAGCAGCACCAGCACTTTGTTGCCAGGTTTAAACTTCATGTTCACAGCCCTACGATCATAGTAGTGCTTTCCACAGTCCTGGGACTTCTTCAGGTTTTCTCTGGCTATCTCGAGAGTCTGCTCCAGCTTCTCCCGTAGCTCAAACACGTACTGGTAGCTGTTCTTCACCTCTGGGGTGTCCACTTCCTTCGTCCACAGTTCTTTCAGGATGTGCATCGGCCCTCGGATGGTTCTTCCGTACAGCAGCTCGAACGGAGAAAAGCCGGTGGACTCCTGCGGTACTTCTCTGTAGGCGAAAAGTAAGGCGTTGATATAGCGATGCCATTGTCTGGGCTGCTCGCTGCACAGTTTCTTCAGGGTGGACTTCAACGTAGCATTGAACTTTTCGACAAGCCCGTTGCACATTGGATGGTAGGGTGTCGTAGTTAAATGCCGGATGCTCAGCAGTCTGTTGACCTCCTTCATGCAGTCAGAGACGAACTGCGTCCCGAGGTCTGTCAGGATCTCTTCAGGCACTCCAAGTCTGCTGAACATGTCCACTAGTGCCTCTGCTACAGTTTCAGTGTCAATCTTCTTCAGTGGCACCGCTTCTGGGTACCGAGTCGCATAGTCCACTAAAGTCAGTACCCATCGATGATTTTCTTCACTCGGAGGTCTTATTTCGCCGATTAAGTCTAAGGCCACCCTCTTGAAAGGTCGGTCGATCAGAGGCATCCTCTGCATAGGCGCTTTCGGGACCCTTCCTCGAGGTATGGTCTTCTGGCAAATGTCACATGATCGGCAGAATCGGCTAACGTCCGCATGAAGTCCTGGCCAGTAGAACACCGCCTGGATTCTATCCGACGTCTTCTTGATACCCAGGTGACCTCCCATGATTGAGTCATGCGCTACTTCCATCACCTGGCGCCTTAGGGGTAACGGTACCAATACTTGACGTAGTGGTTTCCCTCCGTTGACCCTCGGGTGCTGGAAGATTCGATACAGGATCTTGGCCTTCACCTCAAAATAGACCGTACCACTGCCTTTGGTCACGTGGTCTTGGCGGTTCCTGTACTTGTTTAAAGTACTATCAGCTTCCTGGAGCTGGATCAGCTTATCTCTGTCCACGATGGCAGCTTTAGAGTTGTCGTCGACCTTCAGTGGCGTAGACGTCTTGTCTCTCTTGGCCTGGGCCCTGGTAGTAACAGCACCGACGATCTCTGGTCGGCAGGGCTGAGCCGGAGTAGCCACATTATCCCGTAGCAGCTCTTTAAGGTCCCCATCGGGAAATGGCAATGGATCCTCCTCCACAACTTCGACGCGTTGGGTTGAGGCAGGACTCCACTCTGGATCGGGGTCGTCGGGTCGTCTGGCGCCGTCGATATTCCCGATCATCAAATCATACAGCGGCTTCTTCAGGCAAACCGCTTCGACTTCGCCTATGTAGAAAGGGGTGTTGACATGAATCTTCGCAACTGGCGCTCTCACACATTTGCTGTCGGCCATGAGTGTCCATTTTGAATCGCCAGTGAACTGTTCTTTAGCGATTAGGTCTTCTCTGACGATGACCCCACTGCAGCCAGAGTCTCTTAGAACAGTCACTTCATGATTTCCGACGCGTCCCTTGGAAACAGGCATGTTCTGGACGGTCATCGCTGCGCTGGCGACGACGGGGATGGATTTCCCGTTGGCAAGGAGAAGTTGGCCATCGGTTATGCACTCTTGCACGTCCGCGGGAGTAGCTGCGCGCTCGGTCTCACTCGGAAGAATGACGCTCCCGCAACACACTTGATGGTCAGATCTACTGATTTGCCGTTGATTGGAGAACCGCCTCTGCCGGTTGCCCGCCGCTGCATTGTCCGTATTGCTCCGCTTTCCGCTACTGTTGTTTTGAGGACAGTTAGCCGCTCTGTGGTCTGTAGCGTTGCAGGTGAAACAACCTCTTGAATGCCCTTCCCTGGGAGGTGGCGTGGAGTCCGTCTGTTTCTGGTTCATCTGGTTCCCCTGGATCTGGTTCACATGGTTTCCAGTCTTCTGAAAATGTTTCGTCGCCTTGGGTGGCCCCAGCGTCTTCTCATAAGCGATGAGATATCTTTCAGCAGCCTCAGCAACGTCTTTTAGCGTCTGCAGCTTTTGTATTTCCAAGTGGATCGCGAGGTCCTTAGGGCAGGCGTTGAGTAATTGCTCCCTCACGATCAGGTCATGGAGACTCTCGTAAGTCTTCCCTTTGCCTGATAATTCCACCCACTTGTGTAGATATGACGACAGGCGCTCCACAATCTGCTTTGGCGTCTCGTCTGACAGAGGCCGGCATTCACGAAAGCGTTTACGGTAGCCCTTCTCTGTAAAGTTGTAGCACTGCAACAGGGCCTCTTTCAAAACGTCGTAGTCTTTAGCGTCATCGTCCGACAATCTGGTGTAGACGTCGAGTGCTTGCCCCGTCAGAAGTGCACTTAGTCGAATCGCCCAGTCTTGAGGTTGCCAGTTAGAGCTTTTGGCAAACCTTTCAAATCTCGCCAAATAACTGTCGATCTGGTCCTTCCCGTCGACAAACGCTGGCAATTTTGGAGCTTTGTTGTCACTGATAACTTGTGGCACATGCTGATTGTTTTGGATACGCGCCAGCTCTAGTTGGTACTGACGATCAGCTTCTAATCGTCTCTCTTCCATCTCGTCACGCCGACGCTGTTCCTCTAATTCTCTTTCTTGACGCCATATTCTCTCCTGGAATTTGAGGTACTCCGTCAGCTGTTTGCCTTTTAGATTTAGTTCAACCCCTTTCTGCCAGAGGTCCGCCATCTTGATGCTTTTCTGGAAAGTTCTTTTCTGGAAAGTTCTTGACTGTGCTGTACCTTTCTAGACTGTTCTAGAACAGCACGCTTTCTGCAATAGCGCTGATGCTTGTCACTAGTCGCTTTCGCTGACGCAGGCCCCGCTGTCCTCGTCGTATGCGACGCTGCACCACGCTGGTGTTGATGTATACGCTCCTGTGCTGAAGTAGACTCGACGTCCGCGCGTCGCTCTCTCTAATACTGGCGATGTAGCTCCGAGACTGTCCCTCGACGTAGTCTTGCGGCAGCCACGTAGTCCCGATCTGTTGTTCGCTCACGAAGCAACTCTTCAGCGACTACACGCCCTTGCAGTCAACCCGAACCTATCGGGGATGTAGTCCCAATATGTTGGCCCCTCTCGACGCAACTCGTTGGCGGCTACCCTCGATGACTGCCTCTCGTAACGTTGACTCGCTTGTTGTAGCAGTTGAACCCTTGGCTATGGCGTGAATCGCGGCTTGGCCCCCAAAATGTTACACTCCGTTTGATGTTGGTGTTCTTTTATCAGTATTTGATTCAGCCCCGATGCTGAAGTCCTGATAAGGTGTAACTCTGATTCGTTTATCCACGCAGCCTGCTCACTCATCAACAAGTCTTGAGTCGACGTATGAAGTTTTCCACTTTTATTCAGCACACATCAACAACTGCATACAATCGCTTTCCTTTTTCAACTTTTACTTTCCAACACACTATCAACAACTTTCACTAACTTTTGAAACATTGCGGCACTTAAATAGTCTCTTGATACTCCCGAACACCCTGGATCAATCTCGTATGACGCAATTTAACCAATCGCTTCTAACTTCGTCATTACTGTCTTACGTCATACCTATTTCTTCTCCTTCCGGGAACATTCTCATACTTCGATATCCATCGGGAAGTTTCCATCGATAGTAAATACTCAAAATCTAGAGAATTCTCCAATAATATCGACCAACGGAAATTATCAACGTTATACAAAACCTCTCCTAACAACAATGCAAACTCAAATCAAAGGTAAATAAACTCCATTATTAAATACCTTGCAAAACGAAACGATTAGATCTATCGCGCGCGTTTCAGACATACTATCATTGGCGTTTCAACGTAACAAATAATAAATTACATAATATAGAAATCTATTTTATAATCTAGAAATCTATTCTATAATTATGGAAATACATTCTATAATACAGAAATCTATTATATAATGATAGAAATACATTCTATAATTTAGAAATCTGTTCTATAATATAGAAATAAATTCTATAATATAAAAATAATTTCTATAATAAAATAAATTCTATAATATAGAAATAAATATTATAATAAAAATCAATTCTATAATATATAAGTAAATTATATATTAAATAAATGAATTCTATAATATAGAAATCAATTATATCATATTGAAATATATTCTATCATACAGAAATTCATTCCATGTACAGACAATTATACTTAGATCTATATTCTTTGATTCAAGTCTATTTTATAGAATAGATTCTATATGCATAGATTATATTATATGCATATAGAATGAACTGTAGGTACATAGAAAGCATTATATACATCTTCGTCGTCCCGAATGTTGGTCGCTAGGAATGCATAGCGTGATAATAATACTAACAGCACTACAGTCTTAGGACATACACATATCAGATAAACCCCTTGGGGTCATGAGCAATCTTGCCACTGTAGATTGTTCTAACCTATAAAGGGAACAGTGAAAGCCCCAGTTGAAAACCTGTCTTGCCTTTGTAGGTATGACAGATTCACTGCGGCAACAGTACCCCCGTTGGAGTGCCGGGGGTTTCAGTATAAATAATATCCCCACTTTATGGAAATTTAGTGCTTTAAATTCCCACTGTTGCTATCTTCCTCATATACTCTTTCCCATTCCTGCTCTGTCCTATCACTCTGCTATACTATCTTCTTCTTCGCTAGATCAATGACCTACCTTTTTTTTCTTGAAAACTCTTCCTGGACAAGACTCCTTGTTTGTGTATGAGGTCTGTTGGATCAGCTTGGGAGTGTTGGACGCTTTCTGCTGGGTGGTCACTAGGGCTTCCTATGATGTTAGTATTTAGCAATATAGGCATTTTATATGTATATGTTTCGTTGATGATTTGTAATGATGGTTGTATTCTATTTTGTTTTTGTAACCGGGGGTTCGCGTAGTTGAGGTAAGCCCTCAGCCGTCCCCCGCGTGGGATGTCTTTATTGTAAAGTGACTGGCCGGTGGAGGGCGTTCAATTTTCCCACTAGGGTTGTTTCAGCAGATCTTTTATGCGGATCGGGGGTTGTCCGGTCCTGATTTGGCTCGGAGGAGTCCGCTGGACCTAAAGCAACAATAAATCAATCAATCAATATTAGATACGGGCCTTGAAGATCTTTCAACTGAGATGATGAAATAAGGAGGTTGAGAGGGGATAAGGGGCTAACCATGATCATTATAAGTATCTTCATCGCCGCTGTTCAAGCGGGCATTCGTGAATCATTCGTGATTGTAGTTCTATCTATTAGCGGACAGCGGATCGATGCACGCGTCAGCGTTGTCCAGCGCGCGGCCACTGAAAGTTGTTACTCCTTTTAAGTCCACGCGCCTGAACTACTAGCACGTCAATGCCATAAAAAAGCTCTAGTTAGTGGTCGACTACTGATAACGTAGCGGTCCCAGTGCAAACATAGTCCTACTATATTCACAACGTTGTACGGTGACATGACCGAGGAATACCGTGAAACAACTCACACACACGTTTTGCGCAGGTTAGTAGAATACATTTTACATCAGTACATGTTGCGAGATATAGACCTGTGTCAGAATATTCTTCTGCATCCCTGTGAATCAACTTGTTTTATTTATTAGTTTCAGAGCGAAGCTGGGGAACTATTGGTTTGAGCTCTCTTTCTGTCTGTCTCTCAGTCTCTGTCTCTCTCGACTCGAAGCTTGGCAGTTGAGGTGTGAGGACATGTTTGATGTGAGCTCCCGCAACGCAAATAGTGAACACTGTTGATTTGCAGTGCAAAATGTCTCGACTTAAAAGAATTTGTCAACTTACTGTATATGCCATACTTATTGTTACGTGGACCTATTTGTGTCATCTTCAAGGATCATCCCAACGTCAAGTGTTGACGACTTTGAACGCATCATTTTATATAGTGCATGACAAAAAGAGCTTTACATCTAGGTTTTGCTTCTGCTTGCACCCATCTACATCTGTTTTCCAGTTATAGCACCCTTTTCACCCTCATAACCTCACTGAGCAACATGCCGATCGCGGGGCCTTTTGAGAAAGAAAACAGACAGGGCAAGAAACGGCCATTGTGGACGACGTAGGCGAATGAAACAACGCATTAAAAGTGGAATGTTTTCTTGGTTTGTTGCACCATCTCTATTGCATATTGCCTTTTCGTCGTTGTGTTGATCAAGGAGGATCAAGTGACGCCGTTTTTGACTAACTTGTTTAATAAAGTATACGATAGAGGTTACTTCCCTTTAAGCTGGTGTAAATCCATCATAGTAGGCTTACCATTATTCAAGAAAGGTGATTAAGTCAATCCGGATAATTATAGAGGTATTTCATTGTTGAGTGTTGTAGGAAAGCTGTTTACTGCAATATTAAACAAGAGTTTGTATAATTGGGCAAAGAAAGAGAGTAAGATTAGCTTTGAGCAAGTAGGTTTCCGTAGAAATTACTCCACAGTAGATCATATTTTCGCTTTGACTTCAATTATTCGAAATAAGCTTGATAGCAGAAGGGGAGGTAAAGTGTATGCTGCTTTTGTCAATGGGCCAAAATATTAAAATTATTTCCCTTGAATATGCAAATGTTCAGCCGATAGGTGCGCCAATAGTCGCGTACTTCCATGTTCAGGTCCTGGATCAAAATCTACAATTTTAAGTCTTTTTTTATGTCGGTATATATCTTCAGCTTTCATAGGCGACCCCAAATGTTCTTTTGCTTGGTGAAATGTTTGGAGTGATTATGTACATGTTGTCAGTACTACAAACGATTTATTTTGTGCTCGGCCTGACAGACTTTTCACAAAATAAATCGTTTGTAGTACTGACAACATGTACATAATCACTCCAAACATTTCACCAAGTCTGAAATCATACATAATATTTTTTTAATAGTCTAGTCATATAATATATAATTAATAATAACAAATTTTTATAGAGTTCGGTACTCCAGCAGATGGCGTGACGTTGTTGTTTGTAGATTATAGTCACACGACACTTTCGCATATAGGTGACTTCTGGACCGATCTATACTGACACCAGCGGGCCAGTTGTTGGTAAAGGGAAAAATAATATGATCACACGTTGACCCATCCGGGATTCGAACCAGCGACCTTTCGGTTACTAGCAAGACGCTCTTACCAACTGAGCTACCCGGCCCCACATGGCGTGACGCAACACGGTATACAGTTATTACTAGGGGCTCGATCACGTAGGCCTATTTTACTACCGGAAGTACGCTACCCTAGGCGCACTCTATCGGATTGTCTTCCCCGAAGGTGGAGTTTTTTGGCTCATTACCGGAAAGCCTTGGACACAGTTGATAGAGACAAATTGTGGCAAACTCTGGTAAAAGCAAAAACATCAACAAAACTCATGCCTATCCTCAAATCTATGTACAACTCCGTAACATCTTGTGTTCGATGGGGTGACAAATTAACGAATTTCTTTGATTGTTCACAAGGAGTCAAGCAAGGCTGCTTGCTTAGTCTGGTGATCTTCTCTTCTTTTATCTCAGAAGTTGCAGATTTTGTCAGAAAGTATGGCAGACATGGTATACAAATTTTGCCTGGCTTTCAGGAAATATATTCTTTGCTTTTCGCGGATGATATTGTCTTAATCGCATCCACTCCAGGTGGTCTCCAAAACCCAATAAATAGGTCTAATTTAGAAAAAGCATCAAAAGAGTTAGGTCTCACCGTAAACCTTGATAAAACAAAAATTATGATATTATTCCGTAAAGGTGGGTATGTCTTCGCAAGAGAAAAAGCTGGACATACGATGGTAAAGGTATTGAAATTGTTAATAAATACAAATATTTAGGTTTCACGCTTACTACAAAGTTGTCAGAATCGACAGCTTGTGATGAATTTGCCAGTAAAGCAAAAGGCAAGATTCTAGACATTTTGAAAACTATATGGGCACTTGGTAACCTGAATACAAAAGTGTTTTTTCAGCTTTTTGATGCTCAGGTAAAACCGATGTTATTGTATGCTTCTGAAGTATGGGGCTTATCTAAATTAGATATAGGCCTAATTGAGTCAACGCATTTATTTGCTTGCAATTGCAAGAGGCTTCTTAGTGTGTCTAGTAAAACTCCGAACCACGGAGACGGGTCGGTACCCTCTTTATATAGAATCCGCTATTTCATGTGTACGCTTCTATACTGGTTAAAAATGTCTAAAATGTCACCGGCCAGAATCCCCAAACAAGTAGAAATAATGCTAAGAAATTCTGTGAACAGAGATAACTGGGCTAAAAATTGACTTTGTAAAATTAAGACATGTCTACTACAACATGGCTTCTTTGACGTCTGGATAGAAGGTGGGACACGAAATGAACATTCATTCTTGGGTTCTCTAAAAGATAGAATGATCGAGAATTTTAATGAAGATTGGAAGATGAAACTGGTCTCAAGTGATAGGTACTTTATATACAGAATATTTAAAACAGAACACAGATTCGAATTGTACCTAGACGACATCACAATTAAACGCCTTCGTGATTCTTTGATCAGATTACGTCTAGGTATAAATGAATTGGGAATAAACAAAAGGTATCAGACTGGAAATGTAGTCCACCGTAATTGTCCCTTTTGTCCAGGGTGCATTGAAAACGAAGTTCATTTCATGTTCGACTGTCCAAAGTATGATTCTATTAGACAGAAATGAATCACTGCTATTGATGTTAAAACTGTTTTTGTTCTTCAAAATCCTTCTGCTGAATTTTCAAAGGAAACTTGCCATGTACACTCTCTACAGCTTAAAACAAAAAAAATCTTCACTGACGTGACCTGTACTTTTCAATTTTTTTAATTTTTTAAATTTAAATGTGTGTGTGTGTGTGTGTGTGTGTGTGTGTGTGTGTGTGTGCTATCTCTGAGTGCTACCAAAGGGATAAGGCGCTTTATGGTTGCTAAGTGTGCCTCTAGCATTAGTATGTGTGTTCATAAATATATGTTATAAAAGAAATAAGAGCTAAAAAGTGAAAGAAGGGAAATGTTAATGATGAGAACAAAAGAAAAATGGAGGGGAAAATGAGAAGAAATAAAAATGAAAGAAAATATAAGAACGGAAGAAAAGAAACAAGAGACAAAAACATTATATTTATAAACTAAAAGTTAAAAACAAAATGAACAAGAAAAGTTATGGAAAAAAAAAGATAAGAAAAAAGATGGAAATTAAGTAAACGTGAAGTGAGAAAGTCCTTATGAATTTTATTTATTTTGCAATTGAACTGATATGAAATGTTTGTGCGTGTGTGTGGGTGTGTGTGTGCGTGTGGGTGTGTGTTGATTTGTGTTTATTTATTCCCATTGTAAACCCAGGATTTTGTGGTCCTGATTCGGCTCTTTGCAGTCCGCTGGACCCTGTGAGCAATGAATAACTAATTATTATTATTATTATTATTATTATTATTATTATTATTATTATTATTATTATTATTATTATTATTATTATTATTATTATTATTATTATTATCTAAATGTGATATAGATTATAATTCATTACCATTATTTTTTTCAATACCTAAATTACACACACATACACAAACACCCACACACACACACGCACACACACACACCCACAGCCACACACACACACACACACCACAAACATTTACCGAATATAGTTGTTGACAAAGCCTAGTAAGTAAGGTACCGTACATGGTATTTGTGATGGCGTTTTATTTTTATTCGTTTGTTTATTGTTTGTGTCAAATAAAAATATTTCGTAATGATGTCTGATATCTTGTTTTCTACATATTGTAACGTTTTGTTAAAATATTTGTGTACACTTAAATGTTATAGTTTTTAATACGATTGTGCCGTATTGTTTGTTTACTTGTTTGTGTTTCTAATCTTTGCGGTGATAATGTTGCCCAGTGATATATTTTTTAATGCAGATATTACCTGCCATAACTGTGATTGTAGTTTGTGTGTGTGTGTATGTGCGAGTGTGTGTGTGTTTGTCTGTGTGGGGTTGCGTGTGTGTGTGAGTGTGTGTGTGTATGCGTATGTGTGTGCGTGTAAGCGTGGGTGACTTGGACTCTGCACCAAAGCAATTATTACATTTGATACCAAAATACATTAGATATACTGTAGCTGTGATAGCAGTTCGTCCTCTACGATCAGTGTGTGTGGGTGTGTGGGTGTGTGTGTGTGAGCGTGTGTGTGTGCGCGCGGTGTAGGTAAAGCACGTTCTGGCGTGTTCTTCAGTGTGTGTGTAAGTGATACGATTTTACCACTTATTCACCATGTTGTAGTAATTAGGAGTGTTTTATTCTTTAACTTTTTCTTATATTTTTATTTTTATTGTTAATTTCCATAAAGCAATGATCTAATGCTTGACTTGGTGCTTTGTAAAAGTGATTAGGGGTTTGCTGAATGTAATTAAATTGTGTAATAAATGTACCGCCTTGTTCTCGATCAAAGTACAAGAGAATAATATTCAATAAAGGGAGACAATTAGAGAGGAGCGGAAGTTAGTGAGAGAAAGAGGTTGGGGGGCGGAGGGAGGGGGGGGGGAGGGATGAAAGGAGAGTGTGAACACACGAGAGAAAGAAACATACTGCATCAGCCAGCGCCTTGAGCAGCTTTCGCACTGGAAAAGCGCTCTTTAAAACGATGAAATAAAAAATAAACACAACTCTGCCATCATTGTTATCTTTTCCTGAGCATTTTATTTCTTTATTTTTTTTTGTTTATTTAAAGCTGATAGATTACGAAACACAATTTTCTTCTGCAAATATATGCATCGTCTATGGTGCCCCTACGACCTCCGAGTTACGGGTTAGGATAGGATAAGATGCATGCTTGCGCGATTGATCATTTCACAACAATGCAGTACGCTACTATGGCCGTTCTTCTGGGTTTAGCGGGAACCTAGGAAAGTGCCCTGAAACAATGCAATACAAAACATTACAACAGAGAATCTGTAATCTAGAACAATGCAATACAGAACAATATATACAAAGCTATGCAATGCAGGTTACACAATGCAAAACAATACAATGCAGAACAGAACAATACAATGCAGAACAATACAATACAATACAGAACAATACAACACAGAACAATACAATACAGAGCCATGCAATACAGGATACACAATACAGAATAATACAATGCAGAACAATACAATACAATACAGAATACAATACAATTTCCGATGTTTAAAAAAACAACTGAACGGACATAGAATTTGGGAACTAATTTGTTACAAGGATGATTCATGTACGACTTGTGTCTGTCTGTCAGAGCATTTTCTCACAATCAATTTGAAATATATATATATATATATATATATATATATATATATATATATATATATATATATATATATATATATATATATATATATATATATATAAATATATAAATATATATATATATATATATATATATATATATTATGTACGCCTGCCTCACGTCATGACCTCGCCACCCTTAATTTCTTTTAGCTATTTTAGATGGTAGTTGCCTTTTAAAAAAACCCAAACAAACTATTTTTTAAGAACAGCTCGCAGTTACAATGGAAATGCATGATCCACACCGCGCTGACCTAGAGTAGTCTTATTACTGGTGAAGTGCCTTCTCTCCACGCTCATGACGTGGTCTCGTGACAGCTTAGAACAGTGCGCATGCAACAACAACTATTCCTGATGTGAGGTTGTAAACGGAGAGAGAGAGAGAGAGAGAGAGAGAGAGAGAGAGAGAGAGAGAGAGAGAGAGAGAGGGAGAGAGAGAGAGAGAGAGAGAGAGAGAGAGAGAGAGAGAGAGAGAGAGAGAGAGAGAGCGAGAGAGAGAGAGAGAGAGAGAGAGAGAGATTTCAATATATCTGATTGTTTATGTTTTTTTTTTTTTTTTTATTAAGCATTAACCACAATCTAAGCATATGATAGGTCTTGAATATAAGAAGTATTTTAATATAAGTAATATTTAAATATAAGCCCAATTTTTTCATACACGGATTTTAAACTATCTGATTTGTTGCTAGGACTGGAATATAACCCTTAACCAATTTTGGAAAATAAGTACTATTTGAGTATGAGTGATTAATTTCCTATAAAATGATGTTAAACTAGCAGGCAAGTGGTGCAGTACGATAGGTAAACATTTTACCCACACAAATTTAGAGTGGTCTAACATGGGGGAGCGGGCTTTTAAGGCGGCGGTATTCACAACTTTCCGGCACCTCTCATAAAAACTCGTGGGTATCGCCATTATAAATTAAAACGAAGTTAGAATGAAACCAAGTTCCGGTCTGGCTTGTTTTGCTTTTCTCAAAGCTTGATGCATGACTTTTAAATATGGCAAATTACCGAAAACGACGATTGTTAGAGCCAGAAAACGAGTGGGATAAGTATAAAAACGGTGGAGGAAGTACATGCTCAGTTAAAGGATGCAAAAAACAATCGTAGAGGCCTGTATTTGTGGCGACTTCGGAGGTGCGTCGATCATCGACAGAAAGTGAAACAGGACCTGAAGACTCTTGTAGTTTTCCATAGCTTCGCCGTCGCAACCTTCACAAAACACGAAGTAGTTGACTATGTTAGGCGAGCGTTGTGGCCAAGTGGGCTAAGGCGGGACTAACTTGCCTTGTCCACAAGCCAGAAACCAATGGCGCCTGACAGGTGTGGGTTCGAGCCAGCATCTGGGCGTTATGTTTTTCCGAATATTTTTCAAAAATTCACAAATAATGTTAGGTAGGTAGGGTTTAGGCGCGCCACTGGCGATAGAAAGGGATAATAAACTGCAGCAATAAATAAATAAATATGTGAGGGTACGACACTGGTGGCCAGTGACACATGTTATTATTCTTGAATATTTGGAAATAACTCACTAAAACACGCGGAGAAAGAAACCGGAAGTATGTTTCATTGAGGGGATTCCCGTTGGTGCATAGGGTAGCAGAAAAGTGTGAATAATAGCCGCGTGAATGTCCAGCACTTGTTTTAAGGTGGCTACTCACCCCTTCTCACAGATGGCCCTCGAAGACTCGGTGGCTCCACACCACAAGTCGTTCCACTCGCCATTTGGCCACAGGGCCACGCAATCCTCCCCGTTCTCAAAATTTTTTGCATCGTCAGGCTGATCACGATTCCAGTTGTAAAAGGTGATAGGACTTTGGTTACTGTTGTACACGAAGCGATTGTCTCTCAAAAGGTCGGTGATACCCATCCATGCTGCCTGGTTGCCCGCTGAAATGAATTAATTGCAGGCATACACTCAAACATTCGCAGGTTAACCACGTATCCTACAATAGCAACTATGAACATGCAGAAAAGAAACCCCATCCTGTTAATACTTTTGAACAAAATCTTTAAAGCGGGTCTAGAGATATGACTTGCGACGGACCGTTATGATCAGTGGTCGACGATTAAAGCAGTAAAAAAAGCGTGTGCCCCAAACCAGCACTCCCTCCCCCCATACCCTGCCCCACCACCTTAGAAATGCTGACAATGAAAATGCCGCACTACTCACAAAGCCCTCTGCTTCTCATCTGGGCAGCAACAAAGTCATTTTCTGCCTGATCGTTAACTTCCAGCAGCTCAGCTCCGAGCACTCGACAGAAAGCCTGCAAGGGTGTATTAAAATCGGAAATATTTCTTAACTTCTTAACACACACACAAACATGTATAAGACATAGGACATCCTATCCTCCTATCCTATCCTGTCCCGTAACCCGGAAGTCGTAGGAGCACCACAGATGATCACTTAACCAGCACACTCCATCCTGTCCTCAGCAGCACTGATGGCTTCGCTCAGTGTCAAACCAGTCCATTCTCGAATGCATCCCACCTCTTTTTCGGTCTCCCTCTTCTTCTACCTCCTTGCACTGTGCCTTGCAGAATGGTCTTTGCAAGGCCTGATGATCTGGTGACGTGGCCATACCATCGGAGTTTCTGTTTCTTCACCACTGTGAGCAGGTCATCGTGTTGTCCAATGGCTTGTTTGATGGTCTGTCGGACTTCGTCGTTGGTGATGTGTTGGGTATAGGAAATGCCCAGAAGTCTTCTGTAGCACCTCATCTCCATGCTTTGTATTCTTCGTTGTAGATCTGCTGTGAGGGTTCATGCTTCGCAAGCATATAGGAAGATGGAGATGACAAGGGAGCGCAGCAGTCTTACTTTGGAATGTAGACTCATGGTCCTGTCTTTCCAAATGGGCTTCAATCTTGTCATGGCAGCAGTTGTTTGTGCGATCCTGGAGAGGACTTCTTGTCGGGACCCATTGTCTGATACAATGGCTCCTAAATATTTGAAGCTATGCACTGTGTTGAGGGATTGGCCTTGGACTTTAATGTCCGTGTTGATGCCATTGGTGTTGTTGGTCATCATTTTGGTCTTCTCTGCACTTATTTCCATTCCATAAGCTCTGGAGGTGGTGTCAAGCCTCTGTACCAGCTGTTCAAGTTCTTGTTCCTCTCCAGCCAATCCATCAATGTCATCCGCAAAACGAAGATTGGAGATTGCTCTACCCCCTGTGCTGACTGTGCCTGTGCAAGAGCATCTGACATGATGCGCTCTAGGAAGATGTTGGAGAGAGTAGGCATCCTTGATGAAAATAATACTCAACAGGTTGAAACCCCAAGCTGAACAAATCATAGCCGAAGAACAAGCAAGATTCAGGGCAGGGTGAAGTACCACTGAACAGATTTTCAACCTCAGAATAATCTGTGAGAAATACCGACAGCACCAACAACATCTATATCATGTGTTCATAGAATTCAAGAAGGCGTTTGACCGAGTCTGGCGTGAAGCTCTATGGGCAACAATGAAAGTGTACAACATCAGCCCTAAAATTAATGAAGTCATCAAAATCCTGTATGACAAGGCTACCAGTGCAGTCCTCCACAACAGCGCCATCGGGAACTGGTTCAGAACAACAATGGGTGTGCGTCAAGGATGCCTACTCTCTCCAACACTCTTCAACATCTTCTTAGAGCGCATCATGTCAGATGCTCTTGCAGATCATGAAGGCACAGTCAGCATAGGGGGTAGAGCAATCTCCAATCTTCGTTTTGCGGATGACATTGATGGATTGGCTGGAGAGGAGCAAGAACTTGAACAGCTGGTACAGAGGCTTGACACCACCTCCAGAGCTTATGGAATGGAAATAAGTGCAGAGAAGACCAAAATGATGACCAAGAACACTAATGGCATCAACACGGACATCAAAGTCCAAGGCCAATCCCTCAACACAGTGCATAGCTTCAAATATTTAGGAGCCATTGTATCAGACAATGGGTCCCGACAACACATCACCAACGACGATGTCCTACAGACCATCACACAAGCCATTGGACAACACGATGACCTGCTCACAGTGGTGAAGAAACGGAAACTCCGATGTTATGGCCACGTCACCAGATCATCAGGCCTTGCAAAGACTATTCTGCAATGCACAGTGCAAGGAGGTAGAAGAAGAGTGAGACCGAAAAAGAGGTGGGAGGACAACATTCGAGAATGGACTGGTTTGACACTGAGCGAAGCCATCAGGGGTGCTGAGGACAGAGTAAGATGGAGTATACTGGTTAAACGATCATCTGTGGTGCCCCTACGACCTCCAGGTTACGGGACAGGATAGGATAGGATAGGGGCAGCTTATCTACACGTGTGGGTACAATTTACACATTTGTCAAACCCCATTTTTCGAAAAATGGGGAATATGTGATTTCACGATATTTAGGGTTGCGTTAGGGTGTTTTCTAGTGGAAAATATGTGGGTTTTTTTCAAATACCCCATTTGTTACCAAGTTTATATTTAAAAAATCCCCAGTTGTGCGGCTATGCTCGCACACACACACACACACTCACACACACACACGCGCAAACAGGCAAAACCGCACACTCCTCCCTCTCCTGACCCCCTCAAACAAATATACACACCTAATTCAGCCATTCCATGTACGAAGTTAAAATAAGACAAATACATTCAACATTCATTTTCAATTATTGCACAATGTTTAGCCAACACTAGAGAGAAAACTATAGATCTGACCGCACAAACCCACAAGTCTTTTTTTGGATTCAACCAACCAAAAACGACACCATGTTTTGTCAATATGCATCAAATAGAAACAACAAATATATGAAAAACAGCATTTTCAAAAGTTTTAATTTTATCGACAGTGGTTTTACTTGGTTTTATCCTAACTAAGCCCAAGAAAAACGCAGAACGATAGGCCACTATCTGAACTACCTGCAAATAAAGATTACAAAAATCGGCTCAGCCAATGCTTAGAGAAAGCACAACACGTGTTTAGAAAATGGAGAAGCACAATGATCTTGACCTTAGAAAAAAAAAACCAAATACGAATGATCTAATAAGGTTAGCAATATTCATGGTTATTCGCCGCAAAGTAAATATGATTACATTTGGTTCAGTTATTCTTCAAAAAACACAACAAACTGTGTTTTGAGCAAAAAAGGTGAAATTCGGAGCGATCGACCGATAGGCCAACAACCCGCTAAGTGTGGAAATATAAAAAGCCAAAGTAGTCAAGTTGAAATCATAATGAAAAAGGTAACTGTTTCCCCCTTATATAATATATGCGTACCAAAGCAGTTGACCAAGGTGAAATATTATTGAGAAAGGCGTAGCAATGGCCTTGATAATTTACCCAGTCATTGGGGCAGTGTTGTGTCCCTGAAACAATCATTAGCAGCGTTGTTCTAGATCCTTATTCATATAAACTAATAGACCTACATCTTGAACAAGCTTTTTTGTTCCACGAATTTATGACAGTTATAAACGGTAAATCACATAATGATTGTTGCTTCTTTAATCGGATGTGTTTTAGGCACATCCACTGTACAATTAATCTGCAAATAACCTGCATCCACTGTACAATTAGCCTGCATCCACTGTACAATTGGTCTGCATCCACTGCACAATTAAACCTGCATTTACTGTAATAATAATAATAATAATAATAATAATAATAATAATAATAATAATAATAATAATAATAATAATAATAATAATAATAATTAACATTTATATAGCGCCCTTTCCAATGAAAGCTCAGAGCGCTTTACATTCACATAAGACACTTCTAAGAACTAAAATGGCTGAGCAATAACAATATAAAACATGGTAAACAAAACATACAAAACATACACAATTTCATTACATAATATTAACACGCACAAACACACACACAGACACACACACACACACACACACACACACACACACACTTATACAGAGTTCAATACGAATTTACATTGTGGTGTCATCAAAGGAACGTTTGAACAGATGGGTCTTGAGGCCAGAACAAAAGGCAGCAGATGTTTGGGAAGAATGGAGAGACATGGGAAGGGACTTCCGACCGTGGGAGCAGAAAATGAAAATGAGCGTTCATCAAAAGATTTGTTCACTCGTGGAATGCAGAGATTTTGGGCAGAAGAAGATCGAAGGGTTCTAGAGGGTATGTAGGGGTTTACCATCGTTTTGAGAAAAGAAGGGCCGGATGAAGAGAGAGCATTGAAGCAGAGGCAAGCAATTTTGTACTCAATTCTTTGTTCGATGGGAAGCCAGTGTAGGGATTTAAGATGAGGAGTTGTATGGGCAGATCTTGGAATGAGAAGAATGAGACGGGCGGCATTATTTTGAATCTTTTGAAGTCTTTGCAGTAGATAGTCCGGGCAACCACAGAAGAGAGAGTTACAATAGTCAAGCCAAGAGAGAATGAAGGCTGAGAAAAGAGTTTGAGTGGCTTTGGCAGACAGAAAGTGACGGATGCTGTTGATTCGACGGAGTTTAAAATTTAGGTTTCGGATTAGAGTTTGAATGTGAGCTTGCATAGTCAGGAAAGTCCAAAATCACGCCCAAGTTTTTGACAGAATCAGAAAACTGAACAACAGAGTACCAACAATAAAGGAAGATGGAAACTGAGATGTTGTTATGCGAGGAAATAATTATGGCTTTAGTCTTTTCGTCATTAAGTTTCAATTTGTTGAACCTCATCCAGGACTTGACATCACAGATGCACTCTTGCATCGAATTTATTGTAATGCCAAGATCCTGTGGGTCAGAAAGTTTATGAAGTTGTGTATCGTCCGCAAAGGAATGATGATTGAAAGAGTGATAATCTATGATGTCAGAAAGAGGAAATGTGTAGAGAACAAAGAGGACGGGACGCAAAACCGATCCTTGAGGCATGCCACAGAGGATCACAGAAGGATCAGAGCGGTCATTGTCAACGTACAAATTAACCTGCATCCATTGTACAATTAACCTGCATCCTGCATCCACTGTACAGTTAGTCTGCATCCACTGTACAATCAAACCCTACATTTACTTACACTTTGCCTGCTCCCACTTTACAATTAGCCTACTTGTTTGGTTTAAACATGTGTTTTATTAATGGAAAAACATGACAAAGAAAATTATTTTATTGTGTACAGGAATGGCAAAAAGCAAGCCTACTTGTTTCATTTTTAGACAGTTTCCAAAACTTGTACATTTTGATTAAACTGAATAGTTTTGTTCTTTTATATTACCTGTGAAAAGACTGTAAATAAATTGATTGAATTTAATTTTTATCTGTCGAATAAATAAACAATTGATATTAAAACTGTATCTGTGATAGACTATAAACACGGATAGCTACAACGTAGCTTTTTTTCATGGTATCTAGTCTATTTTCTGCTGCTTGTAAGCCGTAGTGACTAACAGTAATCTTTCTGAATAGAGATTTTTTTTTTAAAGTAAAATAAATTAATTTTCCTAAACATAAAGATACAAAGGGAGAAATTGAAAGGCGTATTTTTACGTGAGAAGATTTCGTACCACGTTTGTCTTCTTCTAGAGATGTCACAACGCTATCCGATGCCTGCACAAGCAGAACATTAATTAATGTATAGACCTTCTTCATGATGATGATGATGATGATGATGATGATGATGATGATGATGATGATGATGATGATGATGATGATGATGATGATGATGATAATGTCAACTAGACGCACAAATTCACGCCGACAGCATGTAAGACAACATTAAGTTACCTATATCAAGAGAAAAGAAACCACCCCCACTAATTTCACGTGCACAGAACTGGGTTTCTTTCTAAATTAAAACAGCCTATGAGGTCAACCTTTCTAGGTTTTTGTGAAATTGCGATCCACAGTTTGGGTCCACAATAAGAGAAAGTTCTAAAATACCTTCTTCTGGTAAGCAGAACATTTACATGATTTTCAGACAACAAAAAAGCCAGCCCTTTTTGTCCATAAATATTTATAAGAATTTCGTGCAGTGTCCATCTGCATATAAAAATTCAATATATAAATGATAACATTATATTCGTTTATATTATGGATAATATTATTATTATGGACTTGATAAAAAATTTTTTTTTTTTTTTTTGTTGTTTTTTTGTTTTTTTGTTTTCTTTTTTAGTGCTTTTTTTTTTTTATTTTTTTTTTTTTTTTTTACATTTTTTTTTTTGTTTATTTTTTTTTTTTTTTTATGACATACATTCGCCTACATTCTCTATTGTGGGTCTTTCCAAAAATCTAAATGTGATAAGTTATTTGGATATTACACACAGGATACACCAGTGATTATATAAAAAATGTAATTTTAGAGAGAGAGACAGGTAATCACAGTATTAAGAAAATTAGACAATTCCGCAAGAATATTGACATTCAAGAAACCACCAAAAGAATAATTACATAGGAAAAATTATAGCAAATTTATCTAATTCTTTCGAGGATAGAAATGCTTTTAATTTTCAGTTTCGGTTAACGGAATCTGAGGAAATACTACTATATTCACGCGACTTTTTATAATTTCTGTTTGAATAGCTATCTGTTTAATAAAGAACCGTAAACCTGTATTGGTTGTTTTAATTGATGACATAATATTTCGCCTACATTCTCTATTGTTGGGTCCTTTCCAACATCGTGGTATTATTATCACACAGATATAATTACACTGTAATGCAAGGCCCAGTAGTTATAAAACTTTAGCAATTACTTCAAGATAGTAAACCACAGTATTTTAATAATTATTAGTATTTGCCACGTTAAAAAATTGTAATTATAAAATTATGAGATAATTACAATATCATAAAAAATTCAATTATCGGGATAATTCAGCAGCAAAATTACAGAGCCGATCATTAAACGGCTCACGCGAAGATATTTATAATTTTTCAATGATAATTGTAATTATCCCTCGATAATTGTAATTATTTCATGATATTTGTAATTATCTCATGATATTTGTAATTGTCATGTTTTGGCGCTAGCAGGCCGTCATATTTTCAAAGCTAAGCTTGATTTTTGTATTTTCAGATTTATCAACAAAGACTTTGAAATAATCGATTCGGAAATCAGAACGAGTAGAAATTTTGGTCGGTCTGTCTCTCGGTCGGTCCTTTGAAAGCCATATCTCATGAACCACTGAACGGATATTGACCAAACTTTCCAGAAACATTACCTTGGTTAGTGGCTTGCCTCTCGTGACATCATGTTTGCTCTACCGCCACGGTCAAAGTCTCTGGAGCCATTTTGTTGAGTTTTTGTATGCAGGTATTTCTAATCAGGCAGATCCTGTATCGACCAGCACCTTGAGCAGCTCTTGAGCTAGAAAAGCGCTTCATAAAAGTGATACAATTTTTAAAAGAAATCATAATCCACCTTTTGGTAGCAGTTCGGATTTCGGTCGGTCCAAATTTCACTTTTTTGGGTCCAAAACACACGTTTGCCTTATGTCAAGAAAAAAATTAACCGAAATTAATTATTTTTACTTTGCGGACACTTTTACTACTGCTAAAATGTAAGATCGTTCGTATTTGTACTTTCTCAAAGGTCAAGGTCATTGTTCTTTACCATTTTTCAAATGGGGTTGGCGCTGTATTTAAGACTTTGCTGAGCCGATTTTGGTAAGGTTTTGCATGCAGATAACTGAGATAGTGGTCCATCATTGAATGTTTTCATTTTGTTTTGTTAGTGTAAAGCCCAGCCACAACACCGGGAAGAACACTTTAAAAAAAACTTCCTCCCTCTCCACCTCCCCCCACCCCCTCGTTTCTATTCGTGTGAATTGTGTTTAAACACATTTGAATGGCTTACCACCTTGTCACTAAAATGAAATACACACGTAAAGTGTCAAAGTTCCCCAGAAATATAGGACTATATAGTTTTCATTTACACAGACATATAATATATAATTTGGCGCGCCCCAAAAGTTCTCTCTCTCTCTCTCTCTCTCTCCCTCCCTCTCTCTCTCTCTCTCTCTCTCTCTCTCTCTCTCTTTTCATTATTCTTCATTCACCAGGTGTGAAGTTGTCAAAGATGGGACATGTGTCAGGTGGTACTGTTATGTTAATTCGAAAATATTTATCAGACTATGTTGACACAATTCAAACCGGATTTGATAACATTCTATGTTGCAAGTTCTCCAAAAATCTCTTTGGCTGTAATAAAGATGTTGTGTTTATTGGAATATATAATCATCCAGTTAATAGTGTGTACTATGATAACAAAGTATTTTATTGCTCTCTTGAATTGTTGGAACAGTTTATGATGTCCTTGTTAGAAGCTGGTGAAGATGTATACTATTTGATTGGCGGTGATTTAAATGCTAGGATTGGTAGCTGGTGTCTGGAAGGAGAGGATTATGTATTTGATTTGAATATGGATGATGATGATGATATCGTTTACGAAAGAAAATCCATAGACAGTTCTATAAATAACTTTGGTAAAGTTTTGATCCAGTTTTGTTCAATGTTTCAACTACTACCACTAAATGGTTTAGTACATAAAGGATTTGATGGAAATTTTACTTTTTTTCTGAAAGAGGAAATAGTACTATTGATTACTTTTTATCATCTGTTAATTTTATTTCCCACATAAAAACCTTGTCATTAGTCAGCCGTGTTGAGTCTCAGCATTTGTCTGTTCAGCTCCACGCTTGTGCTGGCTTGCCATATGGAAGGGAAGACAATAATACTAAAAGTAGTTTTGATAGAAATAAATGGGACCCGCAAAATGCTACATTTTTTTGGAATCTTTAATGTCAGATGAGAGTAAATTAGCAATGAATAACGCCATTACCAACATTGATGAAAATCATGAGTTAGCTTTAGACAAATTTGTAAATATTCTATTGAAGGCGGGGCAGTGTATGCGAGAAAAAGTGCACATTGGTGGTCGCGCGCCGCGTTGCAAGAAATGGTTTGACACCGAGTGTCGGGTACTCAAGCGTGAGGTTTGTCGCCTGCTACATCGCTACACTCGCTCTCTCTCCGCCACAGATAAAGAAACTTTTGTGCAGAAAAGAACGCAGTATCAAATAATGATAAAAGAAAAAAGAAAGCCTATAAACAATCTATTCAGGATTCTTTATTAAATAACAGAAAAGACAGTAGTAAGTTTTGGTCAACAATAAAACGAGCTCGCCCCAGGGAATCATGTCGAACTGCAATACACATAAATGTATGGAAAGAACATTTTGAAACAGTTCTAGGGCAGAATACAGTGACGTCATCAGAACAACAGTCTAAGCATAATGTTAGTATAGTTTCTGAAGATGTTCACATTCCTGATCTTGATGATGATATAACTGTAGCTGAAGTAAAACAAGCCATAGGTAAAATGAAGTCTGGTAAGGCATCTGGGTTAGATGAGATAACTGTCGATTTTCTAAAGGTTGCTGTAGATATTGTTTCTCCCTTTTTAGTTAAATTGTTCAATCGTGTGTACAGTTCTGGTATTTTTCCTGAAAGTTGGAGTAAATCTGTTATTGTTCCTTTGTTTAAAAAGGGTGAGGCAGGCAACCCTGAAAATTACCGTGGTATTTCTCTTTTGAGTGTTGTTAGTAAAGTTTTTACATCAATATTAAACAAACGGCTTTATAACTGGGCAGAGAACGAACATAAAATTTGTGAAGAACAAGCTGGCTTCCGTCAAAACTATGCGACAACAGACCATATTTTTACTCTGATTTCTGTTATTAAAAAACATCTTTATGGTTCAGTAAAAAGAAAGCTTTATGTTGCATTTATTGATTACCTTAAGGCGTTTGACTCTGTAGACAGAGATAGCTTATGGTCAGTACTTCAAAAGATGAAAACTTCCACAAAAATGCTACGCATGTTGCAGGGTATTTATTCCTCTGTTCAGTCATGTGTTAGATGGGGTTCTGAAGTGTCTGATTTTTTCAATTGCCCCTCAGGAGTAAAACAGGGTTGTATGTTATCACCTTTAATTTTTTCATTGTTAATTACTGAAGTTGCTGATAAAGTAACTAGATATGGTAAACATGGTATTCAATTTTTGCCAGGGCTTCAAGAAATATTTTTGTTACTTTTTGCGGATGATATTTGTTTGATTTCTTGCACTCCTGCTGGTCTGCAAAATCAGATAAACAACCTAGAAAAAGCTTCCACCACTTTAGGATTAACTGTTAATTTAAAGAAAACTAAAGTTATGGTATTTAGAAAAGGCGGACATTTGGCAAAAGCAGAGAAATGGTATTATCAGGGGAAAGAATTAGAAATTGTAAACAGCTATAAATATTTGGGCTTTACGTTAACTACTAAATTATCATTTGATTTTGCTTTGGAAGAATTTGCAGGCAGAGCTAAAGGCAAGGTGGTAGAAATCGTGAAAACAATGTGGAGTTTTGGGGAGTTTGGATATATCTGTATTTTTTAAGTTGTTTGATGCACAAGTGAAACCTATGCTTTTGTATGCCGCGGAAATATGGGGCCTAGCTCGTTTCTCTGTTATTGAATCTGCTCATTTATTCGCTTGTAAACGTTTTTTGCGCGTTTCACCCAAAACCCCGAATATGATGGTATATGGACAGCTAGGCCGTTATCCACTATACATTGATAGTACCATCAGAGCCGTTAGATACTGGTTTAAACTTCAAACCTTTCTTCCAAATCGGTTGCCAAGCCAAGCTTATGAAATGGATAAAAATACTTTCCTTAGACAACCTTCAAATCAGCTTGACACGAGAAATTGGGTGTACATGATAAAACAATGTCTGGATCATTTTGGTTTTTCAGAGGTTTGGTTAAATGGAGCTGGCAACGAAATATTATTTTTACGTCATTTGAAGCAACGTATGGTAGATTGCTATAATCAAGATTGGTTTGCGAAGCTTAGAGACAGCGATAGGTATATTACTTACCGCTCTTTCAAATCAGTACGTATTACAGCCTGAAATATATTTCACTGATATAACGATAATTAAATTTAGAAATTCTTTTGTCAAGTTCCGTTTGGGTGTTATTGATATAAATGGAAACAAAAGATATAGTAATGTGTCCAATAACTGTCCATTTTGTAACCACATTGAAGATGAAATAAATTTTCTTTTGTATTGTCCTAAATATGATGATCTAAGAGATAAATATATTTCCAAACATTACACAAATGTACATCAACCACCTCTAAACTTTTTGTTACAAAATTATAACAAACATATTACAAGATCCGTAGCAATGTTTATTTATTATGCTATAAAAAGACGCGACGAACAATGCAATGTCCGCTCACAAACGATCGTCTTGAAATAGTGTTCCACTGTTACTTTGCTTTTCCATGGAAATGAATTGAAAAGTTTATTTTGCGTTATTGGTGCTAAGTATGGGGCGCCATGTGTCCATTTATTCTATGTGACTATTCTATACATAGAATAAATCCTATGCACATAGAAAGCATTCTATGCACACAAAAAGCATTCATTAGTTGAAATTCCATTTATAAAAAAGAAACCAATATTGTAAGTCATAGAATAAAATTCTTTGTATAGAATAACATTCTATAATATAGTGTAAAATTCTATGTCCATAATAAAATTCTATGTATAGAATAACATTTTATAATAGAAAATAAGATTCTATGTATGTAATACAATTCTATATTATAGAATGCACTTGTATGCATAGAATTATATTCTATAACATAGAATGAATTCTATTACAAAGAATGAATTCTATAACATAGAATTTATTCTATGTGCATACAATTCATTCTATAACATAGAATGAATTCTTTAACATAAAATAAATTATATGACATAAAATGAATTCTATGTGCATAGAATAAATTGTATAACATAGAATGAATTCTATAATAAAGAATGAATTCTATATGCATAGAACGAATTTTATAGCATAGAATGAATTCTACGACATAGAATTCATTCTATGAAATAGAATTCATTCTATAGGCATAGAATGAATAGTATAACATAGAATGAATAAGATGACATAGAATGAATTCTATGACATAGAATGAATTCTATAACATAGAATGAATTCTATAGCATAGAATGACTTCTATAGCATAGAATGAATTCTATGTTACAGAATGAATTCTATGTCGTAGAATTCATTCTATGCTATAGAATTCATTCTATGCTATAGAATAAATTCTATGTCATAAAATTCATTCTTTGCTATAGAATTCATTCTATGTTATAGAATTCATTCTATGTCATAGAATTCATTCTATGTCATCTTATTCATTCTATGTTATCCTCTTTATTCTAAGCTATAGAATTCATTCTATGTCATAGAATTCATTCTATGTCATAGAATTCATTCTATGTCATAGACTTCATTCTATGTTATAGAATGAAATCAATACATACACTTTTTTTTAAATAGTAAAAACTGGGGCTCTGTCGAGGTATAGAGAACATTTTTTAAGGCATGGGACTGTATTGCAGAGAGATATACACATTGCCACATCCCATCACCACACCACATCACTCTACATCACACTGCACCACAAATGTGATGGGTAGGTGTGGTAGAGTGATTAGGTTATGTGATGATGTGGTCTGATTCACTCGCGTTTAAGGCATAATAGAACTGTATTGCAGATACATACATACACATTACCACATCACATCACCAAACTACATCACTCTAAATCACACCAAACTGCACCACAAATGTGATGGGTGGGAGGGGTGGGGTGATTAGATTATGTGATGTGATTCACTGATGCCATGATATGTGCTGTCTGCTGCAATGAGAAGATGTGCTGCTGCTGTGATGTCGGCTGATGTGATGTGATGATTTGTTGATGTGATGTGATTTTATGTGGTGGTGCGTTTTCACGATGATGGTGATGAAGCAATGTGATGCAGTGATGTGATGTGATGATGTGATCGATGTGGTGATGATGCGATGTGGTGATGTGTCATACAATATCTTTTTTTAAATTCTAAATTTCGTTACAATTTATTAGTTGTGTTTTTTAATTTTATGTGAGTGAAATGAATTATATGTATATATAATTAATTGTATTACACAGCAAGAATTGTATGACATAAAATACCTTCTTTTTTTAACATAAAATGGATTTTATTCGCAACACTGAATACATTCTATTTTCATAGAATTATTTTTTAACATTTGGTGCAATAGAATGCATTCTATGTTATAGAATGTTCATTCTATAACATAGAATGTTCATTCTATAACATAGGATCCATTCTATAACATAGAATGTTCATTCTATAACATAGAATGGTCATTCTATAACGTAGAATTCATTCTATAACATAGAATGGTCATTCTATATCATAGAATGTTCATTCTATAACATAGAATCCATTCTATAACTTAGAATGTTCATTCTTTAAACATAGAATCCATTCTATAACATAGAATGTGCATTCTTTAACATAGAATGCATTCTATAATATAGAATGTTCATTCTATAACATAGAATCCATTCTATAACATAGAATGTGCATTCTTTAACATAGAATGCATTATATAATATAGAATGTTCATTCTATAACATAGAATCCATTCTATAACATAGAATGTGAATTCTTTAACATAGAATGCATTCTATAATATAGAATGTTCATTCTATGCGCAACTAGGTCATTCTTTGTGAAATTGACCAATATAGGCTTTGACGAATAAAGGCTTTGACGAATAAAGGGACATGTGCACGCGCGCAAGAACTGAAGAAATGTCTGACGTGCCAAGCGTTCTGCGGGCTTTATCAGACATTAGAACAGGCTCTAATCGCATGATACCGAGCCGATTGCAAATCGGACCGCAGGCAAGCAGTTGTTCTGACGTCATCACGTAGCAATCGCGATCGGATCGCAAACAAAATCTTTGCACAATCGGCATGTGTGGCGGGGCCTTTAGGTTTCTTGATGCAGACGACAGTAATGTGAGTAAGATCGCGTAGCAATAAAAATAATTGACGTCACACCCTCTCCTCCCCCCCCCCTCCGCCCCTGCGTGCTTACTTTTTCATTACAATGTGCTGAGGTTCTGTAAGGATTTATAGTGACAAATCTAATTAAATAATCAGTTCTTTTTGCTCAATATCGAAGAAATAACCGTACTGTACACTCATAAAAAGCAATAATTAATATAATTAAAGGTCGAATATTGCGATACAACTCTGAGACATAATAATTATTGCAAAAAAAACTATTTCACCCCAGGCGTCCCCCCATAACCTATTTTCAGATAAATACCTCTGTTGCGAATTTGGCCACCCTTTGTGAGAACACCCACATTTATGTATAGTTCCTTCAAATTGATAGCATAATAGCATTAGGAACGTACGTCAGCCATTGATGTAGAGTGATGTGGTGTGGTGATGGGATGTGGCAATGTGTATCTCTCTGCAATACAGCCCCATGCCATACAAAATGTTCTCTATACCTTGACAGTGCCCCAGTTTTTACTATTTAAAAAAAAGGTTTTTATATTGATTTCATTCTATAACATAGAATGAATTCTATGACATTGAATGAATTCTATGACATAGAATGAATTCTATAGCATAGAATGAATAGTATAACATAGAATGAATAAGATGACATAGAATGAATTCTATGACATAGAATGAATTCTATAACATAGAATGAATTCTATGACATAGAATGAATTCTATTACATAGAATTTATTCTATAGCATAGAATGAATTCTATAACATAGAATGAATTCTATAGCATAGAATGAATTCTATGACATAGAATTCATTCTGTAACATAGAATTCATTCTATGCTATAGAATAAATTCTATGTCATAGAATTCATTCTATGCTATAGAATTCATTCTATGTTATAGAATTCATTCTATGTCATAGAATTCATTCTATGTAATCTTATTCATTCTATGTTATACTATTCATTCTTTGCCTATAGAATTCATTCTATGTCATAGAATGAATTCTATGTCATAGAATTCATTCTATGCTATAAAATTCATTCTATGCATATATAATTCATTCTTTATTATAGAATTCATTCTATGTTATACAATTTATTCTATGCACATAGAATTAATTCTATGTCATGCAATTTATTTTATGTTAAAGAATTAATTCTATGTTATAGAATTCATTCTTTGTAATAGAATTATTTCTATGTTATAGAATATAGTTCTATGCATACAAGTGCATTCTATAATATAGAATTGTATTACATACATAGAATCTTATTCTCTATTATAAAATGTTATTCTATACATAGAATTTTATTATGGACATAGAATTTTACACTATATTATAGAATGTTATTCTATACAAAGAATTTTATTCTATGACTTACAATATTGGTTTCTTTTTTTATAAATGGAATTTCAACTAATGAATGCTTTTTGTGTGCATAGAATTCTTTCTATGTGCATAGAATTTATTCTATGTATAGAATGGTCACATAGAATAAATGGACACATAACGCCCCATACTAAGCACCTATTTGTTTATTTCCGGCATTGTTTCAATGATTATAGTTGTTTTGTGTTTGACCTCTTGGCGAACAGGCTGGAGGCCTCGTCAATAAAATTGTGAATCTCTCTCTCTCTCTCTCTCTCTCTCTCTCTCTCTCTCTCTCTCTCTCTCTCTCTTATTCTATTTCTATGTCACACACAAACATGCCCGCGCAGCTACTCTATCACCATTCTCTCCTCCACCCGCACCACATACACATACACGCACATAAACACACACACACACACACACACACAGATGCACATACATTCTTAAATTTATGTGATAAACTTGATATGACCGAAATATATATCGGTGTCCATTCAAAACTTCGTATCTCTAAAAAAGCACTTTTGAGAAAAACAAAAAATTATTTTAAAAACATCAGGTATTACAAAAACAAACGTTTTTAATATAATTTGTATTCAGTACAAATTATATTTAAAAAAACCGTTTGTTTTGGTGACCCCGATTTTTTAACACAGTTTTTTTTCGTTTTTCTCAAACCTTCATTTTTGAAGATACGAGGTTTTGAATGGACACCGACTCCGCACACACACACACACATACACACACACGCACTTAGATAACCTTATTACAATCAAATCCGTTAGCTTTAACGTCGTTGTAATGAGCTTAGCACAGTTCGTCACACACGCGCACACACACAAACACACATACGCACGCGCGCGCGCGCACACACACACACACAGAGAAAGAATTTTCTGTGCAATACTTGTGCAGTAGAACTAAAAACAAGGCATAAATACAGGCATTTAAGAAGAAGAATACATTATCATCATCATCACATCATCAACATCATCATCATCCTTCTTGTCATCGTCTTTAACATCATCATCATCATCATCATCATCATCATCATCATCATCATCATCATCATCATCATCATCATCATCATTATCATCATCATCATCATCATCATCATCATCATCACCATCATCAACATCATCATCATCATCATCATCATCATCATCATCATCATCATCATCATCATCATCATCATTATCATCATCATCATTGTAATATCAGAAATGTTGACGACAAAGATGTTGTAACTTAGCTTAGAGATAAACAGATAGTATTTAACAAAACCTGACGTTAATTTACCAGCTCTCTAGGGGAACGTTCGCTGTTATTAAATTAACATCCTTGAGACGTTCACTCCCGATACAATAAGGCAGAACTCGCTATAAAGAATGTAACTTAGCCCACTTGGACATCTGACCGGTGTCACTGGACCGCTAAGTAGCCACGCGAATCATATCACTCTTAAATCTACCCTGCATTTCTCCCTTGACACTGGAAGTTGAGACGTACAAAATTGTGTCCCAGAAGCAGGACAAGAGAACAAAGACGTCCGAGAAAAGATTCACGTATTCGCGGAAAACGATTTGATTGGTCGGGGATGACTAGATTCCTTTATATCCTCCGTACACCCCACATTAACTGGGCAGTCATATACGAAACGTAGAACCACGAGGGTCAAGGAGCAGACTGAAGTGAAAAAAATCCTCAGCCATCACCAAATAGACTAAAGACGGTTTCACGGTCCCAGAGACTAGAAGTAAGTTAAACTAGTAGATTTCTAGTACTTACATGTGTATATATTATATTGATCGCCATGTAATAATATGTTCATATTATATTTATTTTCAGAGACCAATTATTGTTTCTGACATGATATGCATATTGCTTGATATATCTTAGCCTTAAGATTCAGATATTGTAGTGTGCGTATGAAAAACTCGGCAGGTGTCTGATGCTATTGAATCATTGCAGAGGGCACCACATACCAATATATCTGAATAGAATATTGTAGCCAGAGTTCTGGATTTTCCAGCTTAGCTCTGGGACGGTTTGTGGAGTCAACGCCAGAACGCTTGCTCCCGTGGAAAGAAGGAGATCAACTAGAATCTACCTCACCACGTACGGCCCCGTAGCTATCAGACTCGCCCGATCATCCTGAGAGTGACCAGACTCCCTCAGATTGACCACCCAACTCAAGCACTCACAGAAACTGAGAGCTAAGTCCCCTCTCAACTGCAACTGATGTCAAAACTACTCGGAACATTATTAGACCATCAAACACATAGAACTATTTAGCATATGATGAAGAAGTCTTGCTAAAGAACTTTCCCAGCACATTGAATAGTTTATAGTTATTATTATTTCCCCCCAAAAATTCGATTTTCTTTCCGTCTACCAATAGCGATCTTCCTGCCTTTACACCACCAGTTTAAGTGATGGATGTGTATTTGTTGTGTGTGTGTGTGTGTGTGTGTGGATGAGACAGGTGAGCGTGTATGTTGGTACAGATCGCCGCGCTTTTAGCCTGATTGATTTGGGGAAAGGCGCGTATAGAATATCCAGTATTATTATTATTATTATTATTATTATTATTATTATTATTATTATTATTATTATTATTATTATTATTATTATTATTAATTACATTTATATTATTATTAATTACATTTAATTAAAGTCCTGTTAGAATTTGTGTTTTTACATATAAAAGTTGAAATCACATACATACGACTGGTGTCATTCTATTTGTATTGTTGTGTGTCCACTAGCTCTTCTTCTCTTGAGACCAATTAAACTAGTCATTTGACTAGCCAAATTCATTTCTTAAAGTGAGCCAATGATACTTTGAAACCCAAGAACAAATATAATTTTTTATGTGACCAAGCACCGTGATTTAGTCTCTCACATCGACTAGGATTCTTGGTAAAGAACGACTGATAGAGATAGCTAAACGCCTCATCTATCTACAGACCTTAATCCCCCTGTAAGATTATCGTATCTTCTCCAGGATATCATCACAGTCATCATTTTTTATCAAGTGCAATGTTAGTTCTCTGCTTTGCTTCAACTCCTGTAACACTTGGTCTGATTACAGAAAATGGCCTTTAAAAAAATTTCCAACCGGATATTTTCATATTAGATTATATTAATTAGATAATAATAATAATAATAATTTGTCAAAGTGGGTCTCTTTAACGTACTCGCTGTGTGTGTATGTGTGTGTATGTGTGTTCGTGAGAGAGCGAGAGAGAGAGAGTGAGAGATAGAGAGAGAGAGAGAGAGAGAGAGAGAGAGAGAGAGAGAGAGAGAGAGAGAAAGAGAGAGTCAGAGGCAGATAGCCAGAGAGACAGAGAAAGAGAGCACCATGTTTAACATAAGCCTAATATTTTTCCACTTTCAGTCCAATTGCGAGAATGAAGATGAGTTCACCGCTGTTCTCCACCAAACTGCTGGTGTTTGTTGTCGTTGTTGTCCAAAACGTGATCATCGTTGTGTTAATGCATGTGACCAGTTCAGACCCACTAAGAAAATGCGACTGCGTGAAGTCTGGTGGGGATGGGAAGTCAGCGTACAGAATACTTGCAGCTTCCGAGAACGATAGACCCTCAGTACGTGGAGCAATGTTCCAGACGTTGCCATTGAGAAGGACGAACCATTCGGACAAGCATTTGTTAAAAAAGAAAAAAATTAGCCGCCAACGAGACTGGGAAAAGAAGATGTCGTCTGCTAACAACAGTTTGGCAAATATGGCTCACGTGCTGGCTGTTCAAACTTTGGACAACAAGGGAGTGAAGAGCGACGGTAGGAACAAATTCAGGACGAAATCGCCGCCTCGCAGCTGTAACGGGTGCTTTACCGTTCTGGATCACATTCAGACCGTGGTGGATCAGCCAGACGTCTGTAAAACCTATGGTAAGTTCTTGTGGTCACAGGCACTGACTCAACTCGCAACTGTCATTATAAAGCGTATGCCTGTTCATTCACTGCGAAGGACTGTGTTCTTCTTGTAGGCACAGGCGCACGCTCTGTAATGACATTTGCGTGGTGTCAGTGCCTGTAACAAGAGCCACAGGGGCATTCATTCACTAAGTAGAATGGATCCTCCATAGCACAGCTGTAGTGGATCCCCGATGTCACCGCGGTAGCAGCCCCATGCTTCTAACTAAATAGAACTGTTATAAGCCTACCGCTACGCAATCGACGACCCATAATACTTGGTAAATGCCCCTCCGGTGCACAGACCCCATAAACAGATAAGGAGTTTTGGGAGAGCTTTCAAGAAAAAAGGTAGGTGACTTGTCTAGCGAAGAAGATAGAAGATAGTAGATTGATAGAACAGATTAATTATAAACGAGAAAGAACCAATGAGAATGACAGAAACAGTGGTAATTTAAAGCTAAATTTCCACAAAGTGGGGATACTATTTATACAGAAAACCCCAGCACCCCAACAGGGAGAGTAGTAATAGTAGTAGTAATAGTAGTAGTAGTAGTAGTAGTAGATGTTGTAGTTGTAGTACCTAGTAGTAGTAATAGTAGTAGTTGTTGTAGAAGTAGTTGTAGTAGTAATTGCAGTAGTAGTAGATGATAATTATTTAAAAGGCACTTTTTAAGCAGTAGGCTACATTTCAGATCGTAGTACCAATCTTAGTAGTAGTAGTAGCAGCAGCAACAGCAGCAGTAGTAGTAGAAGTAGTAGTAGTAGTAGTAGTAGTAGTAGTAGTAGTAGTAGTAGTAGTAGTAGTAGAGGATATTTAAAAGGCACTTTTTTTGTCTAGAAGTAGGCAGCATTTCAAATCTTAGTACGACCTTTACAGCTAGCAAGTAACAGCTAGCATCATGATGCAGACGTTCATTTGTCTGTTGCTTGATTGTCCCTCAGCCCAGAACCACAGCCACGACAACAACAACAGCAACCACCACATCGACCTGGTGTTCCTCATCATCAGCGCCGTATCGCACGTGCCACAGCGTCACGCCATCCGACGGACGTGGGCCTCCGTGAGCGGAAACAACACAGACAAGAGGTTCCGCTACGTCTTCATGCTGGGCCAGCCAGGTGAGGACGCCGTCATGGCCCGTCTGCAGCAAGAGGCCTTTCACTTCCGTGATATCGTCATCCACAGCTTCACCGATTCCTATGGCAACCTCACGCTCAAGACCCTGCTGTCGCTACGCTGGGTGGTCAAAACATGTGCTGGCACCAGGTACACTCTCTCTCTCTCTCTCTGTCTCTGTCTCTGTCTCTCTGTCTCTGTCTCTCTCTCTCCCTCTCTCACATGTGTGTGCCGGCTACACAAATACACCCAGCATGCACTAGGTCCCTTCTCCCGCATTCCCAGTCACCCAGGGATATTGCTCAGTCGTCTGGGTGTCAGACGATGCAATCGCCCAAATGTTACAAGTGGGCGTCTCGGGCGGCTTGAGTTAGATCCTCAATCGACCAGCTCCTTGGGCAGCTCTTACAATAATGAACGGTTTGTGTGCAGGTTCTTCATGAAGGTGGACGATGACGTGTGGGTCAACACTGGCGTCATGAACGACGTGTTGGTGCGCCACGCCCCATTTCTGCAGCGTGCACTGGGCGGAGAGTGCTTGACCGGCGTGGCTGTCGAACGCCGCAAATCTCACAAATGGTGGGTACTGCTTGGCCTTAGTGCTGTCATCTCTGTCACTACGTGCAGGGTTCGGCCTAAACTTATCCAAAAATTATCCGTTACTACATGCAGATTTCTGCCTAAAACAGAAGCTCAAGACAACACGTTTCCTCGAACACTCCTTTTTTTTTTTAACGATTGAAGCCTCTTGGTATTCTCTGCTGACGTCGCCGATGAGGATGACGAGGATGATGCTGCTGCCAAAAATGATGATGTTGCATGCTGACGTTGCCGTTGCTAACGTCGCCATTGATGATGATGGTGATAATGATGATGATGATGATGATGATGATGATGATGATGAGCAGCAAGGGAAGGAGGAGGAAGAGGATACATTCTGATTTCCAGAGATCGAAGAAGTTCCACGCGGGATGATGATGATGATGATGATGATGATGATGATGATGATGATTGATGATGTATGATGATGATGATGATGATGATGATGATGATGATTGATGATGTATGATGATGATGATGATGATGATGATGATGATGATGATGATGATGATGATGATGATGGCTCAATAACGCATTCTTCAGCGTAAATGTAGTCGGTTTGTTGTTGGTGGCAGGTACGTCTCAGAGAAGGAGTACCCAGAGAAGACCTTCCCTCCCTACTGCCCTGGCTTCGCATACGCTAGTACCGTCACTGTAGCCAGCCAGATCGTGGCGGTCTCTAGACACGTTCCGTTTTTCCATTTAGAGGACGTCTATGTGGGAATGTGTCTGCAGTTGCTAGGGCTGGAAGTGAAACCGTTTCCTCAGTTCTTAAATATCAGAAACGACAGTTCTGCCGTGATTTGACAAAACCGAGTAAGTCCACCTAAGGTCGAAAATGAGTTTTTTGCGCCATCAAACTTGCAAGAGAATGACGCATCTTACCTGTAAAAATCAAATCCGAACTATGTTTAGATTTGGAGATATCATAGAGTAAGTCCTTGTTAAAAAAATTTTAAGTGGGGGAATAAACTGATAAAACCAAGCAAGTCCCTTGCGATTTTGTTTCGGCGATCCTCTGGCTGATGCTCGAGTTGGCATGATGACGTCATTTTCTACAATAACCTGACAAAGAAAAGTAAGTCCTCCCGACCAATGAGAAAGCGCCTTAAGATGAAGTGGACCAGTGAGAATCCATGTTATTGCTGCTGTGCAATATTATTTTCCTGTGAAAATGATGACGAAATTTCGGTCAGCAAATGACGTGTTCGGCTTTTTGAAAAAGAGTTTTCTTCATGTACTTTCCTGCCCACCATGAAGGATCCTGTAGATCTTCCGCCTACGCGGCAACTTCCACGAGGTGTGGAAATAAACAAACAAACTATCCTATCCTATTCTGTCCCGTAACCCTGAGGTCGTAGGGGCGCCACAGATGATCGTTTAACCAGCATACTCCATCTCTCTCTGTCCCCAGCAGCCCTGATGGCTTCGCTCAGTGTCAAACCAGTCCATTCTCGAATGTTGTCCTCCCACCTCTTTTTCGGTCTCCCTCTTCTTCTACCTCCTTGCACTGTGCCTTGCAGAATAGTCTTTGCAAGGCCTGATGATCTGGTGACGTGGCCATACCATCGGAGTTTCCGTTTCTTCACCACTGTGAGCAGGTCATCGTGTTGTCAAATGGCTTGTGTGATGGTCTGTCGGACTTCGTCGTTGGTGATGTGTTGGGTATAGGAAATGCCCAGAAGTCTTCTGTAGCACATCATCTCCATGCTTTGTATTCTTCGTTGTAGATCTGCTGTGAGGGCCCATGCTTCGCAAGCATATAGGAAGATGGAGATGACAAGGGAGCGCAGCAGTCTTACTTTGGAATGTAGAATGATGGTCCTGTCTTTCCAAATGGCTTCAACCTTGTCAGGGCAGCAGTTGTTTGTGCGATCCTGGAGAGGACTTCCTGTCGGGACCCATTGTCTGATACAATGGCTCCTAAATATTTGAAGCTATGCACTGTGTTGAGGGATTGGCCTTGGACTTTGATGTCCGTGTTGATGCCATTGGTGTTGTTGGTCATCATTTCGGTCTTCTCTGCACTTATTTCAATTCCACAAGCTTTGGAGGTGGTGTCAAGCCTCTATACCAGCTGTTCAAGTTCTTGTTCCTCTCCAGCCAATCCATCAATGTCATCCGCAAAACGAAGATTGGAGATTGCTCTACCCCCTATGCTGACTGTGCCTTCGTGATCTGCAAGAGCATCTGACATGATGCGCTCTAGGAAGATGTTGAAGGGTGTTGGAGAGAGTAGGCATCCTTGACGCACACCGATTGTTGTTCTGAACCAGTTCCCGATGGCGCTGTTGTGGAGGACTGCACTGGTAGCCTTGTCATACAGGTTTTTGATGACTTCAATAATTTTAGGTCTGATGTTGTACGCTTTCATTGTTGCCCATAGAGCTGCATGCCAGACTCGGTCAAACGTTTTCTTGAAGTTTATGAACACATGATATAGATGTTGTTGGTGTTGTAGGTATTTCTCACAGATTATTCTGAGGTTGAAAATCTGTTCAGTGGTACTTCGCCCTGCCCTGAATCCTGCTTGTTCTTCAGCTATGATTTGTTCAGCTTGGGGTTTCAACCTGTTGAGTAATATTTTCAGGAGGACCTTGCTGGGATGGATGATGATGCTGACGTTGCGGTAATTTTCACACTCCTGAAGGTTACCTTTTTTGGGAAGAGTGATGACAAGCGACTGGGCCCATGGTATAGGCCACTCTCCACTCTTCCAGATCTTGTTACAGATAATGGTGAGGGCATCAATCATCGCTTCTCCTCCTGCTTGTAGCAGTTCCGCGGGTATGTTGTCCACTCCCGCTGACTTCCCTTTCTTTAGCGATTGCACGGCTGCCTCAACTTCTTCCCGGAGACTTGGGAGGATTTCTTCTTCTCTGTTCTCGGGACATGCTAGAACTGATGGGTCTCCATTTGGTGTATGGTTGTAAAGGTCAGAGCAGTACTCTGTTCATCTGTCCAAGACTTCTTGTTCTTCTGTAAGGCATATGCCAGACTTGCTTTGGATCGTGGAGACTTTGGGCTGTTTGAAACTTGTCAGCCGCTTTACAGTCTGGTAGGCCTTCTTGCTGTTGTTTTTGTTCAGACTGTTCTCTATTTCCTGGCATTGATCTTCTATCCAGTTCTCCTTTGCTGTGCGCATGCCTTTTCGGATGTCATTGTTGATTTTTCGGTAGACATCAGCTCCCTGTGAGGTGTTCTTTTTCTTTTTTCTTTTTTTAAAATCTCTCTTCGTTTATCACACAGATCCAAAAGTTCAGGTTTGATCCACGGCTTCTTCTTTGGTCGGTGCTTGCCAAGGATCTCAGTGGCGGCATCTGTCACAGCTGAGTTGAAGGTGGTGGTCATGGTGTTGACATCTACTTCACCAGCCCCCAAAATGAGCAGTGGTGCAAATTTTCCTTCAATTGTTGCCTGAAATAGTTCTGCCACCTCCGGGTCTTGCAGTTTGTCCAGGTCGAACTTCAGTCTAGTGCAGTATTTACTCTCTTCAAGTGGAGCCGGAAAGACATCATCAAGAGATCGTGGTCACTTCCGATGTCTGCTCCTGGAAAAGTGCGTGTCCTGCCAATGTTGATGCTTGATCTGAAGCGTTTCTTGACCATGATGTAATCTATTTGGTTTTGATGCTCCCCCCTGGGACTGTGCCATGTCCATCGTCTCGAGTTTTTGTGGAGACCAAGCGTGTTTGCCAGTACCAGATTGTTGTATCTGGCAAACTCCAAGAATCTCAGACCTCTGTCATTTGTCTCGTTGTTGCAGTGGGGTCCACGTGTGTCTCCCCAGTTGTGGTGCGCATCTTGGCCAACCTTGGCATTCCAGTCGCCTTGCACTATGACTATGTCCTTCTTCGGCACTTGGTCAAGGACCGCCTGTAGATTTTCATAAAAATCCTCCACTTCGCTGTCGTCATAGTCTGATGTTGGGGCATAGGTCTGGATGATGGTGATGTTGAAAGGGGCTGCTCTCAGGCGGATGGTAATGAGTCTACTGGGCGGCAACCCATGACAGTGGCTAGAATGTTCTTGTGGACCAAGAATCCAACGCCGTGTTCGTGCCTGTCATCTCTACCGCTGAAATAGAGCTTGTGGCCTTTGTCTGTCGTTGTTTCACCCAGGCCTTTCCAGCGCAGTTCGCTAATGCCTAGAACGTTCCATCGGTAGTGGTCCAACTCGTGGGCCAGTTCTTTTAATGATCCTTCCGCAGTTAGGGTCCTGACATTCCAGGTTCCTATGACGATGTTGTTTCTCGTGCGGATCTTGCTAAATTGTCCATCAGTAGCATACTTAACACCTCCGTCCTGGTGGCCAACGGAAGGCGCGGTCCTTGAGCCGGGCGACGACCTATCCGGTATGGTATTAGTGGATAGTGTCATCATGCATGTAGTGTGTCTTGGGCAAAAAAGGACCTGGCGGTGCCCAATCCTCTCCAGGCTGTTGGGCACAGCCGAAATCCACGAATACAGTGTGGCTCGCCTTGGCCCCGAGCACGTGGTCGTTGAACATGTAGCAACGTGAGGTTCCTCGCCCTGGCCGGTGACTTCTGTGTAGAAGACTTTCGCCCAGTGATGCCGTGCTAACATTACCCCTGTTAGTCGCCTCTTACGACACGCCGGGAAACGTTGGGCCTATTCTATTCAGTGCCCGAACCCACAAACAAACAGCAACAAATATATTACAGACACACAACAAGGGCAACAAAATACAAGACATACACGTGGTGTAAAGGCAGGAAGATCGCTACAATAGGGAACTGAAAGGAAAATAGTTTTGTATTTTTAAAATTAAATTGGCTGCATCTAATATTATTTTGAAGGGAGAGCAAAAAAAACCCATGACTCCTGCATACCAACCCAGGAATATTAAGTGAAGAATGGCTAAAAACAATAAACAGGCACACATATACACTCACTGTAACTGCCGCACCCACATCTTACAAAACCCAACTTATGTGACTCATCTCGTCAGACTTTTTAACAAAGAAACGAAACGGCCTATGGGACTTACTTGGTTTGGTGAATTTTGAAAACAAGGATTTACTTAATAATAAACTGACAAAACCAAGCGGATTTGACTTACTTGGTTTTGTGAATTTTTTTAACAAGGATTTAATTCAATAATAAACTGACAAAACCAAGCGGGTGACTTGCTTGGTTTTGTCATGTTCTCAACAAAGATCTATCTCAAGAATAATCTGACAAAACAAAGCAAGTCCACAAATAGTCTTAAAACATCAAATCTATCAAACATTTCTTTAACATTCAAGGTATGCACTCTTAAATCGAGGAATTGCATTATAATATGCCCTTAAACTTCCAGAAACGATCGCGTAATATAGCGCAACACAAAACGTCGATTTTCTCGAAAGTAGCTTTTGTGGACTTGCTCGGTTTTGTCAGTTCACGGCAGAGTTCTTGCGAACTGGCCACATCTCCTACAGGTGTGCCTGTGATACTGAATGTGTGGCCTCCATATTTCCACCAGTGGTGGTCCGGTAAATGTGAAAGGGGCATAATGAAAACCTTCATGCGGCTATTGTAAAAAAAATCCACAAAAAAAACATTGCTCCACCTTGTGTAGTATTAATACTTTAATGAAATTACCTATCGGATCATCTTTTGATTGTTTAGTGGCATACCATATTCTGGGACTGTTCAGTGGCATTCGATCTTCCTTGATTGGTCAGCGGCATTCCATCTTCCTTGACTGTTCAGGGGTTCAGTGGCACTACGTATTCCTTGATTGTTCAGTGGCATTCGACTCCATGAGCCATTAGAAACTCCTTATCCATATCCGTGTATTTTCTTGTCATTCACAGATGTCCGTCCCCAGGGGTTTGTTTTCTTACCTTTGCAGCAGAACGCAGAATGTAATGGACATGGAAATAGTGCGAAAACGGATCACTTTTGGCACACCTCAAGGATTGGCATTTACAAGCTTCTTGTTGTGTTTATGCGTGTTGCATTGACTGTACGAGTGTGTATGTGTGTGTGTGTGTGTGTGTGTGTGCGTGTGTGTGTGCGTGTGTGTGCCGAAATTCAGAAACGCAAAAACGTTCATGTGATAATTATGAAGTCTTCACTGTCGCTCAGTGAATTCACATTATTTTTGTCTGTTTGTGTTCTCTCTCTCTCTCTCTCTCTCTCTCTCTCTCTCTCTCTCTCTCTCTCTCTCTCTCTCTCTCTCGCTCTCTCACTCTTTCTCTCTCTGTGCGTGTGTGTATGCGTGCGGTTTATGCTTGTACAGTAATATTACCTGAATCACGAGGTCTGGTTATAAATAAATTATGTTAATTATATTACACTATTTATGCATGAATTACATGTAGCTAAGCTTTGTTATTCCTGCTGCATTCTAAGCTATGTCTGTCTCGTAATGAGACATTTATTTAAAATGTGAATGCATTTCCCCCCTCCTCCTTCTTCTGCCCCGTCTCCACCCTCCACTCCCCTCCCCAATTAAACAAATGGCAACTGTAAATGGTATGACCATGGAAGAATTTATTAAACCACTGTTTGTTTGTTTTTTTGTATGTTTTTTGTTTTTTTCAGGGAAAACTTTTCAGCATGCGTTTAAACAAACTTCTTTTTGACTGTTGCCGAAGATTGGCGGGAATGTCGACCTCACACCTCCCCGACCGTAGTATAACCTTTGAGGGAAAGTTGTACAGGAGAGGAAGATATGAATTATAACCTTTGAGGGAAAGTTGTACAGGAGAGGAAGATATGAATTATAACCTTTGAGGGAAAATTGTACAGGGGAATGAGATAGTGGTAAGGGATGATTAAAGATTGCTTAGCCTGGCTTGGATACAATAGTGAGTCAGATGTAGAAGTGTTAGTATAACATTGGCACGTGCGATACACATTCGCCTGGTCAGCAATTACTGGCCGGGAAAGTTTATAGTTTGCATGGTCAGACAATGACGCATACACATGTGCAGGCATCCTTTGTGTGCAAGAGCGTGATCAGTTTTGACCACGTGATAGGTACTTGGGTGCGGTCAGTCACGTGGCAATGACGTAGGAATAAAGGCATCTCCTTATGTAGAGAGGTATGTCTTAACAAAGTTGTACTATAAAACCCAGGACGGACAAAGGAATCTTATCTCTTACCTTCCTTCTTCTGCCAGACTTCAGACAGCACTCTGTTTCTGCAGGGGTTCCAGACCTCTCTTCTGTATAGAATGCTAGAGCTTAGGGCGGTCAGTACATAACATGTAGTGAATTTAATAGTGTAAAGAGACTGCGGGCTCTCTTCTCTTGTGCATAATGTGTCAGGATGTGTGTAGGATGTTTACTACAAAGCTTGGTGGCTTGCATTTAGTAGTTGTTTAATTAATGATTTTGTTATTTAGAGGCAAAAGTGAGATTGAAAGTTAGTCAGTAAATGAGCTGATAAATAAGTTAGGGTTGGTCGGTTCTAAGGGTGTGTGCATAGCTTAGACTGCTGTTTTAGTCTATTACTGTTAGTATAGGGTGAAAGTTCGTGTTTTCAATGGAGGAAAGAAGGGCGAAAGAAACTGAAAAGATGCGGTAAGAAACAATGAATTTACTTGACTATTATTTGCATTGTTAATTAGAATATATGTGCATGCGAGTTTTATGTTTCTTGGTTGACATGTATTAGTTAGATTATTAAAATTGTATAAAATGGAGACAAGCTGTAGTTTATTGTGATTTATTTGAGCGCGTGGCAAACCCTTTTGGAACGGCAGTGAGACTGATCCTATTTTGTATGTCCTGTATATTATAATTTGGTTTGTCATGCCCGTTCCCCGTACAAGTAGAAAATTAAGTTAGTTAGATTCAACTCTCACATAGATAACGCAAAATAGGGACGCGTTACAGTAGCCTGGACTGGTTAGCCGTAGTAGAAGCGCAGTGTTGAATGAACTACTAAACGTGAGGGAATTACTGCGTTAGTGTGTATGTACTCTACGGCTGTTTCTAAATGCCAGCACCTGCGCAGCTGTTAAATAGTGTCCCCGATAACGTCATAGTACGGGAGCTAATAGTTGAAATTACATTAATTTGTATACCGTAGTATTGGCATTAATAGATAATGCTCGTATAATTTACACGTCGCACACGTCCACATGTGGTAAATTTTTACTGCCTTTACAGTTCAGCTGAATTGATTAGTGTTTGCTTAAAGGCGATGTAATCGTGAGAATTAATTAGTTTAAAATCACAAAACGTGTGTGGATAGATATTTAAAATTAAAATATGGAAACTTTATTGAGTTGAGTTAAATTGTAGGTTGAGTTTTTTTTTATTTTTTAAATCAGATGTGTTTTTCTCTGCCCTCCTATTCTTTTCTTTATTTCTACTGAATGCATCATCACCATCATCATCTCATCATTATTATTATCATCATCATCATCATCATCATCATCAGCAGCAGCAGCAGCAGCAGCAGCAGCAGCAGCATTATTTTTAAGGGCGTTTTTTTTTCTCCCTTCAGCGTAGACGGCTACCCGACGACGCCCACCCGACGATGGCGCTGAATTGCAAGGGATATAAATATACAGTAGTCACAAGTCATTGGCCTCTATAAAATTGTAGGATTTTCCTCCCTTTATCAAGCACGCGATAGACATCATTATCATCATCCCCACCAGCTTCTTCTTCTCCTCTTCCTTTTTTGAATTTACAGAAAATACCTGGAAATATTTTGAAAACGTCGGAAATCAGAAATCGGTCAGTGCGTCGCTTGTCATATCTCAAGAACCACTGAACGGATTTTACTAAAACTTCATCATGAACATCTCATAGGTTAATGGCCAGCATCCCGCGCCATCATATTTAAATTGGTCTATTGCAAAGATCAAGGTGGTTAGTGTCACGTTGTTACTAAACACGTTTCACTCTCAATAAATCGGCTGATCAGATTTTGTTTTAGTTTTTTTCAGCTCATGGCCATTAATTCAGTGGCAGTCCGGTTGGCGGTCAGTCGTCGGTAGTTAGTTCCGAATTTCACTTGTTTGGTTTTTTTTAAAGTGTTTGTCTGATCTAAAAAATCAGAGAATTTAGATTATTTTTAATATGCAGCCTTTTATGTCCCTGACCTTTGCTCTTTCTCAAGAGTCAATGTCGCCGATGTCAATTATATATAAATATTTTTTTTTTTTGGCGCCTTATCTCAAAGTTGGCTGAAACAGATTTTGATAAATTATTTGCTTGCAGATAGTTCACACAATGGTCCTTCATTCCATAAGTTTGCTTATATAATTACATTACATTACATTACATGATTATTGCTTTAGGTCCAGCGGACTCTTCCGAGCCAAATCAGGACCGGACAACCCCTGACCCGCATAAAAGATCCGCTGAAACAACCCTAGTGGCAAAACTGAAGGCTCTCCACAAGCCAATCACTTTACAATAAAGACATTCCACGCAGGGGACGCTGAGGCTGTACTCTAATTTATCGAACCCCCGTTTACAAAAACAAAATAGAATACAAACATCATTATAAATTATCAACAAAACATATACATATAAAATGCCTACCTTGCTAAATAATAACATCATAGGAAGCCCTA
>CM072523.1:25868461-25923461 GCA_036898135.1 Oncomelania hupensis | reverse complement strand
CAATATTTTACTTTCGACTCTGGCAGCGTCTCTAGGGTTTTCTGCGGTTATTCCCGTTTGCTCACCCAGCAAAATGTTAAAAAACACAACTAATATTAGGTAGGTTGGGTTTGGCGCGCCACAGGCTGCGACTATGCCTTTTCCAGGGGAGGCGGCCCAGAATTTCCCAATAAAAAGGGACAATAAAGCGTTATTAAAAATGTACACAGTTCTATTGACTTTGTCTATATGAAGAAAGTAGGCTATAGGAACTTAAAAAAAAACAAAAACAACGCTTTAAGTCTTTTTAGCCAGAAGACCCAAACCTGCATACCTCTTTAAACACTCTACAGCCCAAATTGACAAAGATGACAGTTAAAGATGCGTTGATATTAGATCTTTTTGTTAAAACTCTAGTGATGGGACATGGTAAATTGTCTTTGTCTATAATCCTCTACAAGAAGAAAGTATTTAAAAAAATCTGCTGTAAGCCTTTAATCGTAAGGTTAACATTGCATCATAGATGCACCACTGCGGCCTCTACCAGCTGCATCCATCTTAAAACGCACTACATCATGTTATACTTTCACTGTTCTTGAAATATATGGCCAAAGTAGTAATACAGGTTTATGTTTACTTAATCATTTTTGTATGTCTTTTTCCATCAAAATTATAAGACAACAATAACAACAACAACAACAAAAACAACTGTACATCTCCCTCTCCCGACCCTTTCCTCTCCAAAAATAAAAAATAATAAATAAATTAATTAATTAATGTTAATAAATGTGTGTATACAATCACGCGTTTTCAAAGAACTGTTCAACCTAAGAAATTATTAATGCTTTGGCTAAATTAGCACATAACTTTAACCTAATGTTGTCCATGGGAGTTAAGGACAGAAGGTTGATAGTTTGTTGTTTTTTTTAAATCCAGTAAGTACATGTGTTAGAGTTGCAATCAAAGAATACATGTTTAGGAGAAATAGTTCTGCAATATTTCGTTGTTGTTTTTTTTTGAAAATATAGAATTCAAAATTATTCTGTAGGTCATTGATACAACTGACCTGGCCGGACATGCTACAATGCTTTGCATATTGTTTATGAAAGTCAACCCTTTTCTTTATATTGCTTTCAACTGATCGTTGTCATTTCTTAGAATTCAGTCGAGGTATGCTAGACCTTTGTAGAGATACCGCAATAAATTTAGCAGTTCTCCTTTGTATTAAAAATAGGATATATGGGATGTAGGCTATCATAGGCGCCTGTATGTGGATGGGCTAGCACGTATGCCTGTTTCGAGCCTCCCTTTATTTATCTAATCAACCCAAAAGGAGACGCGTCACAGGCATAGGCGCTCGCGTGTCCAGATACAAGCGCCTGTGGGCTGTACGCTATTACTGCTGCCGCTACGCTTGCGAAGATCCACTTTCTTTTTGCTATCGTGGATCCATCCCTCGGTGTTAGTGCTTTTGTGGTCAGCCCAAAACAGGTTAGTGTGTTTATATTGAAATGTGGATGTTTAAAGAGAACTGCAGCGCTTCCGTTTTTTTACTTCTTCTGTGTTGTCTTTAAAAAAAATAACCGCATGCAGTTTTAGCGTATGAGTGAAAGTGCTTGAGCGCTTAAATCAATTAAAGTATTTCCGGGTGTAAATTAATTGTTTCAGTGTTTTAAACAAACCGCAGTGTTTTCCGAGGATTAAAATATGTTTACGTTTAAATGAAATGTTTAAATTGGCTTACATTGGAGCGTCTTTTATTAACCGTGGTTTTATACCCTTAAATCAAAGTGGTTTTGTTTTTAAAGATAAAGAGTTTTTAATGATTAGCAGTGTTTCTGCGGTAAAAATTAAATATAAATGTTTCTTTGTGCTACTTTTTATAATGCTATTGGGTTGTTCATTTTGTACTATCATAACAGAAGGAAAATAAACAGTACAGAAGACTTTAATTTAATTATACTTAAAGGGTTTATTTTATGTTTAAATTAAATTAAAGTGTTTGATTCTCTGCTTTGATTCTTTTTCTGTGTTGAGAGGGTAAAAGTGTTGTTATGTTTAAATTCAAGTGCTTCAGTATTTAAACTGAAATATTTCTGTTCAGCATTTAAATTCAAGTGTTTATTTTCAGAATCTAAATTTAAGTGTTTCTTTTCAGTATTTAAATTTAAGTGTTTTCTGTTCAGTATTTAACTGTAAGTGTTTCTGCTCAGTATGTAAATTGAAGTGCTTTCTGTTCAGTATTTAAATTTAAGTGCTTTCTGTTCAGTATTTAAAAATAAAGTGTTCCTGTTTAGTATTTAAATTGAAGCGTATTCTGCTTATTATTTCATTTGAAGTGTTTCTTTTCGGTATTTATTATTTAAATTGAAGTGTTTTCTGTTTAGTTTTTAAATTGAAGTGTTTTCTGTTCAGTGTTTAAATTGAAGTATTTCTGTGTAGATTGTAAAGGTGCACATGTACGTACTTTTATTTTAGGTAACTTCATTGCTTTATCTGTAAAGTTATAGTAAGTATTTCAATCGACGTTTCTTAGTCTCCACCTTTCAAGGCTAAAATCATCTTTGTGTCGTCCAGATTTTACAAGGAAAAACAAATCACACTGACCAAATGCGCAGACACACAGACAGACACAGATACAGACTGATAGACATACAGACAGATTGACACACAAAAACAAACATACACACACACCCTCACACACACGTACACACATACATAACACACACACAAACACAGTGACGGACCAATTGAAACCCTAATATCGCCCACATAAATGCCACGAATAACGGCGATATAAAAGAATTGACACGCAAAACGTGGACAGAGCAGTAATTATCGAGTGCTGGATGCGCCTGCTGTGCACGTGCGGATTGACATTGAGATTGTTTTAAGGTGAATCGCGACACTATTAAACGATACTGTTCGCCAACACCAGCGCGACGACAGCACACAGTACGTAGCTACTAATTCACTGGACTCGTTTGCAGACTAGGAGGAATCGTCGTAGGCCAGCAAAAATCCATTATTTGTGTCAACGCTAAACGCTGTGTTGACATTGTCTCCGAGATTTTAAAAAAATCTGTCGCGAGTATGTCGCATTCGATTTTAAAGTGCGATAGATTAAATTTTGTGTTCATATAACTCTATTTCGTCTAGAATGCTGTGATAAACTGCACGAATAAGGCTTTATTCCAAATCATAGACTACACGACACAAGAGAAACGGAATTTCAGTGTTTATATGTATAAGGTAGGCCTACCTGTAACTTGATTTAGTATATTCCATTTTAAAGTCCGCGAGACTACTATTTATATCACTCTTTTTTCGCCTAGATCAACTGAACGACTGAGTTAGCATGCGTTTTACGTCACAGCCTATACATGATATAAAAGAATGACACTGTTTATAAAGTAGGATACCTGCAACTAAACATAATGTATTAGGTTTTAAAGAGTACGAGGCTACCGCCTATATTATTCTGTTTCGTCTAGAATGCTATAATATAAACTGCACGACTAGTGCTGTATTCCACATGATATAAACTTCATCACACAAAAGAGATTTGATTTCGCTGCTTATATATTAGGTACTAGCAACTTAATTTAGTGTATTCCATTTTAAAGTCCTCAGAGATTAGTGTTTATTATGACAATTTGTTGTCTTGAATGCTGTGATCAGCTGAACGACTGAGTTAGTTTGCATGCATTCTGCGTCATAACCTACCTGACACAAGAGAATGGCACTGTTTATTAGGTTCTTGCAATTTAACTTTGTGCATTAGGTTTGTGCCAATATTATTCTTTTTTCGTCTAGAATGCTGTGATCAGCTGAATGACTGGGGCTGTGTTCTATACTATAGCTTTCGTGACAGAAGAGAAGTTTGATTTCACTGTTTGTATATTAGGTACTTGCAACTTAATGAAGTGTATTCGATTTTAAAGTTCTCAGAGACTAGTGTTCATATTATTTGTTTTTCGTTTAGAATGCTGTGATCAACTGAACGATATGGGCTGTATTTCTATTATAGCTTACGTGACAAGAGAAATTTCATTTCGCTGTTTACACACTAGGCACTTGCAACTTAATTTACTGTATTCGATTTTTAAGTCCGCGTGACTAGTGATTCTATTATTACTCTTTTTCGTATAGAATGCGTTGATCAACAGAACTACTGAGTCTGCATTCTACATCGTAGACTACATGGCAATCATACAAGATAACGTTGATGCTACTGTCAGTGTATGAGAAACTAGCAACGAAAACATATATTTCATCCCAGTTTTCATCGCTACTTGTTTTGTAGTTCAGCAGTGTCTTTCCAGACTTCTCTGTTCTTTATGTTAATTATTTGCTAGAGCGCCATGAGCATAAACGTTTCTGAACACCAGCGCTGTGCAAACTTTCGTCATCATTACACTGGAATGGGGTTTGTCGACAACAGTTGATTTGTCTTAACTCATGTAAGTGGACATGTGCATTTTTGTACTAATAATAATAATAATAATAATAATAATAATAATAATAATAATAATAATAATAATAATAATAATAATAATAATAATAATAATAATATTAATAATAATAATAATAATAATAATAATAATAATAATAATAATAATAATTATTATTATTATTATTATTATTATTATTATTATTATTATTATTATTATTACTACTACTACTACCACTATACTACTACTACTACTACTACTACTACTACTACTACTGCTACTACTACTACTACTATTATTATTATTATTATTATTATTATTATTATTATTATTATTATTATTATTTTTATGATTATTATTATTCTGATTATTATTATTATTATGATTATTATTATGATGATGATGATGATTATTATTATGATTATTATTATGATTATGATGATGATGATGATGATGATGATGATGATGATGATGATGATGATGATGATGATGATGATGATGATGATGATGATGATGATGATAATGATTATTATTATTATTATTATTATTATTATTATTATCGTTATTGTGAACATTTTGAAACGTCTAATCTTTACAGCTCTGAGCGTGTACAATAAAAACATACAATACATGAAGTCAAAAACCAATTTTAAATGACGATATTAAAGATGCAAGGGTGGCCTCGTGGCGCAGTGGATTAGTCACCGGTTTCCTATGCCGAAGGTCGCGGGTTCGATTCCCGCAAGGGGAGAACGTATGTGACTTAGGTACGAGACTACTGAGGTCACCGAGGGTTTTCTCCGGGCACTCCGGTTTCCTCCCTCCCTTCAATAATGGTACTGGACGCAGTCAATTAACAAAAAAATCAAAAATAAAAATTCGATTTTCTTTTCGTCTTACAATAGCGATCTTTCTGCCTTTCACCACCTGTTTGAGTGATGGATGTGTATTTGTTGTGTGTGTGTGAGAAGGTGGATGAGACAGGTGAGCGTGTAGGTTGGTATAGATCGCTGCCCTTTGAGCCTGATTGATTTGATATTATTATAAAAATAACAACGGTGCAAGGCAATGACGGTAGACAGAAAATTACTGACAAATACAACTAGGATGAAAGAACTGCAAAAACAACAACATATGCGAGGGCAAGAAATTGTAAACAATGAACAACTATGTAACAATACAAGAAAGAGACATGGTGATGGATGATGGAATTGTCCAATACTCTCTCTCTCTCTCTCTCTCTCTCTCTCTCTCTCTCTCTCTCTCTCTCTCTCCCTCTCTTTCTTTCTTCCTTTCTTTCTTTCTTTCTTTCTTTCTTTCTCTCACACACGCATACACACACCAAGCAAGAAATAATAATTTGCTGAAGGAAGACGGGTGATTAGTTACTGAGGGAACAGATGTATCTTAAGATTAGTTTTGAAAGTCTGCAAAGACTGAGAGTGTCTGACGGGGTGAGGGAGATGATTCCAGGTAGCAGGGGCGTGATAAGAGAATGCACGTTGACCGTATGTTTGGTGCATGTGCTAAGACTTATGAAGATTCGATTACCAGAGGAAGATCGAAGCTGGCGAGATGGTGTATAGAGTTGTAGTAGGTCACAAAGATAGCTGGGCGAGAGGGTGTATAGAGTTATAGTAGGTCACATTGATAGCAGGGAAAGAGGGTGTATAGAGTTATAGTAGGTCACATTGATAGCAGGGAAAGAGGGTGTATAGTGTTATAGTAGGTCACATTGATAGCAGGGAAAGAGGGAGTATAGAGTTGTAGTAGGTCACATTGATAGCTGGGAGAGATGGAGTATAGAGTTATAGTAGGTCACATTGATAGCTTGGAGAGAGGGTGTATAGAGTTGTAGTAGGTCACATTGATAGCTGGGAGAGAGGGAGTATAGAGTTGTAGTAGGTCACATTGATAGCAGGGAAAGAGGGTGTATAGAGTTGTAGTAGGTCACATTGATAGCTGGGAAAGAGGGTGTATAGAGCTGTAGTAGGTCACATTGATAGCTGGGAAAGAGGGTGTATAGAGCTGTAGTAGGTCACATTGATAGCTGGGAAAGAGGGTGTATAGAGGTAGTAGGTCACATTGATAGCAAGGAAAGAGGGAGTATAGAGTTGTAGTAGGTCACATTGATAGCAGGGAAAGAGGGTGTATAGAGCTGTAGTAGGTCACATTGATAGCTGGGAAAGAAGGCGTATAGAGTTGTAGTAGGTCACATTGATAGCAGGGAAAGAGGGTGTATAGAGGTAGTAGGTCACGTTGATAGCAGGGAAAGAGGGTGTATAGAGGTAGTAGGTCACATTGATAGCAGGGAAAGAGGGCGTATAGAGTTGTAGTGGGTCACATTGATAGCAGGGAAAGAGGGTGTATAGAGGTAGTAGGTCACATTGATAGCAGGGAAAGAGGGTGTATAGAGGTAGTAGGTCACATTGATAGCAGGGAAAGAGGGAGTATAGAGTTGTAGTAGGTCACATTGATAGCTGGAAGAGAGGGAGTATAGAGTTGTAATAGGTCACATTGATAGATGGGAGAGAGGGTGTATAGAAGTAGTAGGTCACATTGATAGCTGGGAAAGAGGGTGTATAGAGTTGTAGTAGGTCACGTTGATAGCAGGGAAAGAGGGTGTATAGAGTTGTAGTAGGTCACATTGATAGCAGGGAAAGAGGGTGTATAGAGTTGTAGTAGGTCACATTGATAGCAGGGAAAGAGGGTGTATAGAATTGTAGTAGGTCACATTGATAGCAGGGAAAGAGGGTGTATAGAATTGTAGTAGGTCACATTGATAGCAGGGAAAGAGGGTGTATAGAATTGTAGTAGGTCACATTGATAGCAGGGAAAGAGGGTGTATAGAATTGTAGTAGGTCACATTGATAGCAGGGAAAGAGGGTGTATAGAATTGTAGTAGGTCACATTGATAGCAGGGAAAGAGGGTGTATAGAATTGTAGTAGGTCACATTGATAGCAGGGAAAGAGGGTGTATAGAGTTGTAGTAGGTCACATTGATAGCAGGGAAAGAAGGCGTATAGAGTTGTAGTAGGTCACATTGATAGCAGGGAAAGAGGGAGTATAGAGTTGTAGTATGTCACATTGATAGCTGGGAAAGAGGGTGTATAGAGTTGTAGTAGGTCACATTGATAGCAGGGAAAGAAGGCGTATAGAGTTGTAGTAGGTCACATTGATAGCAGGGAAAGAAGGCGTATAGAGGTAGTAGGTCACATTGATAGCAGGGAAAGAGGGTGAATAGAGTTATAGTAGGTCACATTGATAGCAGGGAGAGAAGGCGTATAGAGTTGTAGCAGGTCACATTGATAGCAGGGAAAGAGGGAGTACAGAGTTGTAGTAGGTCACATTGATAGCTGGGAAAGAGGGAGTATAGAGTGGTAGCAGGTCACAAAGGTCACGCAATGACTTTTGCAAATGAGACACGAGACCAGATAGTTTAACATTCAGCTTATCAAGAAGAAAAAAAGACACGTTTTCCTGTTTCTGCAAAAATGCGTCCACAGAAACTGCCTCTCTATGCTCTTCGGAAGAGCAGTCCACCAGACCGGTGCTGTGTATCTAACAGACCTCTAAAGGGCCAAAGCTTTGCTTAGTCTTAGGTTTGTGTAAACGTTATATCCGACTTTCAATGTTAATTCACTCTAACGCTGAATGATCACTTGCTATTAAACAATTTAGCGAGTTGACGCTCGTTATGGGCCTGCTCTCATATTTAATCTGAAGGAGGTCAAGGCAGTTGTCAGTTTCTCTGCCCCTATTGCCTTAAAATTTCTTGCCATCCAAACCTCAGAAAAATTGCTACCATCTCAGCATTAAAATACTTAAGATCTATTTAGATATTTTTAAATTTACTTATTTATTTGTTATTCTTTTCTTTTTTTCCCCAGTATGTTTTTTAATCGTTCTTATATAATAATAATAATAATAATAATAATAATAATAATAATAATAATAATAATAATAATAATAATAATAATAATAATAATAAATATTATTATTATTATTATTATTATTATTATTATTATTATTATTATTATTATTATTATTATTATTATTATTATTATTATTATTATTATTATTATTCGCCCTGTTTCGCTTTTGAGGCGTGTAAAAATGTGATTACTCATGACTGATTACTCTTTAACTTCGTAAAGGAATCAACGTTGACATTTATAATTATTTTGACATATGGAAATCTCCGCTATAGGTATCCACTAAACTGGAGTAATTACCTGGTGTAGAGTCACAATAGGAAGATGCTGATGGATCTAATAGGTTCTACTTTGTCCTGAGGTTCGCTGCACTGCGACCGCTGTGCTTTCGGCTTTAAAACCACAATCATAATTTAGTTAGGTCTACTGTCACCTGGGTTTTGTGCTACGACAAGCCAAAGTTTAACGATGTCACTTACTGCTAAATATAAACAGCCAACGTATGCAATAATAACCTTGTCACCATGGTAATGGATATATGTTAATTAAAACATATATACACACATACAGGCACACGGACACACGGGCACATACACATACACACACGCACACACACACACACATGCATACACATCCGTTTATTGATTGACACACACACACACATACGCACACACAAACACACACCCTCACACTTGCTTACGTACACACACACACACACACACATATATATATACACACCCGTTTATTGATTGAAACACACATACACACACGCACATACATGCACTCACTCATACACACACATGCTTACACTTACACACACACGCACACACACACACGCACACACACACACCACACTACACCAAACCACACACACACACAATTAGCCGGGAAAGGTCACGTAGATGTTGTCTTCATTGTGGAAGTATACCCTTAGCAACAAGTGTTCGGATCTATGGATTCAAACTATCGACAATTTTGCTGAGTATCACTTGGTTTTTTGTAGGTTAAAAGTATAACTGGCATCGTGATCAAAATAGCGCAAAAGCTTAACACAATGTGTCATTCATGCTACTCGATGACTAATCCTTTTTGCTTATCGATCTAAGCCTATAATTATTCATACGTATGCGCGCGCGTGAACGTTGTGTGTGAGTGTGTGTGTGGTTGTGGGTTTGGGTGTGTGTGTGTGTGTGTATGTGTGTGTGTGTTATTGAAAAAATAATCACTATTACCTATTTGCTGAACAAATCATAGCTGAAGAACAAACAGGATTCAAGGCAGGGCGAAGTACCACTGAACAGATTTTCAACCTCAGAATAATCTGTGAGAAATACCTACAGCACCAACAACATCTATATCATGTGTTCATAGACTTCAAGAAGGCGTTTGACCGAGTCTGGCATGCAGCTCTATGGGCAACAATAAAAGTGTACAACATCAGCCCTAAAATTATTGAAGTCATCCAAAGCCCGTATGATAAGGCTACCACTGCAGTCCTCCATAACAGCGTCATCGGGAACTGGTTCAGAACAACAATCGGTGTGCGTCAAGGATGTCTACTCTCTCCAACACTCTTCAACATCTTCCTAGAGCGCATCATGTCAGATGCCCTTGCAGATCACGAAGGCACAGTCAGCATAGGGGGTAGAGCAATCTCCAATCTTCGTTTTGCGGATGACATTGATGGATTGGCTGGAGAGAAACAGGAACTTGAACAGCTGGTACAGAGGCTTGACACCACCTCCAGAGCTTATGAAGTGGAAATAAGTGGAGAGAGGACCAGAATGATGGCCAGCGGCACCGGTGGCATCAACACCAACACATCACCAATGACGAAGTCCGGCAGACCATCGCACCAGCCATTGGACAACTCGATGACCTGCTGACAGTGGTGAAGAAACGGAAACTCCGGTGGTGTGGACACGTCGCCAGATGGTCATTCTGCAAGGCACGGTGCAGGGAGGTAGAAAAAGAGGGAGACCGGGAGGGAAGTGGGAGGACAACATTCGAGAATGGACTGGTTTGACACTGAGCGAAGCCATCAGCGCTGCTGAGGACAGAGAAAGATGGAGTATGCTGGTTAAACGATCATCTGTGGTGCCCCTACGACCTCCGAGTTACGGGACAGGATAGGATAGGATAGGATAGGGTAATAGGATTACCTATTTATCTCTGTGTAGACAGATCACGTCATACACGTCGTCCAGTTTGATAACTTCGCTTCGCACCTGATTACGGATATGGCCCAAACTCGTTGTTGTTTGTAGATTATAGTCACACGACACTTTCGCATATAGGTGACTACTGGACCGATTTATACTGACACCAGCGGGCCAGTTGTTGGTAAAGGGGAAAATAATATGATCACACGTTGACCAATTCGAACCAGCGACCTTTCGGTTACTAGCAAGACGCTCTTACCAACTGAGCTACCCGGCCCCACAAACTCGTGGCGGCTTATCCCGCAGAAATAGGAAACAAGCGCACTAAAGCATTTAATAACGTCCTATCATTACAGGAACGTTGAATCACAAGCGCCTGTGCGTTGAATTGGCAAGCCCTGTAGATCGTCTAGTTATGTGATCATACAGTCATCATCAGCCGTCTTATCGTATCAACTGTAGTCTATTATTATTATTATTATTATTATTATTATTATTATTATTATTATTATTATTATTATTATTATTATTATTATTATTATTATTATTAATTTTGTTTAATTAATTTTATTTAATGTTTGTTAAGTGTGTCTGATTTCCCTATGGTAAAGACATGACATTTTGAAATATCTGTAATATCTCTAATACTGCTGCCTAGTGTGAAGCAGTTCCTAATTTGTTGTTGTGTAAAAACAGTAAAACCATGGGTTGCATCAAGATAAAATTCTTGGTTGCATGCATGCATCGAGCAGTTCAGGCTGGCATGGCTTGTTGTCTCGCTGTCACTACCTCGCGTGTACGAGATTTTGCCCCGCGAGATAAATTAGTGATTTTCTCCTTTCTAATCAAGAGTACGCTTTTTCAATGTCCTTCCGTTGAGCGGCTGAAAAGTGCAAAGATGATCAATGTACAGACTCTTCTTCTCAAGGACACCTAGGAATTTAGCAGTTAAAAGGTAAATTAATTGACTTTTAATAGCGTGCTTTTCCGCTTAATTGTTTTGTTTTTTGTGTTCCGTGTTAAAGGTTTTTGCATGAGCACCATTGGATAGCTGTATGAAACCTGTTATGTCTAAACAATCCATGTTGATGTCGTTATTTGAACACTGCTTCTTGTCATCTCCATCTTCCTATATGCTTGCGAAGCATGGACCCTCACAGCAGATCTACAACGAAGAATACAAAGCATGGAGATGAGGTGCTACAGAAGACTTCTGGGCATTTCCTATACCCAACACATCACCAACGACGAAGTCCGACAGACCATCACACAAGCCATTGGACAACACGATGACCTGCTCACAGTGGTGAAGAAACGGAAACTCCGATGGTATGGCCATGTCACCGGATCATCAGACCTTGCAAAGACCATTCTGCAAAGCACAGTGCAAGGAGGTAGAAGAAGAGGGAGACCGAAAAAGAGGTGGGATGACAACATTCGAGAATGGACTGGTTTGACACTGAGCGAAGCCATCAGGGCTGCTGAGGACAGAGAAAGATGGAGTATGCTGGTTAAACGATCATCTGTGGTGCCCCTACGACCTCCGAGTTACGGGACAGGATAGGATAGGGATAGGTCCCCAGCCTCACATGGATTCAATTTCTTACTAAACACCTTTTGCTTTCAATAACGGTGGAACAGTTTTGTTGAATTTTGTGTTAAAAGTACTTGAACTCATGGCCAATCATTCAGTCCGGTTGTGGGTCAAGCGGTCGCTCCGAATCTCACTTATTTGTCGAAAGCACTTTAAAAAAATTATCTCAAGAATAGGTAAGTAATGAAGTAGTAAATAGTTAATAGTAGCAGAAGAATGCATGCGGTTAGCGGGTCATAAATCGCTAGGATCCTGAGCATATATACCAGTAGCTGTAGTCTACTATAGCAACAGTAAATAGACTGCTATCAGACTAGCCCTACAGTAGGTTACCTGGGAAACCTGGTAGCAAGTTCTACTGACATATTATTCACTGATTGCACGCCTATGTCATGCCGTGATATGGCATCTCGTAAAAGCAGAAGCGTCCGAAGGATAGTAATTCATAGACTAAATCTCTAGAATAATCTCCTCCTGACTGCCCTCATGAAATATGGAGGACACGCTCGAACGCTTACGGATAATGCTATCATACCAGCTTGCTAGGCATCATCAGGCAAAAAGCTCTATGAAGACATGATGAAAAGATTAATAATCATGACGATGAATGAGATGATGATGATGATGATGATGATGATGATGATGATGATGATGATGATGATGATGATGATGATGATGATGATGACGATGAAAATAGAGAGACAGCAGAGTACCATTAAAAGAAAGAAAGAAAGAAAGAAAGAAGGAAAGAAAAGAAATAATTTTACTTTGGAACATCTTGAAGGATCAATGAAGTTTGTTTTTTCTACTGTATCGCTATCTGTATCAATTCTAAAATAGAAAGTTGTTATCGGAGATTGTGCTAATAATCAAGTTGTGCTGCCGTTAGGGAGGTTTTGCTTGATGCGGACGTGGCGAGCGCTAGTACAATACAAATGCGAAGGTCACGAGGTAGGTGGAACTAAAGAAACGCACATGCGCAGCACGCTTCAAGTCTTCAAGTAGGCATGGATAAGGAAGGTCTTCAAGTTAGACATGGAATACAATGATGGAGGGTTTGCTGTCCGGGCCCTTTATCCTTCGTTCATTCGTGCAAAGCCAAACCTCAGTGATGTCTTCAAGAGTTCAGTTATGTAAAACCCTTCAGTTTTTGTATTTTCAGACTTACCTAGAAATACTATGAAATAGTCCGGAATCAGAAGACGCATGTCGGTCTGTTGCACGCCATATCTTAAGAACCACTGACTGGATTTTGACCCAATTTCATAGGAACATTACCTAAGTTAGTGACCAGCCTCCAGTGCCATTATACTTGCTCTGTCGCACAGCTCAAGGTCGCTGAGATCACATTGTTAATAAACACGTTTTGCTCAATATCTAAACAAAACAAAACAAGGCAAAACAACAACAACAACAACAACAACAACAACAACAACAAAAACAACAACAACAAAAGCTACACTGATCTGAACGATGTTTTTTTTATAGAAGTATAACAGCACATGGCCAGTCATACAGTAGCTGGCTCGTTGTCTGTGAGTCGGATAGGTCTGTCCGTAGCTCCGACTGTCACTTATTCGTCCAAAACACTTTTTGGGGGCCTTACCTCAAGAAGGACTTTGTCCGGTTTTTATTATTATTACTATTTAGATAATTTTGCAACCTCTCCGCCTTTTTTGCCCTTAACCTTTGCTTTTTCTCCAAGGTCAAGGTCGCTGAAGTCAGTTCAATTCTAAAACCGTTATGCGCTTTATTTGAAAATTGGCTGAATCGATTTTTATTAAAAAAATTATTTTGTTTGCAAATTTGTTCCGATAATGGCCAGGGCATCATTTCCTGTTTTCAAAATGCTGCTTTAGGATAAAGCCCTATCATAACATCGCCACGAAAACTAAGTTTTTGTTTTTTTTTAGTGTTTCTTATTGCTAATTTTTCCTTCTTTTTTTAAGAGCTATATGTTGCGCTCGAGTGTCAGGAAATACATTTGAATAGGGTGGACATCTTGTTTCTTTCCCAACAGTATTGATCAGATAGTGCAGAATATTCACATCTCGCAATTTATACCAGATGAATATTATGCTCCTGTGAAGCCCAGTTTACACGTGGCAATTATCCAAAGCGAGGTTCAACGTTATTTTTATTGCCCGCCAACACTGACCCGTTCGTTAACTGGTCACAAACAGGGGAAAGGTATGTATTTTTTTCCTTTATAGATGAAATGTGTATCTTTTCTGTAAACCTCTTCCTTCCCATTCTTGATGTCATCGTGGAGACGACCCCTTCTCCTTGCCCCCTCCCCTCTCCGCTCTTCACTCCCCGGCCTCCCCCTAAATCTTTTAACTCTGAAATCCAAACCCCATTTCCCGGAGGATAGTATCTAGAATTTGAAGAATGAAAGAATGAAAGTGTACAACATCAGCCCTAAAATTATTGAAGTCATCAAAAGCCTGTATAACAAGGCTACCAGTGCAGTCCTCCACAACAGCGCCATCGGGGACTGGTTCAGAACAACAATCGGTGTGCGTCAAGGATGCCTCTTCTCTCCAAAACTCTTCAACATTTTCCTAGAGCGCATCATGTCAGATGCTCTTGCAGATCATGAAGGCACAGTCAGCATAGGGGGTAGAGCAATCTCCAATCTTCGTTTTGCGGATGACATTGATGGATTGGCTGGAGAGGAACAAGAACTTGAACAGCTTGTACAGAGGCTTGACACCACTTCCAGAGCTTATGGAATGGAAATAAGTGCAGAGAAGACCTAAATGATGACCAACAACATCAATGGCATCAACACGGACATCAAAGTCCAAGGCCAATACCTCAACACAGTGCATAGCTTCAAATATTTAGGAGCCATTGTATCAGACAATGGGTCCCGACAGGAAGTTCTCTCCAGGATCGCACAAACAACTGTTGCCCTGACAAGGTTGAAGCCCATTTGGAAAGACATGACCCTCAGTCTATATTCCAAAGTAGGACTGCTGCGCTCCCTTGTCATCTCCATCTGTTTATATGCTTGCGAAGCATGGACCCTCACAGCAGATCTCCAACGAAGAATACAAAGCATGGAGATGAGGTGCTACAGAAGACTTCTGGGCATTTCCTATACCCAACACATCACCAACGACGAAGTCCGACAGACCATCACACAAGCCATTGGACAACACGATGACCTGCTCACAGTGGTGAAGAAACGGAAACTCCGATGGTATGGCCACGTCAGCAGATCATCAGGCCTTGCAAAGACTATTCTGCAAGGCACAGTGCAAGGAGGTAGAAGAAGAGGGAGACCGAAAAAAAGGTGGGAGGACAACATTCGAGAATGGACTGGTTTGACACTGAGCGAAGCCATCAGTGCTGCTGAGGACAGAGAAAGATGGAGTATGCTGGTTAGACGATCATCTGTGGTGCCCCTACGACCTCAGGGTTACGGGACAGGATAGGATAGGATAGGATAGTATCTAGAAATAAGGATTATATCCCAAGACGCCATATAAAAAGAAAATTCAGTCCCTTTCGTTCAGGAAAGACACCTCTGTTCTACACAAATGTTTTTTGTCTCTCTACTCGAAAGACTATTTGTTTGTAAATATATTTATGACTGATGGCTGGGCTCTGATCCTATTGTTATTCTTCCCGCGCCTTGAGCATGGCTGTTTCATGGAGTCATATATCTTCAAAGACTGCACTCATCGTCATAATCATCATCATAATCATCATCATCATCATCATCATCATCATCATCATCATCATCATCATCATCATCATCTTCGTCCTCATCTTCATCCTCATCCTCATCATTATCATCATCCCCTTTCATATCCACTGAAATATATTCAACGTCTCATCGTTGACAGATGCGCGGTAGTTTTTGACTGCTATCATACATTTGGCTGGCAATTAATAATTCATGTACATCATCAGATGGCAAACCTATGGAACGATGAACAACGAACTATCACAAATGGAATTTTCTATGAAATTCCCTTTGTAAAAATATTTATTAGCGATTTTTTTTCGGTATTTTTTTCACCACTTTCAACTAAATAATCCTTATTTAGAAGCATATTTTCTAAATAATCATTTGTTTACAAACAATGTAAGATTTCTCTTAATAATATATTTTGTCGGCAAATCTTATAATTTACCTAAACGATATATTGTTTACGTATTGTTTACGTAAATAAATAAAGATATAGGTAAATAAGGGATTGTTGCTAAATAAGAAATTATTTTCATGCATATAATGCAATATTTAGCAGATTGTGTGAAATAATGTATTGTTTAGAAATGTTTCTATATAATTATTTTTTAACCTAAATTAACCTATTTTTTAACCTAAATAATGCATTATTTTGCATAATTTGCTAAATTATTTATTATTTAGAAGATGTTGCTAAATAATGCATTATTTTACGGAAAAAATTAATTGTTTAGGGACTGCAATTTTTATTATTTAGGGAATTCCAGGATTCGATTGAAAACTTTTTATAAATTTTAAATATAACTCCGTTCTATAATTAAATGCAAGGCTTTTCCAAAGATTGTGTATGAAAAATGTCTGTTAATTATTTTTGAACATAAATCACTCCATAAATTCGAAGATGAAACGTCTGTAATGTCCCAAATACAAACAATCGAAAGTTCAAGTCAGTTTTGTGCAGGAGTGTTTAGTGCTGTTAGTATCTCCGTCAGAAAAGAAAAAAACGCACAAAAAAAGTATGCTTTCTTTTTGTATTTATTTACTCCCCCTCCCCTCCCGCCCCACCTCCCATACGCAGAGATATGTGTAGAAGAAGTGGCAGTAGCAGGAGTATTGATTTGTTTAAAAACTGGAATCAACATTTCTGCTTTTTTTCCCCTTCCTAAGATCGTCGTTAACTTGCGAGTTCTCATTGTTGATTTACTCTGAAAGCAACCCCGTTAATACAAAAAAAATGATGTGTCCCTCTTTTCCGGGGCTGTTACCGTTCCAGTTTAGTATAATAATATTGTTGCGAACATATAAAAATAGAGTAAAATAAAGCGGTTGTTTCATTTTAAATCGCAAAACAGCGTAAAAACATGGTTTTCCAATATCACTAAACACAATCTCTCAGCTCAGTAATACGACTTAAATCTGCGATTTTCCTCAATATAATGAAAATTGCAGTCCCTAAACAATGGATTGTTTACGTAAATAATGCATTGTTTAGCAACATCTTCTAAATAATACATTATTTTGAAAATTCTGCATTATATAGGTAAACAAATCATTATTTAGAAACATTTCTAAATAATTCATGATTTGACATTGGACAACACGATGGCCTGCTCACAGTGGTGAAAAAAACGGAAACTCCGATGGTATGGCCACTTCACCAGATCATCAGGTCTTGCAAAGACCATCCTGCAAGGCACAGTGCAAGGAGGTAGAAAAAGACCGAAAAAGAGGTGGGAGGGCAACATTCGAGAATGGACTGGTCTGACACTGAGTGAAACAATCAGGGTTGCTGAGGACAGGGAAAGATGGAGTAAGCCTACGCTGGTTAAACGATTATCTGTGGTGCCCCTACGACCTTCGAGTTACGGGATAGGATAGGATAGGATAGGATTGGACACAATCTGCTAAATAGAGCATTATATAGGTAAATAATTCCTTATTTAGCAACAATGTTTTATTTACCAATTTACCGACTAAATATATCATTTAGAGAAATCTTACATTGTAAACAAATGATTATTTAGAAACAATGCTTAAAGATAATTTATCTGAAACGGTGAAAATAAATATTTTACAAAGGGAATTCCATATTTTCCAGCTAAGTCATATTTGCGCTGGTCTGCAATATTAGGTCAAATGTATATTTGTTATAAAGTGTGACAGAAAAGTAGACCTAATTGAAACAACAACGAAAAATAGCCAAAAATATATAAATGTATGTGTGTGTATGGGTGTGGGTGGGTGGGTGGATTGGAGTGTATCGGTAAATGAGTGGCTGTGTAAACTCATTTTATTAAATCAATAGACAAGAAATAAAATAACTGTGAAAGGAGAACAGGTGGTGTTTAAATGATGTCTTGATGACATTGTAATATTTCATAAACTGTGATAATTACTCGCATGATTGTCTTCTTCTTCTTCTTCTTCTTCTTCTTCTTCTTCTTCTTCTTCTTCTTCTTCTTCTTCTTCTTCTTCTTCTCATCATCATCATCATCATCATCATCATCATCATCATCATCATCATCATCATCATCATCATCATCATCATCCTCATCATCATCATCATCAGCATCATTCTTCTTCTTCTTCTTCTTCTTCTTCTTTATTATTATTATTATTATTATTATTATTATTATTATTATTATTATTATTATTATTATTATTATTATTATTATTATTATTATTATTATTATTATTATTATTATTATTATCAATTAATTATTTAATTAATTAATGTTTAATATCACATGAATGTGTGAATAGACAATAAATGAAATATTGATTGATTGATTGCATGACTGTGTTTCTAATTGGATATATTTTACGCTGGTTTCAATTTTACATTACTAAGGGATGAGTGTGATGCTTTGTTGATGTAACATATACATATGTCTTTTAAAATGTACTTTTCTTTTTATGTCGCACACACACACCCGCGTACACACACGGACACACACATACACACACACACACACCACATCACATCACATCACATTACACCAACAAGAGATGATCTGGGCATTTTGGAGACTAAAGGTTTGTCTAGAACAAAATAATGGTACCAGTTTCTGGACCCCTTCAAAAGCACCTTGAATGTCATCCTGAGTAGACGCTGTCTTCCGGACGGAATGATAGGGTCTAGACGCTGTTGTTTCACTGTTATCTCTCCTGTGACTTCAATGTCCTTGTTCCAGCGCAGTTATTTCTGTCTTTACAAAAAACAACCCATCTGTGATATAATTATTGCAAGCCTCGTATAAAGTTTCGTCTGCCATATTATGATGCTTTCTTGCTAGAACCGGAACCTATTGAGTGCAAACTGGGCATCAGTAGGTTTCTGGCTTAATAGATTATCGTTTTATGGGAGTTGTTTATGAGATAGATGTTTATGGGAATGGATATATATTCATGAAGTATATGGGAATGAGTATATGCTTATGAGGTCGATGTTTATGGGAGTGGATATATGTTTATAAGGTAGATGTTTATGGGAGTGAGTACAGGTTTATAAGATCGATGTTTATGAGAGTGAGTATATGTTTATGAGGTATATGTTTATAGGAGTAGTTATATGTTTTCTGAGGTCGATGTTTATGGGAGTGGGTATATGTTTATAAGGTAGATGTTTATGGGAGTTGATATATGTTTATGAGGTAGATGTTTATGGGAATGGGTATATGTTTATGAGGTATATGTTTATAGGAGTATGTTATGTTTTCTGAGGTCGATGTTTGTGGGAGTGGGTATATGTTTATAAGGTAGATGTTTATGGGAGTTAGTATATGTTTATGAGGTAGATGTTTATAGGAATGGGTATATGTTTATGAGGTAGACGTTTATGGGAATGGGTATATGTTTAGGAGGTAGATGTTTATGAGAGTGGGTATATGTTAATGATTTCGATGTTGATGGGAGTGGGTATATGTTAATGAAGTCGATGTGTATGGGATAGGGTATATGTTTATGGGGTCGATGTTTATGGGAGTGGATATATGTTTATGAGGTCGATGTTTATGGGATTTTTAATATGTTTATGGGGTCGATGTTTATGGGTGTGGGTATATGTTTATGAGGTAGATGTTTATGGGAGTGGATATATATTTATGAGGTAATGAAGTAAATGTAGTTTATGGGTGTCTTTGACATTTTTATGGATTGCTTTTGTTGAGATCATAAAGTTGTGTGATTGTGAAATGTTTGAGATAGCAAAATGTATTGGCTCCTGGATTGATACCTGCATGAGATTTTTGTATATATACATTGTCTTGGTAATGTTCAGAGTTTTTGTGTTACTGCGGGTAAAAACAAGGAAAGGGGTAAAAACTGAAGTAGGACAGAGAGAGACAGACAGACAGACAGACAGAAAGACAGATAGACAGACAGAAAAGGTGGAAGAGAGGAAGGCGGAGTGAAGTGATAGATGTTGTGCTGTTCACCCTAAAATTTGTAGACCACCACCCCCCTCTCCCCCTTCTCTCTCTCTTCACCCCTCTCTCTTCCTCTCTCGTTCTCCTACTCCTTCTCCATCTCCGTCTCCTCCTCCTCATCATCATCAGCAGCAGCATCAGCGGCAGCAAGTGCAGCAGCGCCATAAGCCTTGTACCCCACTAACATCATGATCATAATCATGATCATCATCATGATCATGATCATCATCATCATCATCATCATCATCAATTATCATCATCATCAATTATCATCATCATCATCATCATCATCATCATCATCATTTCCTTTTTGCTTCTTACTTATCATAATTATCCAAATTTAGAAGAGAAAAAAAAATCCATCACCGCCATCCGCATCATCGTTCAAATCTAAAGTTTTGTAAACTATTCTTCTCTTCTTTTCCAACCAGGGGTTGCGGCGAGCGTCGAAGAATGGATCACACAAGGAAACAGTAACACTTTATCAATGTAGCTTTAATGAAGCTGAGCATAACGCTTCATTGAATAACTGCGTTTGGAAAGCCAATAGAGACCATCCAATTCTTACCATGTCCAACAATAACAACAGCAACGCCACTACAACGACGATCACAATGGCCGCTATCACCGGCTTTGGCGACAACGACCTACAGTGGTTCGATTATTTAGAGGTAGGCAAGATTCGCAGTCTGTAGTTCAGAGATTTGTACATATCGTTAAGCATTTCAAAAATTCCAGCAGGATAAGAGTTCAGTGCATTTGGCTTTTGTATAGCATTTCAGTGAAACACGACACTGAACATGGTACATAATACAATAAGAACAAAACTCAAAGATGACTTTCCCCTGTAAATCTTTCGTTTCGCCATGTTACTTTTATTTTTCAGGTGGTGATCCTGGTGATCGCTTGCATCTTTGGCTTAGTGGGAAACTTCACGGTGCTCCGCGCTGCCATCAGGATTCGAACTTTCTCACGCCAAATCTCTTCACTCTACTGCGCTCTGGTGTGCGCCGACATGCTGGTGTGCGCCAGTCGAATTCCCACCTCCATCTACCTCGTCTTCTCCCTTCCTCCCCAGCCGCGTCAAACCGTCCCCACCATAGTGGCAGCAGCCACGACCTTGAACTCACTGACCTTGGCGACCTCCAGTGCATTGACCTTGAGTTCTGGTACGCCCGAGGAAGGCGTGGGGCCGGTTAAGGTGATGGACGGAGCTGGTGGCGAGTCTGTGGATGGCGGAGATACCAAGGTTGATGTTGCTTGCGAGGTAGGTCAGAATTTCCATGTAAAGAATTGCCTGCAGTTCCTTTTAAAGAAAGAGTATAGTTGTAGCTTTAGTGCAAGAGCGAGCGTTCGCCTGGCACACCGGTGACCCAGGTTTGAATCCCGGGGTTGGTGAGGCAAAGATGAAAGTGGCCATTTTTCACCTTCTTACCTCAGCAGTACGATTGTTTGTGGGATTCAGTGTTGATACCGGTCACTAACCCCTTCTTTCCTGTGATGGTTATATAGGCTTATTTATGATAATAATAATAATAACTATAATAATAATAACAACAACAATAATAACAACAACAACAACAATAATAATAATAATAATAATAACAATAATAATAATAATAATAATAATAATAATAATAATAATAATAATAATAATAATAATAATAATAATAATAACTATCAAAAAATAATAATAATAACTACCAATAATAATAATAATAATAATAATAATAATAATAATAATAATAATAATAATAATAATAGTAATAATAATAATACCACGTGCTTTTTCTTTACTCGAACTCCAAGCGCGGCGGTCTGAAGAAATCGCAATTACAAAAGACAGAAGATAAATCAGTTTATAATACAGACTGCTATCACGCGCTGTTTCTCCAATCCAAATCTAAGCGCGACTATATGAAAAGATCACCATTACATAAAGCGAAAGTGAAAGCAATTTTTATTTTGGAAAGTTTAGTTGACCTGCATCCAGTACAATTATAGAAGGGACTGAGTACCCGGGGGAAAAAAGAAATCCTATTCTAAGAAGTCTCGTAACAAAGTCACGCAAGTTCGTGCCACGCGGGGAGGTTGGAACCCGAGACCTTCGCCGTAGGAAACCAACTTACTATCCACTGAGCTACCAGGCCATCGGGTCTGTAATTTTAGCGGTGTGATTGCTCTTGTGGTTCAGTGTTGGTTTCGGTCCCTAACCCCATTTTGCCCTGGGATGGTTAAGGTATCCGTTCTGCCTGCCGCATGGCCAATCAAGCGTGTGGACGCCACGCTAAACTTCAGCTTCTCTCTGTCACCCAGGTGTGGGCAGCCAACATGGCGTTAGTAGTGACCATCATCTGGCTGCATCTGGTGATCGGCTTCCAACGCCTGGCCATCATTTTCTCCTTCATGAAGTACCGCAAGCTGTTCACCTCCTCCCTCACCAACATCATTGTCGTCGCTGCCATCGTGCTAGGCATCATCTGTGTGTACACGCCGCTCAGAGCCACGGGGCTGTCTGTGGAGAGAGCTGGAAGGTGAGTGTAGAGGAAACAGGGAGAAGAGGAGGAGGAGGGTGGTTTGTAGTGATGATGATGATGATGATGATGATGATGATGATGATGATGATGATGATGATGATGATGATGATGATGATGATGATGATGATGATGATGTCCTCTATATCAAGGATGAGTGGGAAGAGAGAAAGAAGTGATGGGAGACAATCAGTCACCTTAACCAGGAGGACCTGTGTACAGAACCCTAGCTTTTGTTAAGAGCATAACTGTTGGATGCCGCCTTCCACACTCACTGCGCAGATCCAGTGTTCATCACTATGGTCCACCCACAGGCGCATTACAAGACATGCGCCCTACCGCAGCTGTTGGGTGCACCTGTTACGCATTGTAAGAATTCTGTTCTAACACAACAGTAGGCCTATACATTTTTTTAAAATCGTTCTGATATAGCGCTTTTCCAGCTAAAGAGCTACTCAAGGCGCTGGCCGATACGGGATCGATCTCAAGCCGCCCACTGAAATGTGTGATCTCCGTGGACCCTTTAGTAACGATAGTTAGAACATACGCTTTGCTCTCAAACAACTGTGGTCCTCCTACATTGAGCGGAGGAACGTATTCCACAAAGACCTTCACCTTGGCTTGAAAGTAGAAGGCAGTATAATACTGTGAACTTTGACCGTGCATCTCATTAGGAACACTGGGTTGATGGTTCATATTTCTACAGGATCATCCAGTGTTCGGAAACGATCTCGCTTTCTACAAAAATGCGTTTGTTTGTTGGCTTTGTTTGTTTACAGAGGGGCGTGTAGTGTGGAGGACACGGCGCCAGAGGGCGTGCTGATAGCACGCAGTGTGGCCATCGCAGCTCTCTGTCTGTGTCCCCTTGTCGTCAGCGCCATCTGTCACCTCATCGTTATGAGGAGCGTTTGGCTCGCCAGGGAGCTGGAGGTCGGAGAAGACACTTTTTACACGAAAATTATTTATTTTCTTTTCTTTTATTTTATATAATTTTTCCTCAAGTTGTTTATTTTTCATTTTAAAACAAAATATTGTTTACCTCATCGTTATGAGAAGCGTCGGGCTCGCCAACGAGCTATAGATCAGAGAAGACGCTTATTTATTTATTTATTTATTTATTTATTTATTTATTTATTTATTTATTTATTTATTTATTTTTTTATGTATTTATTTATTTATTTTTTAATTTAAGAACTCAAGAACAACCCAATGTGCTGGCCGATACAGGATCTAACTTAATTAAGGCACCCCACTACAGAATACAGTATTTTATTCTGCCATCTACCAACTCCACCAAAGACCCAGATCCCCGCCATCATTGTCTGCGTAGAGATGCAGGAGATTTTAAAAAACCACAGCATTCTAGATCTGTGCTGTTGATTGCAATGCTAGATCGTGTGTTGATTGCAATGTTAGATCTGTGCTGTTGATTGCAATGCTAAATCGTGCTGTTGATTGCAATGTTAGATCTGTATTGTTGATTGCAATTAGTTAGTTAGTCATTGTTTATAGGGTCCAGTGGACTGCAAACAGCCGAATCAGGACCACAACTTGGTTGATCAGTATAAATGATCTGCTGAAACAACCCTAGTGGTAACACAGAAGGCACTCCACCAGCCGGTCATTTTACAATAAAGGCATCCCTTGCAGGGTATGCTGATGCTGTACTCTAATTTATCGAACCCCCGTTTACAAAAACAAAATAGAATATAAATATCATTGAAAAATATTAACAAAAAACATACATATAAAATGCCTACATTGCTAAATAATAATACCATAGAAAGCCCTAGTGACCATTTGGCATAAAGCGTTCAATATTCCCAAGCTAACCAAACAGACCGGTCTACACAAATGAGGAGTTTTGGGAGAGTTTTCAAGAAAAAATGTAAGTTACTGGTCTAGCGAAGAAGATAGTAGATTGATAGAACAGATTATGAACAAGAAAGAATAAACTAGAATGACAGAAACAGTGGTAATTTAAAGCACTAAATTTCCACTCAGTAGGGATGCTATTTATACAGAAAACCCCAGCACCCCAACGGGAGTTGTTGATTGCAATGCTAGATCGTGCTGTTGATTGCAATGCTAGATTGTGCTGTTGATTGCAAAGCTAGATCGTGCAGTTGATTGCAATGTTAGATCGTGCTGTTGATTGCAATGCTATGCTAGATTATGCTGTTGATTGCAATGCTATGCTAGATTGTGATGTTGATTGCAATGCTATGCTAGATTGTGATGTTGCTTGCTATGTTAGATCATGCTGTTGATTGCAGATTGTTCTGTTCATTGTTAAGCTAGATCACGCTGTTGAATGCAATGCTATGCTAGATTGTGCTGTTGATTGCAGTGCTAGATTGTGCTGTTCACTGCAGGTGCGTACAGGAGCGACGACGGACTACAACCGCGTGGTGATCGTGGGCAGTGTCCGCATCTCCACCCTCCTCCTTTCCTTCCTCCCCGTGTGTCTGCTCCTCATGGCGGACGTCCAAGGGGTCAGCGTGTCGGACGCCGCACACCGAGTGGTCGGACACTTCCTCTGGCTCCAGTCTGTGGTGTCGCCCTTTGTCACTTTGCAGGTCAGTACAGTACAATCTTTTTATTATAATAGGTCAGTAGGTCCTCATACATGTTTGTATACCAACCAGGTGTCAAGAGATATATCTATTAAACATAGAGGCTGTTCGTAGGCATATATCTCTCAACAGCCTCTGATTTTACGAAGCTTTAACTCAGAGTGACGTTTCCCAATCCGGCCACCGACGGGGTGAGCTAATTTTCTATTTCTGCGGGCTAGTCCGCTACGACCACATGATCGGGCTAAGCCGCCACGTGATCAGGTCATATCCGTAATCAAGTGCAAAGCGGGTCATAAACACTGACGACGTGGGGTTTTTTTTTGTACGGAGAGGTACAAAAGACACCCACAAAAAGCTTCTGATTTGGTTGTTCTTACTAGACACCATTTTTTGGTTGTTGCTTGTTTTGAGCCGAACAGTTTAGCTCGAGCCATACGGGCTAGCCCGGTTCATCACCCGGGTCGTTTTCCCGGATTCTACTTGAGTAGTTCGTGCATCAACCAGCCTAGTCCGGGCCATACCGCGAAGGTTAAAAACCAGCGCACTGAGGGACACAATAGCCAGTATTTAGAGCGGGAAAGCGCAAGGAGACAGAATTAGGTCTTAATTAATGGCGACCTTTGGTATTAATACTTTGTTTTATATAAGGCGAGGAGGTCTTTTGTGTGAGGTCTCACTGAGCAGACCTAGCAATATCCTGTGATGGTGTTTAAGGACAACGACTTCCGTGACAAGCTGATGGTGCCCAACAAGCACGCGCCTAATCTGGAGCGTAACGGGGTGCAGCGTCACGTGACGCCTGGGGATGTGGAGATTGGCAGTGACGGGGGACAGGACGACGATGCTCACAGGCAGAGGAACATAGCGGTAAGAGAGACAGAAAAAGAGGGGGGGTGGGTGGGGAAAGTGACGGAGGATAGATCAAGATGAGATACAGAAGCAAACAGAAGGGGGAAAGGAGGTTGTGGGGGCAGGGAGGGGGGGCGAAGAACAGAAGAAGGAAGAGTAGCAATAGAAGAAGGATCAGAAGGAGAAAGAAAATGGGAAGTAGGAGGAGGATATGTAGAAGAAGGGGAAAGAGAAGAAGGAGGAGGAGAACAAAAGGTGGTAAAGAAGATTATGGCGCTGCTGCTGTTGCAATTGATGACGATAATGATTATGGTGGTGGTGGTGGGGATGATGATGATGATGATGATGATGATGATGATGATGATGATGATGATGATGATGATGATGATGATGATGAGACCTCCACACTTTTTCAGTTCGGCAATGTCTCTTTTTGATAGGCCTATTATTGGTATTTTCAGGAGCTGAATAAAGACAGGCGACGGACACTGCAGCGAGGAATCAGTTTCATCACTTCGGCAGATCTCAGGTCTATCAGAGGCAGCACCGACTGAAAGAGACGTCAGCAACGTCGCCATCTGTGATGGACGTGATCTCATCATCTTGGGTTCAAGTCTTCGGAGGATCGACTGACATGTGTGCCCAAATTCTTTAATTAAACATCTCTTGTTTGTTGGAGCTGAAAATCACGCAATACTATTACATATCGTATTTTTAATTACTGGTTACATAGCCCACATATTTTTTTACGCAAAACTATAGAACAGTTGATGTGTGGCAGTGTTGATAAACATTAATGTTGATGCAAGTGCAAGCCGGCGTTCCAGCAACGTTTCAGCTAATTCGACGCGCTGTCAGCTGAAGAACGCGTGCATTGCATATAAAACCGCCCTATTGCAACTGTAATATGGTTCGAATCCCGGATTGGCCAATGTGTGACCATATTATTTTCCCCTTACCATCAAACTGGTTCGCTGGTGTCAGAACAATGTGACCAGTAGTCGCCTATACGCTCCGGTGTCGTGTGACTATAATCTACAATTACCCCTTAGCTGTAATAATTGCGCTGGGATATAATGGTGGTCGTGGTCTACAGACTGAGTCATGCTGATTCATTTAAGTCATAAAGTTCTGACGTCATGTCAGATAGATCTCTAACATCAGTGCAAAACTGAACCATAAAACGACCCTGTGTTGAGTGGATTTAGAAGAAAGAACAACAACAAAAAAACAAAACAAAACAAAAAGTTAATTTGCTTGAGCATTTGCTATTTGCTTGTCTGGCATTCACGTGCATCAGAGATTCATCAACAGCTTTCCGCCTGCAATCGCATTCGTCTAACAGTTGTGGCACGTCATGCGAGTACGCAACAAAGGTTAAAAAAACCAAAAACATTGCGTTTAAGTTAAGCCGTGAAATGTTGAGGTAGTAGTAGAGTAGATTATGTCCCCGGACACATGAGCGTACGGAGGGACTTAAAAAAACGATGTCAGGTTGTAGTAAGACATCGAGTTGAAGAATGAAGGCAAGGTATACTGTGAGTGACGTGGTCGGGTAATATCTTGAATGGCCATTTATATGTGTTCAGGTTTACAACCCTCTCCCTTTCCCTCCCCCACCCCCATCCAACCTTCCACCATCTCTACCCGACTGTTTTGTGAATTCATAAGTTTTAAGTCCATGATACACCGGTGTGTACACAATAGTGTTTAAGAGGCCAAGTATTAAAATATAAGCGCGAAAGGATAACAGCCGATGTTTGAATGTCACCGGATAAACCAGAACTCAACCTTAAATAAGATCTTGGGCAGAGCCACTGTAGTATAAAGTCTTGAAGATTTTTCTGCAGCAGCACACCAGCTTTCAAAACTTTTAACTTTCATAGTGCCACTCTCTATCCTATCCTATCCTATCCTATCCTATCCTATCCTATCCTATCCTATCCTATCCTATCCTATCCTATCCTATCCTATCCTATCCCGTAGCTCGAAGGTCGTTGCGTTGGGGCACCACAGATGATCGTTTAACCAGCGTCCTCAGCAACCCTCATGGCTTCGGTCAGTGTCAAGCCAGTCCATTCTCGAATGTTGTCTTCCCACCTCTTTTTCTGTTTCCCTCTTCTTCTGCCTCCTTGCACCGTGCCTTGGTGATGTGCTGGGATGTAGCAAATGCCCAGAAATCTTTTGTAGCACCTCATCTCCGTCCTTTTGTATTCTTCGTTGTAGATCTGCTGTGAGGGTCCATGTTTCGCAAGCGTACAGGAATACGCCACTCTCTAACTACTGTGTGTACGATTTTGAAACTATGTCTCAGTTGTATTTTGTTAGCCATCCCGACTAGACCGTTGTTTTAGTTATTTTTGTTTCTTCTCTCTTACAAATTAAACCCATGTATCATCCCTTCTTCCCCTTTACCTCCTTCCCTTTACCTCCTTTCCTTTACCTCCTTCTCTTTACATCCTTCCCTTTACCTCCTTCTCTTTACATCCTTCCCTTTACATCCTTCCCTTTACCTCCTTCCCTTTACCTCCTCTTTACATCCTTCCCTTTACCTCCTTCCCTTTACCTCCTTCCCTTTACCTCCTTTCCTTTACCTCCTTTCCTTTACCTCCTTTCCTTTACCTCCTTCCCTTTACCTCCTTCCCATACTTAAAAAAAATGATGGAAGAGGTGTTAGGAGAGTTCTCCTAGTGTTTTGTCACCCAATTGATCTCGTTGCTGCAGACAGACACAAACGTTTTATAAATCACGCAAATATCTCATGTTTTACTCTTTTTTTCTTCTTCTCAAAGTGTACCTATATTTAATACGCTCTGGCATGGATGAGAAAGATGGAGTACGCCGGTTAAACGATCATCTATGGTGCCCCAAGGATCTTTGAGTTACGGCATAGGATAGGACAGGATTGGGATCGATGCTGAGTCTAAGCAGTATCCCTGGAACTCTCGCGTTTTACTTTTGTGAGACAATATTGATTAGAAAATTATAGGCTGTGTATTGTGTATATGTGATTAATGCCCTACAATAATTAATATTGCGTCTCCCTCCCCTTCATCCACCCCCTTCACCCATATCACACTCCACCCCCGAAAAAAGTCCGCAGAAAATCTTATTGAAAGATTTTGTTTGGTAAATTATTATGGTTATAGGTTTGCTAGTAAAATTTGCCGTAACTGAAATTCCAGCACAGCTGAACCCTAAATAACTCTAAATCTCAGTATCATTTATTAATACTTAGTTGGTTTTTTATACCCTGTATTCAACAAAACTACAGATGAATACGTAGCAGTAAAGGTGACACCAAGATATTTTATCTCAAAATGGTCGAAAATTGTTATAAAGCTAGGCAAATGAGGCCACTGATGTGATAATTATAACTATCTCGTTTATACATGTGTACATCGTGTTTCTTTTGAGATAATTTTAATATCCTTGCATATTTCTATGTTTTAAAAAACAAACGTTAATGTATATTTTTGTGCAGTGTAAATTGTTTTATTTGAGTGAATTTCAATCGCCTTGCATATTTCTATGTAAAACAAGGTCCATGTGTTTCTTTGTAATGCAGTGTACATTGTTTTCTTTGAGCCAGTCTGTCACGCGGGGTCTATGGGCTCTGCACAATGGAATTATGGACCCTCACGTTTATTCGGTGGGAACTGCTAGTAAGTCACCCTATGAATTACTTTAATAAATTTATATGTTTAGCTCGTTCTGTGTTAAGGTTGGGGTACAGAGATAGATAGAAAAATGGTAAAAGATTACTGTCACACTAGCTTTCACACGGCTATGAATCATATGTAGTCCAGCCACTTGATAACAGTTAAACTCACACATTTATTTCTTCTACTCTATACAAGATTCTCTAAGTACTAATCTAACTTAAAATGTCTCAGTCACTGCTAATAGTTCGATCGCTGATAGTCTAGGCAGCTGTTATATCTTCATCGGGCACTTGCTACTAGATTGCATGTAGATTTGGACTACTGTGGTCCGTTTTACAGTTTCTGAAGAGTTGGACTACTGTGGTCCTGTTTCGATCAGTTTAAGTGCCCCTTCGTTTTTGCACTTAACTGCTAGATGGTGCGTGCGAAGTCCTTCTGTGAGGTAGCTTCTGGTACACCGTTGTCGTGGTGTAGTTGGGTTCCCTTGCCACGCTGTGGGGTCTGACAGGGTGTTTTTCAAGGTAGCTCTTTCCGACTTGTGCGGTAGAGTCTCCTCAACCAACTAGTCGTTTCTGTGGAGTGGGGTGCACAGGATAGCTCGCCTGCTCGTCTGTAATATAAGAGACGAAATTCTGCACAACCCTGAATAATCGGTTTGTGCAGAGCGTCTCACTGAAAGCCAAAGTAGCCCTCAGTGATAGCTCCACATCTCTATACATAAGCGACGAACATTCTGCTACTTCCGGGGTCCACTGGAATCTCAACTCTAAATTCCTATACATACATAAATATCAATCGTGTCTAACTATACACATACAGAATTAATAATATCATAAACATTCAGTGGTACAGCCACTGGTCTGCAAACATACATATAAGTTAAACAACAGTGGTTCCGTATGGTATGCAACATGGCGGCGCAACCGGTCGTGTTTCGCCACGTGTTCGGCTTTTCCACATGGTCACGCAAATTCGGATTAACAATTCACATTTATGCATAGCAAATTCCACAAACATAATTTCAACAATAATATAAATATATCCCGATGAAACAGAAGGGTGTTCATTTACCTGTTTGACAAGTTCAGGCCCGTGATGACTTGAGAGATTTCTGAGATTCTAAGTCCTGCTTCCTGGTCTATGAGTGAAGAGATTTCTCTAGCTGTGGAGATGTTGACTCTACCTCGTCTCACACACGACTGATTCAAACTGTGTTAGGCTCTGACACAGTCAGAACTGCTCTACCCGCTAAGCCTGATGCTCATTGGTTAAAAACAGGTCAGATTCAAAGCTCAAGTGCTGACTCACTACGCAGCGTGGGTCGGGCTCGCGGTGTGTACTTTAATTGCTGCTGTGTACTATACTGACTCTCTACTGTTACAATTACTACACAAGGCTGAATATTCAATAGGCAGAGTTAAAACTAGCCAGTTCATGACACAGTCACATGATTTGTGCTTATTTCTCTGTTAAAAATAATATTTAAGAGCTAAATCCGCATTTGGGCTACGCCCGAAATGTTACAATTAATATCCTGATTGACGTGAACTTTGCGGAGAAAATTAATCGTAACATTAACGTGAGTTTGAGAACAGGGGTAGTCGAATGGATCGTGGATAGTACAACCGTAGTGTATCCTCGATAGCATAGAGGTAGCAGCCCTATCTATGTATTCTAACTATGACACCTAAGGCTGCTATTGTCAACCCATTACCGCTGTGCTAACGACGATCCATTCTACTTCGTGTAAGTACTGTTTCGACAGCGCTATAACAGTCAACGGCTATGTTATAAATAGCCTGTGTTATAATGGACTTGGAGAAAGTAAGAAGTAGGGACACTTGCACCGACGTGGAAATAGCACTTGCTAAGTAGTGCAAAGACGGCGGCTGCTTTGCAAAAAGCAGTAACATCGTATTTTACGTTCTATGACATGTCGTGGTGTTTATGGGACGATTAAAAACTACGCTAAGAGTATACAAAGAAGGCTAAAACTTAGATTTGATGGTTTTAAGAAGAAGAAAAAAATGCGAGTGAGCAGTAGGCTATGTATATAATGTAGCTGAATGAAAAACAGAGAGAGAGAGAGAGAGAGAGAGAGAGAGAGAGAGAGAGAGAGAGAGAGAGAGAGAGAGAGAGAGAGAGAGGCGTGGCCAAAGAGCTTATTACGGAAAGAGGTGGAACTTCCATTATGTCCTATTCAAAAATGCGAGACGCTCTCACGGATTATTTCCCTTTGCTCGGGCTGGCTATATTTCATCATCTGCTATATGAATGATCTGTGCGTGGTAACTTATTGAGCCTATGCCATGGCAAAAGAACATTTTTATGGCAACGTTTGCAAAAACCAAACTTTTAACCATCATTATTATTAACATTCCGCTACTGCTGTCTTTTTTTTTCCTTTTTTTTTGTTTATGTTTACTTATTGACATTTATTAGGTGCTTTTGTGCTGCTTATGTGTGTATGTCATAGGTTCGTTTTCTGCCCTGGAATTTATTATTTTTTAATCAACGACAGATATTTTAAAATTAAAATATGCATGACAGACTGTTTCATTTATCCGAAACTGTGTAAATCCGTAATCGTGAGAGAGAGAGAGAGAGTGAGTGAGTGAGAGAGAGAGGGGTTGGGGAAGAGAGAGCTCTGTCATTCAATCAATTAATCACAGTATAGCACAATAACAAAATGTTTCACTAATAGTGTGAATTTAATTTATATCAGGTGTCCCCCTACCCCCCAACCCTCTCACCTCCCACATCACTGGCTTAATAACATCAGTCACTTCATGGAAAATAATTAATTAATCAGACAGAACAATCAGAACCTAGACTACAACATTCCACGCAATATAGATCTAATGCACAGAAATTCACAGATCAGAACAAAGACTGAGTTTCTACATTACATGTTTTTTTTCCGTTTACACTCAAACGAAAAGGGATTACAACAGATCAAGGACCATTTTTGTGTCTAGGTAAGGGGTTATCTTGCACAGTATTTGATCACGAGGAGAAAACAGACTTAGTCTAATTTAACTTGTTAACATAAGCAGTTTGACTAAGCCAAACTGCCAATCTGGCATCTACTTTTGAAATATAAGCACAAATATAGTCAAACAACCTAGCAATAACGTAAACAGTGAGCGACCTGTTGAACGTAAACTGTCAGCAAGCAAACTGTTTTGGATTTAGCACATAGGTATAACATGAATCATTCTAGCCGCTCTCCGATTGTCTTAACACTAACAGCACTGCAGCGGTATTAGTTTAGGCCTACATAAACACAAACAAAAATGAAGTTTTTCAATTGCAATTTACCTTTCTTTGTCTCTTGGAAATTTGAAAAAGGACTTGCCAACACAACTTTTCTTGTATCTGGCATTATGGCAATTGATAGCTGTGCAAAAGTCACCGCCCTGTTTCACTCGGTCGCCTTTTGACTTTCTGCCACGAGCCATTTTCAGCATGCTGACAAGGGCGCATAACTCGTACCTTTCGTCTCGCGGTTCTGTACCACGTTCCCCCTCTTTCTATCATTAAGCTCTTTATCGTGGCTATTAATTGTCCGTATCAGTGTATTGTCTCCGCAACTAGATGAGGAGGTCACCGCATGAACTTTGACGCTCGTTTGGCACATTTGATTATTCCCCTTATGTGATGATATTCTGGGAAAGATACGTTTATCTTACTAGGGGGTAAGACTTATTGATAGATGGGCAATGCGCTACCACTATCGATCGTTCTTTTACCAGAAGTCCTAAAGTGGTGTGAGAGACAGATCACGGTACTTTGGTCACATAAAATTTATATTTGTTCTCGGGAATTTTAGTATCATTTGGCTCAACTTGAGAACCGGTGATGACTAATCAAAAGACTAGATTATTATGTCTCAAGAGAAGAAAACTAATAACTACACAACAATACAAATAGAATGACACCAGTCGTATGTATGTAATTTCACTTTTTATATATTCAACACAAACTTTAACATTTCTGCATTAATCGGTAAATTAATAAGTAATATAGGTCCAAGTGCTGGGAAAATGTTTTAACAGGTTTCTTTCGTCATTTGCTACCTGCGGTTACGATTTTCACGGTTCGTAAGTTTCAAAGGTTCTAGTTTCTCGAGGGTATGACTCAGTTCTTGGGGGGGACTTAGCTAAGGTAAGTCGGGTCGCCCTTGTAGCTGTGGGGTTTGGACGTGGTCAGGTAGAATCGTGGTAGTTCTCCTTGGTTCCACGGGAGCGACGGTCAGGCGTTCGTCTCCACAAACGTGATCCCAGGTCCGACCTGGAAAAGTCGGAGCTCTGGCTACAGTATTCTCGTTAGCTATAAGTGTGCGGTCTCCTCTGCAAAGTGTCCATAGCATCAGACACCTGCAGGGTTCCCATATGCACAATTCAATTCGAATCTTACGGCTAAAATACATTAATCCACATGCCTACTGTCTCAGAAACAATAATCTGTTTCTGTAACTATATCAAGAACATATTATTTATACATGGCAATCAATATACAATAAACATACACATATCAAAACTATTAGTGTTATCTTACTTGTAGACTCTGGGACTCGTGAAATCGTCTTTTACGTCTCTAGCACCCTCTTGATGAGATGGAGATAGACGAACACTGCAGTTTGTTCCTTTGGTCGACCCTCACAGCTTAACAGTTCTTTTGCGACTGACTAGCTGAGATTTGGTCCCCAAAGGTATGCAAAAGTTCCCAATAGTCTTCTGACCAATCGTTTTTAGCTCTAGTTTTCGTTAATCCCGCATCTACAGGAATATGGTTCTAATTTGAATAGTTCCTCCCCTTCTCTCTTGTCACTGGACACGCATAATTACTTTTCAAGTGGTGTATCAGGGATAGAGTGAAGAACAGATTCAATAACGATAAGCGGTGCCTGCCCAATACGGGTGACCTCATCTTGGTAACTTTTGGCTGGAGTGAGCTACTTAGTGTCTCATGGCGAAGACAACGCTATGGTTAGTTTTTGACTAAAGTATGCTATTTAGAATTCTTGGTCGCCAAGCCTGTTGATGGTATCGGTAGCTATTGGCGGTGTGACTGTTTCAAGGAAGTTAATTTGCCATGTGTGGGCTGCTTGTTGGCTAACTATTGTATTAACGTCCAGTTTCGTTCGATGGTATCTCTGTTTCGCTAAGCTAATTTCCTCCATGTTTGTCGTCAGTATTTCTGCTGTCACATAGGCCCCCCAAAAAACTATTCTTACACGTGGGTAAGAATTGGTACTGAAATGGTGGCGCAAATATGTACATGCATTATTTACATAGAGTACTGGGGAAGAGGTCACTGGGGTACAAAGCTGGGTGCATCCACCCGCAACTGTGAGGGGTTGGAAGCAAGGTTAGGTTTGTCTACAGTGGGCACGGGGTATCTGCTGAGGTAGTCAGCTCCATGGTTACTCTTCCCGGGTATGTATTCTACATGAAATGAGTAGGGCTGTAGCAAGAGTGACCAACGCATGAGTCTGGCGTTGAGTTTCTGCGATGACGCAAGGAAGGTTAAGGGTTGGTGATCGCACTGCACCTTGAAATGAGCGCCATACAAATACATCTGGAATTTCTGGATGGCCCAGACCAATGCCAAACATTCTTTTTCTACTGTTGCGTAATTGTGTTCAGCTTTGTTTAATTTCCGGCTGGCATACGCGACTGGCAGGAGAAGTGTGGGGTCATTGGGGTCAGATTGTAGTAGGGTTGCTCCTAAACCTTGATTGCTCGCATCTGTGCGTAGCACGAATGGTTGGGTTGCATCGGGCAACTTCAGGATGGGTTGTGAGGTGAGTCTAGCTTTCAGGGTTTGGAACGCATCTTCGCACTCGGCATTCCATTCAACTTTCTCGGGCGCTTTCTTCTTGGTTAGATCAGACAATGGCGCGGCGATGGAATTGAAGTTGGCAACGAATTTCTGGTAGTAGCCACATAGGCCTAGAAACGATTGCACATCCTTCTTGTTTATCGGGCGCGGTGCCTTGTTCATTTTCGCGATGTTCTTGTCTTCCGGAAGAAGACTGCCGTGTCTGAGTGTGTGACCGAGAAATTCTATCTCTTCGTACCCTAGCAAGCACTTTGTCGGGCGGGCTGTGAGTCCGGTTTCCCTAAGTCGCTGAAGAACGGTAGAGAGAAGTCTTAAATGGTCATCCCAGGTGTGGGTCGCGATTAAGATATCATCCATAAAGTGATGGAGTTCTTCTTCTTGAATGGGCGCGAGAAGTTGTTTCATCATGCGTGAGAAAATGCTTGGTGCGTTGTTAAGTCCAAACGGTAAGACATTAAACTCATAGTGGCCATCAGCTGTACTGAAGGCAAGATACGGTCTTAGGTGCTCTGGCACCGGTATCTGATAGTACCCTTTGCTTAGGTCTATTCGCGAAAAGTATTTTGCGTTATGCAATTTCGCGAACAGCTGTGCTGTGTCTGGTAGCGGTTCGGCTTGGAATTCCGTCACGGCATTCAGTCTGCGGTAGTCTATGCATAAGCGATGTTCTCCGCTTGGCTTGCGTAATAGGACTATTCCAGCGCTGTATGGGGAGGTTGAGGGGGAAATTATTCCAGCCTCTAATAGGGTGGCTATCTCCTGCTTGACAGCGGTTTGTTTGGCAAGAGGGATAGGGTACGGTTTTACTCGGACAGGGGTGGTGTCAGTCAAGGTCATTGTCACTTCAACTAACGGTGTCTGTCCAGGTATGTCCGTCAACACTGCTTGGTGTTGTGCAACTATCTCCATTATCTGTCTTTGTCTGTCTGTCGATAGTTTTGGGTTGATAGCTACGTCTCTGTACGTCTCGCTACTTTTCAGCGGATACTCGATAGCTAAATCCTCTGTTGCTTCGACTTCTTCGGCTATTGACAAAGCCATTAAATGATCTGTGGATGTTGCGTCATCGCGGTCTAGGTACCGTTTGAGCAAGTTGATGTGGTACATTCTCTCTTTTCCCTTTACCTTGATCCGGTAGTTTGTTCGCGACACTTTTTGCGTGACTACGTACGGGCCTTGCCATGCAATTTCTAGTTTGTTGGACCCGCTGGGGAGTAGGAGTAGGACTTTGTCCCCTTCAGCTAATTCTCGCTCTTTGGTGTTTTTGTTGTAGTGCCGAGCCTGTCGCGCGCGAGCTTGTTTGATGGCAGACGTTGCGAGTTGCCAGGTAGAGTGTAGGCGGCCACGTAATTCCGTTACGTATTGGGTAGCTGTTTTAACCTCTTCGTCTACCTGAGAATCTGTCCATCCTCGCTTCAGTGCTTCAAGCGGACCGGCTATCGGACGACCAAATAACAAGGTTGCCGGGGGAAATCCCGTAGACGCGTGTGGAACCTCACGATACGCGAACAGTGCGGCTGCTACGTAGGTATCCCAAGTCTCTGGCTTTTCGTTTACGAGTTTGCGCAGGATGGAAATTAGCGTACCGTTAAACCGTTCGACTTGACCGTTACTCTGAGGGTGGTAGGGAGATGAACGAACGTGTTTCGTCTGAATGAGAGAGAATACTTCTTGCATCATCTTTCCCGTAAACTGCGATCCGTTATCTGTTAGGATTTGGTCGGGAAATCCAACTCTTGTGAACATAGTGACCAGCGCTTCTGCTACTCTTTTGGTATCGATAGTAGGAAGGGGTGTTGCTTCACACCACATGGTGCAAGTATCCACTAAGGTTAGGATGTACCGATTGCGCTTTTTTGTGAGTGGCAGTGGGCCTACGATGTCTACTGCTACTCTGTGGAATGGGGTACCGGTGACGGGCATTTCGCCTAGCGTTACTGGGACGGTCCATCTCTTTGATGCTACCTTCTGGCACTGGGGACAGGAGCGGACAAAGCGCTTAATGTCTTCTGTTATTCCCGGCCAATGATAGTGAGCGGTAATTCTCTGAATTGTTGCATTCACGCCCATGTGCCCGCTAAATGCAATGGCGTGTCCTACCTCTAGTACCTGTGGTCTATTTTTGGCAGGGACAACTAATTGAGAGTGGTCGTGGTCTGTCTGTCTGTACAGTAGTCCGTTTTTCTCAAAGAACTCTCCTTTCTTAGGTGGGTTATGCGCCTGAGGGAGTTTTTTGTAGCATTTAGCTAGTGTGGGGTCAGCTAGTTGATCTGCCCTCATCTCGGCTGGTGCCGGATTAGCAGGGAGATTATCTGCAACGTCCTGTCTTATCTGTGCTCTAGTTTGGACTGATGCAACCACTTGAGGCGCAATCGGCGTCCCTAAATACACATATTTGCACCCTAGTATGATGTCATACAAAGGTGCGTCCATTACTGCCGCTTTTACTTTTCCTGACACATATCGGGAGTCTACATGGACTATCGCGATTGGTAAGGTGGAGGCGGGTATGGATCGATCAGGGCCTTGCAAAGTGACGGTCTCGTCGGTGATGTCCTCAGCCGCTACAAGAGTTCGACTGACGATTGCATCGTACGATAACCCGGTGTCGTATAGACATGACGCGGTTTTTCCGTTCACTTCAACTGTTTCACTGACTGGGGGTCGGGACTTATCTGAAGTCTCCAGTTCAACGGTACTTGTTTGACTTACAGCCACTGTGTGCGTTTGATTCGCTGTTCTACGGCAATCAACGGTGTTATGGTTAGTTCTTTTGCAGTTAGAACAATATTTCCGGGGGTTTTGACCTTGACCGGGCGGTTTTACCGAGTTTTGGGTTTTCTTGTTATCCGAATTCTGCTGATTCTGATTAGACTGCTGTGTTTGTTGTGGGTGGAGTTTCTGGTTGTTTCCATCTCTGCTGGGTTTATCTGTTACCTTGCGTTTAGCTTCGTTTTCATGCGCGGTGGTGTAACGGTCCGCTAGTTTGATTAGATCAGCTAAGTTCTCGGCACCTTGTTCCGCGGTGAACATCCTAGTTTCTGGCGTCATTGCATCGCGTAACTGTTCGCTAAGGATTAGTTCAGCAAGATCCGCGAATGATTCTTCTAGGTTGGATAAGGCTAACCATTTACGCAAGTAGGTTTCCAATCTGTCTACAAACTGACTGTGGCTTTCACCTTTCTCTTTCCGCGAGTTGCGCAATTTCTTACGGTAGGTTTCGGCGGTCAACTCGAACCATATCAAAAGTGCTTTCTTTAGAGCTGGGTAATCGTTACTTTGTCCTGTGGGCAATTTCGCATACACGTCATAGGCTGTACCTCTCAATCCTTGAGCTAATTTTATGTTCCATTTGTTATAGTCAAGTTCGAATTCCTGTGCTAAGCGCTCAAACCGATCAAGATATGCATCTATCCTATCAACTTTCTCGTCAAATGGACTTAGAAAAAAATTCATGCCTGGAGTGATGGACGGAGGTTGGGGAGGGTTGTCAGATGAGTTTGACAGTAGGCTAATATTCGGGTCAGTTGCCCGAGCTGCTATCAACTGGTCCCTTTCTTTTTCCCTGGCTTCAATGTCCATCTTTTTTAGACGTTCTGCCATCTCTAATTCCATGTTTTTTAACTTTTCTGCATGGTCTCTTTCCTCAGCACGGGCTTTTTCTGCCGCCTTCTCGGCACAGATTCTTTCTTCAGCTCTAGCTTTTTCTGCACAGATTCGTTCTTCAGCTCTAGCTTTTTCGGCATGGATTCGTTCTTCAGCTCTAGCTTTTTCGGCATGGATTCGTTCTTCTGTTCTGGATTTTTCCAATTTATCCCATTCTGAGGTTACATACGTGATTAAATCTTGCCCTGCTAGACCTAGTGCTATCCCCTCTTCTCTCAATTCTCGGCGTACTTTGATGAAATCGGCCATGATAGATTTCTAGATTTCCAGAGTCCAAAAGCAAGATAACCTAAATACTACTAGTCAATCTAGATTAACACAAGTACACTCAATATCCCTATGTGAGATGTTACCAGCAATCCACAACAATTTTCAATCAATGCATAAGACACAATTATCTTACATCAATCAATACATACATGTGCATACAACAATCAATTCAATTCATGCAATTCAAAAATCAAGAAAATGTTTTTCCCAATGTAACTGAGTCAACTCTCGGATTTTGTACTAGACCACTATTACGAATCCTAAGTGAGATAATGTTTACTATTCGATATTATCTTTAGTTACTCAAGATATAGATACTAAAATTTATTATCCCGGACGAGCCCCCATATGTGATGATATTCTGGGAAAGATACGTTTATCTTACTAGGGGGTAAGACTTATTGATAGATGGGCAATGCGCTACCACTATCGATCGTTCTTTTACCAGAAGTCCTAAAGTGGTGTGAGAGACAGATCACGGTACTTTGGTCACATAAAATTTATATTTGTTCTCGGGAATTTTAGTATCATTTGGCTCAACTTGAGAACCGGTGATGACTAATCAAAAGACTAGATTATTATGTCTCAAGAGAAGAAAACTAATAACTACACAACAATACAAATAGAATGACACCAGTCGTATGTATGTAATTTCACTTTTTATATATTCAACACAAACTTTAACATTTCTGCATTAATCGGTAAATTAATAAGTAATATAGGTCCAAGTGCTGGGAAAATGTTTTAACAGGTTTCTTTCGTCATTTGCTACCTGCGGTTACGATTTTCACGGTTCGTAAGTTTCAAAGGTTCTAGTTTCTCGAGGGTATGACTCAGTTCTTGGGGGGGACTTAGCTAAGGTAAGTCGGGTCGCCCTTGTAGCTGTGGGGTTTGGACGTGGTCAGGTAGAATCGTGGTAGTTCTCCTTGGTTCCACGGGAGCGACGGTCAGGCGTTCGTCTCCACAAACGTGATCCCAGGTCCGACCTGGAAAAGTCGGAGCTCTGGCTACAGTATTCTCGTTAGCTATAAGTGTGCGGTCTCCTCTGCAAAGTGTCCATAGCATCAGACACCTGCAGGGTTCCCATATGCACAATTCAATTCGAATCTTACGGCTAAAATACATTAATCCACATGCCTACTGTCTCAGAAACAATAATCTGTTTCTGTAACTATATCAAGAACATATTATTTATACATGGCAATCAATATACAATAAACATACACATATCAAAACTATTAGTGTTATCTTACTTGTAGACTCTGGGACTCGTGAAATCGTCTTTTACGTCTCTAGCACCCTCTTGATGAGATGGAGATAGACGAACACTGCAGTTTGTTCCTTTGGTCGACCCTCACAGCTTAACAGTTCTTTTGCGACTGACTAGCTGAGATTTGGTCCCCAAAGGTATGCAAAAGTTCCCAATAGTCTTCTGACCAATCGTTTTTAGCTCTAGTTTTCGTTAATCCCGCATCTACAGGAATATGGTTCTAATTTGAATAGTTCCTCCCCTTCTCTCTTGTCACTGGACACGCATAATTACTTTTCAAGTGGTGTATCAGGGATAGAGTGAAGAACAGATTCAATAACGATAAGCGGTGCCTGCCCAATACGGGTGACCTCATCTTGGTAACTTTTGGCTGGAGTGAGCTACTTAGTGTCTCATGGCGAAGACAACGCTATGGTTAGTTTTTGACTAAAGTATGCTATTTAGAATTCTTGGTCGCCAAGCCTGTTGATGGTATCGGTAGCTATTGGCGGTGTGACTGTTTCAAGGAAGTTAATTTGCCATGTGTGGGCTGCTTGTTGGCTAACTATTGTATTAACGTCCAGTTTCGTTCGATGGTATCTCTGTTTCGCTAAGCTAATTTCCTCCATGTTTGTCGTCAGTATTTCTGCTGTCACACCTTACTGTCGCGTTCTTTGCTGTCACTTTGACCAGGGGACGCTATCCGAGATTTGCACGGATGTGTGTGTGTGTGTGTGTGTGTGTGTGTGTGTGTGTGTGTGTGTATGTGTGTGTGTGCGTGTGTGTGTGGGTGTGTCCGTGCGTGCGTGCGTGCGTGTGTTGTGATTTTTAAATATTTTTTTATTCGTCATCGATGCGAGCGGAATTCGGGCTGCCTTCTCAGCAAAAGCGCGGCAGCTCACAAGAGTAGCGCCAACCAGGACAGAGAGGGAACGGGGCCTATGGTGCAATGCTGGGCAATGTATGGTATTTCTGGCACTCAACCGTTCCAAGTCAAGAGAGTCAGGATCTTTAAAGTCCCCGCGGAGACACGTGGAAGACGATCACTTCTATGTTATCAGGGCGGGAGAAAGTCTGAACCCACTGAGCGACTAAGATTGATTTGCTCACGTCATTTATCACTACGCATTGTGTATCTCTGTATCGACTTTTCAACAATTATTTGGTATATTTATGTATTAGCTTGCTTTTGCGTGCTTTTTTTTCTTTCTTTTGTGAGTTGTTTGTCTGTTTGTTTATAATAATTAGAATTATATTTATAAAGGGCGGAATCCGACAACGTGGTTGTTGTGAACTTTGTTTTCAAGTATTGTTATTTGCATGGCAAATAACGCTGTGTACTTCAAATGGAAGTAAAAGAAAATCATTGATGTATTTTTGTTTTCTAAACCTTTATTGCCTATAATAAGATCACACGCACACACATACACATACACCAGCACCCTCGCACACTCATCTACCCCACTCCACCTCTCTCCCACCTCCACACAAAACTATTATACATCTTATCATGTCACTCGAAGTTTTGTAGAATCCATTAAAGCTTACGCTTTATCTAAACGCGTACATGTCTGATCTTCAAACATTATGTTATTGATCTATAATATGCACATCAGCTGGGCAAACAGGACCGATTGATATGACTGCATTCGAGCAAAAATACAGGTTTCGAAGTTGCATTAGCCTTGTTACAGTACACATTCGTTAAATATTTGGTCGCCACTGAGTTTAGTGTTATTCTATGTGCCATGCTTAAAACGGATTTGGCAAAATTCCAAAAGAGGTTTCGTATTTACTAAGTTAGGACTGAATTAAATGTACTTGATTATCTCCCATTATATAGCATATAAACAAACAGTTTGATCTTTTCCAAAGTGATCAAACAATTCCAGAGCTATCCAACAATGTGAGTATAAACATGTATACCCAAGAGGTAGGCAAGATTTCAGTGACATGGAAAACCAACAAACACCACTTCAATACTTGTTTGTATAAGGAAGAAACCCAGTCATGTCTCACTCTTACATCAGACAACACAATCAACCCATTCATTCTACTTTTCTCGCAACGATTATCGTACATCGATGAGACGAATATAGATTACTTTCAAACCTCTTACTAATTCTGAAAAAGAAAGCAATTCTATGTGAATGTTTAAATTGCACAATACAATGATTCCTTTGAAACTGTTCAAATGAAACACACAAAAAAAAAAAAAACAACAACAAAAACATTATATGCAAAAGTGACAAAATGCAAGACACCGTAGATACATTATTATGCACGAGCAGGCGCCGACTCCCACCACACAACTTATACTACTCAGACAACCAGCAATCGTCAGTTTGTTTTGGCTAAAAAAAAGAGTAGTCTAGTGTGAAAGGTCAAGGACCCGCTGTGCGAGCCAGCGCCACTAATCGCAAAAAGCAAAACAACATCGCACAGCTGGTGCACACGCCGGCTACTATTCAACATAAGTAAGCCTAAAAGGTATTCACAAGTAAGAAAAGGAATCGAACAAACAGCAAAATTAAGCGACTTACACATGAGAATTATTGTGTCCCTAACACCAACAACAGAACAACAACACTGATGTCAAAACTATAAACAACATTAAATTTTAACCAGCCATTTTGTTTCAATGAACTGTAGGGGGTTAGGGGACTCGCAGAAGAGAAGAGATGTGTTTCATTACTTGAGAGAGAATAAATACTGTGTCTGCATGTTGCAAGATACACATTTTTATCCAAAAATAGAAAAACAAATAAAAAATGAATGGGGGTTTGATGCTTTTTTCGCTTCTTTCGCTTCTAATTCGAGAGGAGTTGCGATTCTTTTTAATAGTGTTTTTGAATATAAAATATGTAATGTTCACAGAGATGTAAATGGTAACTGGCTTATAATACACTTGAAGATGTATGAGAAAGATTTTGTGCTTGTTAATGTGTATGGGCCAAACAATGATGACCCCAGTTTTTATATAGAACTTGAAGAAACGGTAAAGTTGTATGAAGAATGTGAACATGTTATCTTTGGGGGAGATTGGAACTTGGTATTAGACTACGATTTAGACTGCAATAACTACAGACAGAAAAATAATGTAAGAGCTCATGATCAGGTTAAACTAATGATGGACAATTTAAATTTAACAGATATATGGAGGACAAATTATCCTGACTGCAAACGATATACCTGGCGTAGAAACACTCCTCTCCAGCAAAGCCGCTTAGACTTTTTCCTAATTTCTGATCTTGTTTCGTGTTTTGTTCAGGAGGTGGATATAAAGCCTGGTTACAGAACTGATCACTCCGCAGTCACCCTAACGTTGCAGTTTGGAAAAGAAAATACCCGACATTCTTTTTGGAAATTCAACTCGTCTTTGTTACTTGATAGAAAATATTTAGTGATAATAAACTGTGAAATTAAATCTGTCCTAGCTGAATACGCAGTTTTCCCTTATAATAGAGATAAGTTAGATGATATACCGCTGTGGGATATTCAGTTGACGGTTTCAGACCAATTGTTTTTAGATGTATTATTAATGAAAATCCGTAGTAAGACTATTTCATACGCTGCTGTTAAAAAAAGGGAGGCTGGTGAAAAAGAAAAAGTATTGCAAGATCGGATCGAACAGTTTGAAAGAAAAGAAACCTTAGGTGTGGAAGAACATGCATCTCTTGAAAAAGACAAGCAAGAATTAATAAACATAAGGGATCATAGAATGAGAGGTGTGTTACTGCGTTCTAAAGCTAGATGGGTGGAAGATGGGGAGAAGGTTTCAAAGTATTTCTGTAGCTTGGAAAAGAGAAATTACGTTAATAAACATATAAATAAACTAACTTTAAAAGATGGCTCCGTAACCAGCGATACTGATGTTATTGTAAACGAGGTTAAAGATTTCTATGAGCGTTTGTATACTAAAAGAGACTTAGAAACTTGTGAAATCAGTGACCTAGTTGATAATATACCCGTTCTAAACTTGTTTGAAACGGAATCTCTTGAAGGAATTCTAAGTCTTGAGGAAGCCAGCTACGCACTTAAGAACATGAAAAATGGTAAAAGTCCAGGTTCAGACGGGTTTTCTGCAGAGTTTTTTAAAGTGTTCTGGAGACAGTTGGGCGCATTCGTGGTCAGATCTTTAAATGAAGGATTTAGTAAAGGGGAGTTATCGTGTACACAAAAAGAAGGTGTTATTATTTGTATTCCTAAACCTGATAGACCAAAAGAGCTGATACAGAATTGGAGACCAATCTCTCTTCTTAATGTCGTTTATAAGATTGGATCAACATCTATAGCTAATAGAATGAAAAAAGTTCTACCAAGATTAATTAATGAAGATCAAACTGGGTTTGTTAAAAATAGATTTATCGGGGATAATATTAGATTAGTTTATGATATTATTGATTATGTAACTGCCACGGATGCGCCCGGTTTGCTCCTTTGCTGTGATTTTGAGAAGGCGTTCGACAGTTTAGACTGGAATTTCTTACTTAAGACCTTAAAAGCCTTTGGTTTTGGTGAAGACATGTGTCGATGGATTAAAACCTTACATTTTGACTGTAAATCATGTATTTCTGCAAACGGACAAGTGTCTGGCTGGTTTCCAGTGTCTAGAGGCTGCAGACAAGGAGACCCCATGTCACCTTATATCTTTATTCTATGTGCCGAAATTCTAGGTACCATGATTAGGGAAAATAATAATATTAAAGGTATTAAAATACACGAAACAGAACACAAGTTATCACAGTACGCTGACGATACAGAAATCTTCTTTGAAGGGGACAAAGCTTCGTTTGAGGAAACAATAATAACAATCAACACATTTGGAAATTACTCAGGGCTATTCCTAAATGCGAGTAAAACAAACGCAGTGTGGTTAGGTAATAAACGCAATTCACCAGTTACATACATGCAGCATTTAAACATACAATGGAACCCACGACAGTTTAAGATTCTTGGTATTCTGTTTACAAACGACCTGAAGGATATAATCGATATAATGTTAATAATAAATTTGAAGAAGTTAAAAGATTGTACGGCATTTGGCTAAAGAGGCAGATCACCCCCCTGGGTAGAGTTGCTATTTTGAAATCGTTAATACTTTCTAAACTGACTTATCTTTGGCTGCTTCTGCCAAACCCACCTGACCATACTATGCAATCACTTCAAACAACTATTTTTGACTTTGTTTGGGGAAGGAAAAGGGACAAAATTAGTAGAAAAATATCCATGAAAAGCGTTGAAGAAGGAGGACTTGGTATTCCGAACATCCGTCAGTATGTGTACAGTTTAAAGCTAACTTGGGTTAAAAAGATCTATTTAACTGAGCATAAATGGAAATCGGTTATTCTTGGTACTTTTCCTTTAGCTAATAATCTAAAAACGGTTGGTTCATGTTTGCCACAAAATGTTGCTAATTTAAACCAATTCTGGAAAGACGTTTTTCATGCTTATAGCCTATTTGGTAAACGTATCCATGTGACAAAATCTGAAGAATTTTTAGCTGAACCAATTTTCTATAATCAAAACATTAAAGTAGGGAATAAGTGTTTATACATAAACGAATGGTCGTCTAAAAATATTTTTCAAGTAAAAGACCTCGTTCATCCTAATGGCAGTTTCTTGTCTTTCAATGAATTTGTAAGAAAGTATAATGTCCGAGGCCACTTTCTAACTTATTGTGGTTGTATAAATGCAGTTAAGGAATACGCTAGAAAGAGCGATATACTGCTTGTGAATGATATGGCCATGGGTGATACATTGATTATTAAAACGTTATTTTCTGTCCAAAAGGGCGCTCGACTGTATTATAATCTTTTAATGTCGGATGATGTAACACCAAATTTTTGTAAAACATGGGAAGAAAAACTTAAGTGCGAACTGAACTGGAAAAACATTCTGTATGAAATAAAAGCGATAAAAGAAGTTAAATTAAAATGGTTTCAGATAAGGTTGGTTCATCGTATAATTGGTACTAACGTTGTTTTTCAATACATGGGTATTGCACCTGATGAATGCTGTAGCTTTTGTGAAGAAGCGCGTGAAAATATTCAACACTTGTTTTTTCAGTGCAGGTTTGTGAGACGATTTTGGAGTAACCTGCGTGATGTATTACTTGATAGTGGTTTGGTAAATGAGGCATTTGATTTTTCTGAAGTTCATGTCCTTCTTGGATATTCTCATGACCGTACAGTATCAAAGACCTTCCAATATGTCATTTTGGTGGCAAAGTATTTTATTTATAAATGTAAATTTGATAAGGTACTGCCACAATTGTATGCATTCAGGAGATATTTAAAAATGAAGTACGAAGTAGAAAAACATAATGCACGTAACAGGTTTGAATTAGACAAATTCAATGATTTGTGGGAGCACTGGGTTTTTTTTGTGGGTGATACAGATGTGATTGTTTAGTCAGTTTCTGATCATTGTAATATTGAATTTATAAAATATTCCACGGAAATGAAAAAAGGGAAGAACCTCAGTGTATGAGTGTGTGTGTGTGTGTGTGTGTGTGTGTGTGTGTGTGTGTGTGTGTGTGTGTGTGTGTGTGTGGTATGTAAGTTAATTACTAAGTAATGTCATGTAGTATAAATGTTGTGATTGTATTTTTTTATATTTATGTGATATTTTGAAAGAATTAAAAAAAAAAAAAAAAAAAAAAAAAAAAAAAAAGTTAGGACTGAATTTATTGTGCTTTAAAATGAGATTTTTTCGATAAGTTTTGACTTTAAAAAAACCACAATGGTAATAATAATAATAATAATAATAATAATAATAATAATAATAATAATAATAATAATAATAATAATAATAATAATAATAATAAATTAATTAATTAATTTAAAAAAAAAAAAAAAAAAATAATAATAATAATAATAATAATAATAATAATAATAATAATAATAATAATAATAATTTCACATTTGTTCGTGCCTACACAAAAGCTCTAAGCCCTTTACAAAAAAAAACAAATGCTTACATCGAAATTAACATACAACCATATATTCAAGTTTTCAGAAGACATTAGACAGTGTGTTATATAAATGTATATATTAACGGTCACAAATAAAAATAAAAAAGATATCAATAATAATTGACAAATGTTAACGCTTGGCTCTAAACCTTATATAAAGAGTACAAATACGCACAACAAACAAAATACTTTGTACACATATTTCATAGATGAATTCCCTAAGTTAATGGTATTCAATATAATGTTGTTTAAAAAGGAAAGTTTTCAGTTTGTTACGTTGGAGACGCGTGCGATGGTACATGTAGGTTTACGTGTGAAATGCGCACAATAATAGGCTTGCGTGTGTGACGCGCGCGATAGATCAGATCGTTTTATTTTGCTAAGCATGCAGTAATAGAGTGTATTCATCTTTGATTTGATTTTGCGTTGTTATTAAAAGAAGCTTTGTATAACGTTGGTGTTTTTAGTTGGTCGATATTATTTGAGAATTTTCTCGAGTCAGTTGTTTACACAGGCGCTTGTATCAGGACACGCGAGTGCCTATGTCTGTGACGCGTCTCCCTTTGGTTATAGATAACCAAAGGGAGACGCGTCACAGGCATAGGCGGATACACGCGAGTGCCTATGTCTGTGACGCCTCTCCCTTTGGTTATAGATAACCAAAGGGAGACGCGTCACAGGCATAGGCGCTCGCGTGTCCTGATACAAGCGCCTGTGGTTGTTTACTATCGATCGGAGCGTATGGATAATTCTAGTGGTAACCACGAGACGCTTCCATCCCAAATAAGGTTGTGTGACGTGAGACCGTGATGATGAAATTACTTTTGATTGGTTGTGGTGTTTTATGCAGGGGCATTCTCGCTCTTTCTGGAGTTTAGAGAGACTATATATATATAGTGCCGCACTGTTTCACAAGGTGTTTTTTTTAGAGAGAGTTGACAGTAGAGAGAGCAGTTGTATTAGAGTTGAGAAAGTTGTTTAAAAGTGGAAAGTTCAAAGTTGAGAATTGTAGAGTGGAAAAAGCGATTGAGCGATGGTATGCAGTTGTTGATGTGTGCTGATTAAAAGTGGAAAACTACATACGAAGACTTTGCCTTGTTGATGATTGAACGGGTTGCGTGGATAAACGAATCTGAGTTACACCTATCAGGATTTCAAGCACCGGGGCTGAATCAACTACTGATAGAAATACACCAACATCAAACGAGTGTAACACAGTTGTAGTTTGAAGATAGCTAGGGTGGGATGGTGCAGTGTCTCACAGAGAGCGGCAAAGAGTTCTAAACCTGAGGCACACAATATGGAAAGCGTTTTGTTCCATGTTGTTTCCTATTAATATGTTGCAATTTGAAGATACGTGTGTCAGCGGATGGTCTGAGCGTGCGAGATGGAATGTAAACATGCAGTAGTTCTGACAGATAGTGGGGAGCATTTCCATAGAACTATTTGAAACACAGACAACAAAGTTTGTACTTGATTCGCTGTTCAACAGGCAGCCAATGAAGCCTGTAGAATAAAGGGGTGCAATGGAATCTCTTCGTCGCTCCAAAAATGAGATGAGCAGCATCATTTTGCACAGTTTGAAGAGGTTGAGGAACAGACACAGGACAACCAGTAAGCAGAGAGTTGCAATAAACAAGCCTGGATGGGATGCATGATGTGTCAAGAGTCTTTGTGGCATCTTCAGTACGAAAATAGCGAGTAGAGCTTATGTGCCTTATTTCAATGTATGCCATCTGACAGACCTTCATGACATGGTACCTCGTGGACAGATGAGAATCAAGATAAAATCCAAGCTCTCTGACATTTTCCTGAGAAACTAATATTGGTAGAGCCGAACTGGATTGATGATGGGAGAGCATGATAAGAAAAGACAAAAGGGGCATAGAACAGGATTGCTTCAATTTGGTCTTAATTCAGCTTGAGTTTGTAGGCAAGCGTCCAATCTTTTGCATCGATCTAAGAAGCATTGCTGCATTGAAGAAACCGCGTCATTAACATTTTTTGGTTCGTCTGACTTATGAAGCTGTGTATCGTTGGCAAACATTTTATGAGAGGCAGAGTGACGGTCTATGACTTTGGAAAGCTGTGTCATGTAAAGGACAAAAAATACAAGCCTTAACACTGATCCTTGTGGAACCCCATATTTTAGAAGAGTTGTGCTTGATCTGTGATCCTCAACAAGAACAAACTGAAGTCTATCTGATACTCTGCCCTCTCACGGTACGATTCGTATCTATCATCATCTGAGAGGGCAGAGTTTTTAATTCCCAAAAAAAGTTCGAGACGAGAGAGAAGTAATTGATGATCAAGAGTATCAAATGCTGCTGAAAGATCGAGAAGAACGAATATCATCATTATTTTCTTTCTCGGGTTACATTTATTTTTATTTTATTTTATTACAGGTTTTCAATTTTATTTTAATGTTTGCATTTTTAAAATATATATTTTATTATGTGTACGACAAATGAGAATTGTGTAAAAAATATTAAATGAAATTTAATTCTAAATACATGGTGTTCCAAAAGTCTTGGGCACATTTTGACATTGAATATTTCCGAAACTATTAAGGATATTAAAACGCATCTGGTAAATTCAGAAAGCTTGTAATCTCAATTTTTACATGAAATGTTCAAAGATGTTCAATGTGAGCACCATTGGTCACACGACACACATCAAGCCGATAGTCAAATTCTTGCCAAACGCGTCCCATCATTTTCTGGTTGAGTGAACGCCATTAATGGGTCTGAAAAGAAATTAAAAAAATCAACAGCTTTACAAAAAACTTAATGTAATTAGCTTTAAAATGGCACAACTTTTATCTTACTACCATTCACAGTAATTGAGATATGGGGACTTCAAATGTGCCCAAGACTTTTGGAACACCCTGTATATCGCATCTACAACACTATTCTATCATTAATGTCACAAATTATTATTTTTCAAGAATTATAAACTTGGTTATGGGTAAATATTTATTTTATTTACTTTGTTTTCATTGTGTTTCTAAATATTGTGTTATTTTGGTTTGTTTGGTTTTATTTTATGTTATTTATTCAATACTTAATGTGCTTGTTAATGTGCTTTTTTAATATCACTAATTAAATATAATAACGATTAGGTTTTGAACTGTTTTTTCGTTGGTCAGAATTCATTATTGAAGTGCCATTACCATTTTTATTAACCGGCAATGCTGGACAACACAGTTTAGTTTGATAGGCATCACCAGACGCTCTTTCCCCTGAAAGAATCACTCCTGTTTATCATTTACTTTGCGTAATGTTAACCCTTTCAGTCCCGATCGATTTCAAACGATGCGCCCAAAGACCCAGAGTGGACGCCTCGAGTGAGATCCTGTATTGACTTGCGCCTTGCGCTAGTAACAAACAAATCTTTACAGTAAGAACGTTTAACAAGAAGAACTTGTGTCCATTGTAGATTTTTGTTTTCACTGACAATGAGATTGTCGGCTCCGTGGTGGACGTACGGTACTGATTGAGCAAGCAACCGTTGCTTTATAATATTTGTATACCCCTAGTTTTAGGGATGAAACTCTGCAACAGACGACCTGGTAGCGGCAGTAAGATAGGGGGCGCTGCATGGTGTCCTAGGCCAAAGGTCGCAACGGGTCCGAACCCCGCAATGGACGAACTTATGTGACTGAGGTAGCCTACGAGACTTTTCAGGTCACCAAGGGGTTTCTCCGGGAACTCTGGTTTCCTTCTTCCCTTCAGTAATGATTTTGGATGCCCTCAATCTAAATGAAAACAAAAATAAACATTGATTTGTCTTCCGCCTTCCGTAGTTGCCGCGCTTTGAGTTCGATTGAAGAAAAACGCGCGATTGCATCCTGTATAATAATAATAATAATAATAATAATAATAATAATAATAATAATAATAATAATAATAATGATAATAATAATAATAATAATAATAATAATAATAATAATAATAATAATAATAATAATAATAATAATAATAATAATAACTCGCTATCTCGGTCCGTCCGTCACAGTCCTTCACTAGCGCCTTTTAAAACGAACTTGAAGACGCATCTGTTTAGAGAGGCCTTTTCTTAGGCGCCCTGAGGGAGTGTTTTTTGGGTGTTGGGATGTGTATGTGGTTGCGTGTTATTGACCAAGGTATGCATATTGTGTTTACATTTGTTTGTGTAAATCGCTTTGTGATTTTGGAAAGCGCTGTATAAATTGCCTGTTATTATTATTATTATTAATCTTTTTATTATAATAGTATAGGATACTATCACGCACTTTTTCTTCAACTGAACTCAAAGCGCGATGATCTAAAGAGATCGCTATTAGGCCCTAAAGAAGTCGAACTAGAAATCCATTTTTAGTTTGGAAATTTTAGATTGACCGAATCCTATACCATTATTGCAGGGAGAAAGGAAACCGGAGGAAACCCTCGGTGTCCTCATAGGTCTCGTACCTAAGCCACGTAAGGTCGTCCTACGCCGGATTAGACCCCGCGACTTTTAGTATAGGAGACCAGCTCTCTGTCAGCTGAGCTATAGGGCTTAGTAGTGCCGCGACTTTTGGTATAGGAGACCTGTCAGCTGAGCTATAGGGTTTATTAGTGCCGCGACTTTTGGTATAGGAGACCTGCTCTCTGTCAGCTGAGCTATAGGGCTTATTAGTGCCGCGACTTTTGGTATAGGAGACCTGCTCTCTGTCAGCTGAGCTATAGGGTTTATTAGTGCCGCGACTTTTGGTATAGGAGACCAGCTCTCTGTCAGCTGAGCTATAGGGTTTATTAGTGCCGCGACTTTTGGTATAGGAGACCTGCTCTCTGTCAGCTGAGCTATAGGACTTACTAGTGCCGCGACTTTTGGTATAGGAGACCTGCTCTCTGTCAGCTGAGCTATAGGACTTACTAGTGCCGCGACTTTTGGTATAGGAGACCAGCTCTCTGTCAGCTGAGCTATAGGACTTACTAGTGCCGCGACTTTTGGTATAGGAGACCAGCTCTCTGTCAGCTGAGCTATAGGACTTACTAGTGCCGCGACTTTTGGTATAGGAGACCAGCTCTCTGTCAGCTGAGCTATAGGACTTACTAGTGCCGCGACTTTTGGTATAGGAGACCAGCTCTCTGTCAGCTGAGCTATAGGACTTACTAGTGCCGCGACTTTTGGTATAGGAGACCAGCTCTCTGTCAGCTGAGCTATAGGACTTACTAGTGCCGCGACTTTTGGTAGGTATAGGAGACCAGCTCTCTGTCAGCTGAGCTATAGGACTTACTAGTGCCGCGACTTTTGGTAGGTATAGGAGACCAGCTCTCTGTCAGCTGAGCTATAGGACTTACTAGTGCCGCGACTTTTGGTAGGTATAGGAGAGCAGCTCTCTGTCAGCTGAGCTATAGGACTTACTAGTGCCGCGACTTTTGGTAGGTATAGGAGACCAGCTCTCTGTCAGCTGAGCTATAGGACTTACTAGTGCCGCGACTTTTGGTAGGTATAGGAGACCAGCTCTCTGTCAGCTGAGCTATAGGACTTACTAGTGCCGCGACTTTTGGTATAGGAGAGCAGCTCTCTGTCAGCTGAGCTATAGGGCTTACTAGTGCCGCGACTTTTGGTATAGGAGACCAGCTCTCTGTCAGCTGAGCTATAGGGCTTACTAGTGCCGCGACTTTTGGTATAGGAGACCAGCTCTCTGTCAGCTGAGCTATAGGGTTTATTAGTGCCGCGACTTTTGGTATAGGAGACCTGCTCTCTGTCAGCTGAGCTATAGGGCTTACTAGTGCCGCGGCCTGGAATGTGTTCATAATGATTCCATTATGGTATGCCTTATTATTTAATAATAATATAACGATTTATATAGCACATAATATCTCTTACGATGCTTGCCGATGCATAGCGCTTGTTCGAGACAGAGAGAAAGAGAGAGAGAGAGAGAGAGAGAGAGAGAGAGAGAGAGAGAAAGAGAGAGAGAGAGAGAGAGAGAGAGAGAGAGAGAGAGAGAGAGAGAGAGACGCCATAAGGCTTCTGTATCTCTCACAATAATTGAGTTACAATAATTCAGTTACGAGCGCCTGTGCGTATGCCGAACCTACGAGGACGTGTTAACAGTGTTGTGTGTGTGTGGGTGTGTGGGTGTGTGGGTGTGCGTGTGTGTGTGTGTGTGAGTATGTGTGTTGTTAATGTTGCTTTTTTAAACAACAGACAAAAATTAAAACAACAAAGGGCGAGTTTCTATGAAAGGGGCGCAGGCGCTTGTATCTGGACACGCGAGCGCCGATGCCTGTGAGGCGTCTCGGTTTGGTAATATATAGACGCGTCACAGGCATAGGCGCTCGTGTGTACAGATACAAGCGCCTGTGGAACGGGGATATTTTAGGAGACTTGTTACCCTCCCCCAACTCCCACCCCTCTCTCTCTCTCTCTCTCTCTCTCTCTCTCTCTCTCTCTCTCTCTATCTTTCTCTCAAGTCCAATGAAATGTTAGTATCCTATTCGATCCTTACATATAACTGCCAGTTCATGAATCTGCCTCCAAGACGGTCCTCTCGTGCTGGAATGTGTTCATACATGTATAATTATTCAATTTTATACGTTTCGTATGCTATGTAAGCCTAGTATCTGGCCCACAATCTCTTCCTTTCTTGTTGACTAATAAAACAAAAAAACTAAAAGTAATCATTTATTGATATTTGTTCTAATTGTACTATACATAATAATAATATTCAAAGAGAAATTGTTACACTACTTTCCATAGTTGCTTTAGCGTTTTCTTCATTATGTGTATGCGCGCGCGTGTGTGTAAGAGTGTGTATGTGGGCGTGCGAGTGTGCGGGGGTGCGTGTGAGTGTTGGTTTGAGCGTGCGTGTATGAGTGTGTGAGAAAGAGAGAGAGAGATCGAGAGACACAGTTGTCTAGAAATAACTATTTAATTTCCTGCATGAGTGGCTTAACTGGATAGATTGGGTTGTGCAACATTTTAAAAACTACCAATGATTGTGGGGAATATTTGGACCTATAACGCACACACATATGCACACACACACACACCCACACACGCACACACCCACATACTTGCAATACATCAGAAATGGGTTCATTTAAGAATGTAGGAATCGGAAAGTCATTTTTTGATG
>CM072523.1:25813461-25865961 GCA_036898135.1 Oncomelania hupensis | reverse complement strand
CAATCCATCACAACTGGGTTTATTTAAGAATGTAGGAATCGGAAAGTGATCTCTTGACGGAAAGAACGCAAACTTCTTCTAAAAATGTAAGAATCTAATGCAAAATTGGCTCTTTCCGTCTAGAAAGTTGACCTAATTCGTCTCCTACGACGAAATAGGTCGAATTTTCTTCAAAATTTCTCCGAAAATTGACTGTATTTTCTCCGTTCCGGATAGAGCACTCCTGTGTACTTAAAACACTCTCATGCACTACAACTGCACTCCCATGCACTAAAAGAGCACTCCCGCGCACTTAGAAAAAAGTGGGGTCCTGGAAAAAAGTGGGTTCCAAGCAAATGAACCCATTTGTTACTAAGAAAGACAAGGTCTGAAACCCATTTGTGCGTTTATTCAAGTGCACACACACACACACACACACACACACACACACACACACACACACACACACACGCACACACATCGAGACTGTTTTATTCCTGAACCGCGTGAATATCCAATCGTTCTTATAGAGCGCTTTTCCAGTTCAAGAGCAGCTCAAGATGCTGGCCGATACAGGATCTCACTCCATCCGCCCGAGAGGCGCACTTGCAGCCTTTGGATGCCTCGTCTGCCGCCCAGACATCTTGGCACAATCCTGAGCGATGGGATCTGGTGGAGAAGTGACATAGTGTTTGCTGGTTGTATATGTGTAGCTGGCACTTACCCGTCTAGGATATGAGCGTCAGGATCTTTAAAGCCAGTGTGATGGAATGCTGGTCATGTTATTTATTTATTTAATTATTTATTTATTATTTGGCACTGTCAAAGGGATTGAACCACTGGCCTGCATGGGCTGCAATGTTATCGCTTGACACTGAATGCATCAATTGTTTGGACGCTGCTCCCCTTATCATGCAGTAACTTCACTCTACGCTCTGGCTTTACAAATCAGCTGCAACTGTGATATTTATCTAACATTTAACAATGCAGAAAATATTTTACAAAAATCTTATGGGACTGGTAGAATTTGAGAAATCTGAGCTTTTTTGAATAAGTGCGCGTACTTTGGCCAAATTTGAACTTTGCGTCCGAAAACGGTCGAGTAAGTCTGTGACTGAGGCTGAGACTGAGACACTTCATTTGACTTGCAGTCGTATGTGGCACTCACTTTCAAGATGTGCTTAAAGAGCAGATGAATGGTCAAAGGGGAGCGACCGAATGTTTCAAGATGTAGATGGATCAATTAATACTTTCCCTTTGACAATTCAGCTCTTTGTTTAGCCAGTTAAAATTACCTTAATAATAATATAAATATTCTTAATTATTTTATTATTTATTTAAAATAGTATTGTGGTGCAATTGCAATCAACAGTAACTTTTGCCAGTTAAAATATTTACAGATGGATCTGTACTGGAATCATCTAATTGTGGTGCATAGTTTGTTATACCAGCTTGAAAGTATAAAATTCGTACTATATTGGAAAAAGGACTTTCTATATTTTACTGTGAATTATATGCCATATTAAGAGCACTGCAATATATTCTTGAAACATCCCTGGATATAGTTCACTTGCCCATTTGTGTCGATTCAAAATCAGTTTTACAATCAATTCAAAAATGGGAATATACTACTAGACCAGATCTAATATTTGAAATTAAGCATATAATACATCAAATTATTAGCAGAGGTACAAATGTTGATTTTTGTTGGGTTCCGTCTCATTCTGGCTTGTACTGGAATGAGCAGTCGGACAAACTTGCCAAAATTGGAGCTAAAAATACAAATTCGATATCAAATTGTAATATTACATTATCTAGGCATGAATTGATTTCATTAGTAGAAAGACATTTTCAAAAATCAGTAAACAAGCATAAAATTTTATCATGTAGTAGAAATATTTCAAAAATCATATATAAGATGCGTTTGAATTCATGGAGCACAAAATACATTACTGATATTCATTGTATATGTCAGCAACCAATATCTGTACAACATTTATTATTTGAATGTACAACATTATTACCATTATACAAGGCAAATAATGTCTCGATCAATGAAACCGATAGTATGACAGATATTTTATATAATCATACACATATTGAAAAAATTGCTTACATTATCTTACATACTGACATAAAAAAACATTTTTTGATTAAGTACATAAATATGTGTTTATGTTTATGCATGTGTGTTTGTGTGTATGTCTATGCATATATATGTTTGTGAAAGTCTAATATCATTTTATCAATGAAAATACTTTAAATAAAAATCTGAATCTGAATCTTAGCCAGTTATTTAGTTTCGAATCGCGTATGCATGAACATTGAACATTGAGGTTTAACGTCTACACCCACCATTGGCCATATAGCAGACGGGGATATCCATTCCAGCGTTAGAGGGATAGGGACTTAAATCAACACTGAACCACCAGAGCAATCATACTGCTAAAACGGACAGTGAAAATGGAAACTTTTTATTTCGTTTACCATATACACAATAAACAATATAGGATACTATCACGCCCTTTTTCATTAATTCGAACTCCAAGCGCACCGATCTAAGGAGATCGGTATTATAGAAGTTGGAACTCAAACTAATATTTTTATTTTTGAAATTTTTGGATTGACTGTATCCAATCCAATATTGAACAAAAAAGAAGAAAACACCCCGCTTGCGAAAATATGGCGGCCTCTGCAAAGCGTGCACGCTACGATCGTCGGAAGAACAAAAAAAGTAGCACTACATACGTGCATGTAAAACTAACATTAACATTAACATTCTTCCTCAAGGTAACCAAACTGCTAAACAAAAGAAACGCGTAGTCCGTCGCAACCTCAAAGAAGTCAACACAGATACATTTCGCTCAGAAGCAACCACCGTTGGTGTGCCGGGGGTTTAGTATCCCCACTTTCTGGAAATTTAGTGCTTTAAATTCCCACTGTCGCTGTCTTTCTCATTTGCTTTTTCTCATTCCTGCTCTGTTCTATCAATCTGCTATACTATCGTCTTCTTCGCTAGACCAGTCTCCTACCTTTTTTCTTGAAAACTCTTCCGGGACAAGACTCCTTGTTTGTGTATGAGGTCTGTTGGATCAGCTTGGGAATATTGGACGCTTTCTGCCAGGTGGTCACTAGGGCTTCCTACGATGTTATTATTTAGCAATGTAGGAATTTTATATGTATGTGTTTTGTTGATAATTTATAATGATGTTTGTATTCTATTTTGATTTTGTAAACGGGGGTTCGATAAGTTGGGGTGAAGCCTCAGCCGTCCCCTGCGTGGGATGTCTTTATTGTAAAGTGACTGGCTGGTGGAGGGCATTCAGTTTTACCACTAGGGTTGTTTCAGCAGATCTTTTATGCGGATTGGGGGTTGTCCGGTCCTGATTTGGCTCGGAAGAGTCCGCTGGACCTAAAGCAACAATTATGTAATGTAATGTAATGCTCAGAAGCAACCCGACGACTTCTTCATTGTCCGCCTGCCTCGGATCCTGTCCTTCACTATGACTCCATTCTTCGAAACTTCTAGATAAACAACGCCCTCAAAAAGAAAACTCATTGTAGATAGGCCTTCTGCCTCTTGGATGAAATCTGAAGTAATTACTGCCAAATAAGCACGTCGCCGAGCTGAGAGGAAGTGGTTAACCTCTAAGCTAGAAGTTGACAGATTTACAACAAGCACAAAGAACAAGTTCAGATAATCATCACAAACGTCGAGCAATTACACTACAGTATCACACTCTGTGAAACAACCTCTGCCAAAGCCCTCTTATCCACCATGAACGACCTACTTGGCAGCTCTTCTGCTTCTCCATTGGCCTTGCCCAACATCATTGACCTTTCCAAACTCCAACAAGCTGTTTCTGAGTATTTCCATAACAAGATCTAAGCCATCCGCAACAAACTAGACAACATACGACATCAAAGCTCTTACACTCCTGCTTAGAGGAACGCCTTTCACACACTTTAAGCCTCTGACTCTCCCTGAACTGGAAAAAGTCATCAAGGAACCACCTTTAAAAACCTGTGACCTTGACCCTCTTCCTAAACAACTCCATTCTGACTGTCTACCTGTACTTCTTCCTTCTGTCCTTGAAATCATCAACAGCTCTCTACAACCAGGCAAAGTCCCAGACTCCTTCAAGACTGCTATAGTCCAATCTCTTTTAAAGAAACAGTCGCTTGACCCTAACAAACTCAGCAACTCCCGCCCTGTCTCACTTATCCTTCATCTTCCAACTTCTTGAAATAATAGTTCTGAATCAGCTTAACTCTCACCTTCTCTCCAACAACCTACTCTCCTCTTCAGTCAGCATATCGTCCTAATCGTCCTAACCACTCCACTGAAACTGCTCTTTTAAAAATAATTAACGATCTTCTGTCTGCCACTGACCAAAGTGAAATCCCCTTGCCTTACTCTTCTTGATCTCTCAGCGGCCTTCGATACGGTCGATCACAGCATCCTACTTCAACGTCTTCAGCATACTTTTGGCATCCTCAGTACAGTTCTTTCTTGGTTCTCTTCTTACCTCACTGACTGCTGTCAGACTGTTTCCATTGACAAATTGAACTCCGACCCCATCAGGCTTGAGTGCGGAGCGGTCCGTTCTTGGGCCTGTACTGTTCACTCTCTACACTCAACCTTTTGACCACGTCTTTGAACGACATAACGTTCTCCATCACTCTTTTGCAGATGACTCACATCTTCAAAATAGCTTTACTCCTGATCAGTCTGACACTGCTCTATCCACTCTTTCTAATACCATCGCTGACGTACAGAATGGGATGAAAGAGAACAAACTTCAACTTCAACTGCAACAAAACCAAAGCCATTCTGATATTGACCACATCCAATCTCTCAAAAGCCACCTTTGACTCTTGAACTCTCCGACTCCTCTCTCTCTCCGTCTTCTACTGTCAAAAATCTTGGAGTCACACTAGACAACCCCTTCTCCATGAAACAACACATCTCTCCTGTCTCTCGCACTGCTACTTTCAGCTCCGCCGCATTGCCACTATGCGCAAGTACCTCACCACAGACACAACAGCCAAACTTGTCACTTTTGCCATTTTCTCTCGTCTTGACTATTGTAACTCCCTTCTTGCTAGACTTCGCGCTTCTTCTATCTATCGTCTTCAACGCATTCGCAACAGCTCTGCCCGTCTTGTCCTTAAAAAAAAGAAAAGAAATAACACATCAGCCCGCCCTCTCTCTGTTGCAACAGCTCCACTGACTACCCGTCGCATATAGGATCAAATACAAGCCAACACTCTCACACACAAATGCCTCAACAAGCTTTTTTCCTACCTATCTCTCTGATTCCCTCTCACTCTATCAATCTTCTCGACCACTTCCCCCATCAAACGACAACCTCAAACTCAATATACCTCTCACGAAACTCAAAACTGCAAGCTAACGCTCATTTTCTTTTTCAGTCTCCACCAACTGGAACTCCCTACCTCTCCCCCTCCGTCAACAACAGTCTTTAGAAGCATTTAAATCGGGCCTTAGGACTTTTCTTTTCCCTTAATAATCCTCAGACTACAGTGACCTGCTAGACCACCACACCTCCTCCCCCCCCTTCTAGCCCCAACCACCTCACCTGCAAGCCTAAATCAGAGCAGTTGTAAATGAACATGTATATAATCAATACTATTAATGTTCTCATACATATTTCTGAGTGCAGTGTCTATGTTTGTGTTGTTGCCTTTTCATCTTCATGTAATTTATGCGTAATTGTATATCATTGTGCTTGAATTGTTGGTGCGAAAGAATGTGTATGAGTGCGCCTTGAGTAGCCTTGTGGTGGGATATGTGCGCGTTATAAGTTCTCGTATTATTATTATTAGTAGTAGTAGTAGTAGTAGTAGTAGTAGTAGTAGTAGTAGTAGTAGTAGTAGTAGTAGTAGTAGTAGTAGTAGTAGTAGTAGTAGTAGTAGTAGTAAAATGCGCATGTTTTCTAGAAATACCAGGGTTAACTTTGTAGAAGAATATTTCAATTTTATATGATTTTTTTTAACCTTAGAAAGTGCTCACCTTTTAGCTGATGGGGACGCGTCTACAAAGAGTTAACTATGTCTACTCGCCACTCGGCTACGCAAACATAGACCTATAATAAATGCCAAATGTATAATAATAATGTTTAAAAGAATGACAGCTACACATAAATAAAAGTGAAATGAAGTAAATGAGGAAAACGGAATTGTTAAATGTGGAGCGAAATGGAAATAAAGTTTTAAATGTTTTGTTACTTTTTTATAACTTTTCTTTTTTGGGTCCACACATAAAATCAAATCTTGTTCCCAGTGTGCGTGTGTGTGTGTGTGTGTGTGTGTGTGTGTGTGTGTGTGTGTGTGTGTGTTTGGTTTACTTCCTATGTTTATTTCTTTTTAATAAAAAAACAAACTTTTAAAGCAATTGCTTGTTTATTTAGGCTTACTGATTGTTATCTACTGTACTGTGCATGTATTTGATGCACCTTGAGCAGACTATTGTTTGGAAATGCGTTTTATTACTACATTTATTTGTTGTTGTTGTTGTTGTTGTTGTTGTTGTTGTTGTTGTTATTATTATTATTATTATTATTATTATTATTATTATTATTATTATAGTGGATTTTGGATAGCAAAGCAGTACCAGCCCTATGTATCTTAATAAATCTATTATGATACATATACCGCTTTGGCTATCCGCAATCCACAATTATACCGCTGTGCTACCGAAGATCCACTAAGCTTGCGTTAATGCCCATGTGCACAACCATAGGGGAAAAAACAACCACAATTGATTGATTGATTGATTTATTGTTGCTTTAGGTCCAGCGGACTCCTCCGAGCCAAATCAGGACCGGACAACCCCCGATCCGCATAAAAGATCTGCTGAAACAACCCTAGTGGGAAAATTGAACGCCCTCCACCGGCCAGCCACTTTACAATAAAGACATCCCACGCGGGGGACGGCTGAGGGTTTACCTCAACTACGCGAACCCCCGGTTACAAAAACAAAATAGAATACAACCATCATTACAAATCATCAACGAAACATATACATATAAAATGCCTATATTGCTAAATACTAACATCATAGGAAGCCCTAGTGACCACCCAGCAGAAAGCGTCCAACACTCCCAAGCTGATCCAACAGACCTCATACACAAACAAGGAGTCTTGTCCAGGAAGAGTTTTCAAGAAAAAAGGTAGGTCATTGATCTAGCGAAGAAGAAGATAGTATAGCAGAGTGATAGGACAGAGCAGGAATGGGAAAGAGTATATGAGGAAGATAGCAACAGTGGGAATTTAAAGCACTAAATTTCCATAAAGTGGGGATACTATTTATACTGAAACCCCCGGCACTCCAACGGGGGTACTGTTGCCGCAGTGAATCTGTCATGCCTACAAAGGCAAGACAGGTTTTCAACTGTGGCTTTCACTGTTCCCTTTATAGGTTAGAACAATCTACAGTGGCAAGATTGCTCATGACCCCAAGGGGTAAAACAACCACAAGAAGATTAAAAAAAAAAAAAAAAAAAAAAAAAAAAAAAAAAAAAAAAAAAAAAACCATGTTTCCGTTCTTATAGATTTGTTCTCGAGTACTTGTTCATCTAACCTTGTCGTACTTCGAAGTTAATTTGACCTCAAGCTGTGATACAAAAAGAAGAAGAAAAAATAAATAAAAATCATCCAATTCAAATTAGACCTATGTTTGGAACATTCCCTTTGTAAAATATTTATTTGTGATATTTTTCGGTGTATTTTAAATCACTTTCCGCTAAATAATCGTTATATAGAAGCTTTTTTTTTTTTAAATAATAATTTTACGTGTTCGGATTACTTTAAAACTCCGTTTGACCTCAAGCTGATACGAGAGAGAGAGAGAGAGAGAGAGAGAGAGAGAGAGAGAGAGAGAGAGAGAGAGAGAGAGAGAGAGAGAGAGAGAGAGAAAACAAAAAAATCAAACCACAGCAAACAGCGGTGTTTATTTTAGAACTCCTTGCCTTCCTATTACAAATAATGATAATAATAAAAATTAAAATTAAATACATGTAAACACAACTTTTAAAAAAAATTGTTGCAGGAGCTTTACAATACCGTGTACGGAATTTCAAATTGTCAACGTTGCTTCATTAGGAATTGTTACATTTGAAACGCGCACGATAGATCCGATCGTTTTGTTTTGCAAAGCATGCAATAACAGAATGTATTTACCTTTGATTTGATTGTGCGTTGTTGTTAGAAGAAGCTTTGTATAACGTTGGTAATTTTAGTTGGTCGATATTTTTTGAGAATTTTCTAGGGTTGCTTGTTTACTGTCGATCGAAGCATCTAGATGGATCTACTATAGCTAAGAGATTCTTCTAACCTAAATAAAGTATTTGACGTAAGACATTGCATAGTTCCGATGACGAATTTTATTTTGATTGACTGTAATTGCGTCACGTTCGAATTTTCTCTAGAGTATAGAGAGACTATATAAGTGCCGCAATGTTTAAAAGTTGGGAGTTGAGAAAGTGAAAAAGCGATTGAGCGATTGGATGCAGTTGTTGATGTACGCTGAATAAAGTTGGAAAACTTCATACGACGACTCCTGCCTTGTTAAGGGGTGAACAGGTTGCGTGGATAAACGAATCTGAGTTACACTTATCAGGATTCAAGCATCGGGGCTGAATCAACTACTGATAAAAAAAAACAACAACAACAACAACAGTGTAACAGGAATATACTATAAATAGAATAATGACGTGTTTACACACAGCGCACGCGAGGCTTGCCGAGTAGCTCAAACAACATCAGTCTCCCCCTGTCTCCGCAACGCAATATGAAAGTGTTAACAGCTTCACCCCTCCCCTATTCCCCCTCCCTCCCCCCTCCCACCCTCACCTCTTTCTCCTCACCTCCTACCTAACTCTCTCACCTGCTGGAAAGCGATGTACGTGAAGGTTGTTAAACAGTTTTGGGTGACTTTGACGGAGAGAAGCGTTGTTTAAGTCCAGTCAGGTAAAATTGAGCAGCTTAATTCGCCTTGCAACAAGAAAAACAACCAAACAAAAAAAGCCAATAATGGAAGTTTTGTTGTAAAGTGTGCGAGGATGAATTTTGCGTGGATGCGTTTGTCTGTGTGTGTGCGTGTGTGGAAGAGAGAGAGTGTGTGTATATGTAGGTTTCGAGAGAGAGAGAGATGTGTGTGCGTGTGCGGGAGAGAGTGTGAGTTTATGTAGGTGTTTGGAGAGAGAAATGTGTTTGAGTGTGCGTGTGTTGGAGTAGGTGTTTAAATATGTGTGCTTGAGTTGGCGTGGCGTGTGTTTATGTGTGATCCTATCCTATCCTATCCCATCCCGTAACTCGAAAAGTCGTTGGAGCACCACAGATGATCGTTTAACCAGCGTAGCTACTCCACCTTTCTCTGTCCTGAGCAACCCGCATGGCCTCGCAGGATGGTCTTTGCTAAGCCTGATGCTCTGGTGACGTGGCCATACCATCGGAGTTTCCGTATCTTCACCACAGTGAATATGTCATCGTGTTGTCTAAGGTCTTGTGTTGTGATCTGCCGGATTTCGTCGTTGGTGATGTGCTGGGTATAGGAAATGCCCAGAAGTCTTCTGTAGCACCTCATCTCCATGCTTTGTATTCTTCGTTGTAGGTCTGCTGTGAGGGTCCATGTTTCGCAAGCGTATAGAAAGATGGAGATGACAATGGAGCGCAGCAGCCTTACCTTGGAATGTAGACTGTTGGTCCTGTCTTCCCAAATGGGCTTCAACCTTGTCAAGGCAGCAGTTGTTTGTGAGATCCTGGAGGGGACTTCCTGTCGGGACCCATTGCCTGATACAATGGCTCCTAAATATTTGAAGAGATTAACTTTGTTGAGGAATTGGCCTTGGACTTTGATGTCCGTGTTGATGCCATTAGTGTTGTTGGTCATCATTTTGGTCTTTTCTGCACTTATTTCCATTCCAAAGGCTCTGGAGGTTGTGTCAAGCATCTGTACCAGCTGTTCTTGTTCCTCTCCAGCCAATCCATCAATGTCATGATCAAAACTGAGGTTGGAGATTGCTCTACCCCCTATACAGACTGTGCATTCATGATCTGCAAGGGTGTCTGACAAGATGCACTCTAGGAAAATGTTGAAGAGTGTTGGAGAGAGAAGGCATCCTTGTCGCACGCCGATTGTTGTTCTGAACCAGTCCTCGATGGCGCTGTTGTGGAGGACTGCAGTGGTAGCCTTGTCATTCAATGGTGTTAGGGCTGATGTGCACTCTCATGGTTGCCCACAGAGCTGCATGTCAGACTCGGTCAAACGCTTTCTTACAGTCTACGAACACATGATATAGATATAGTTCTTCTCTGTTCTCGGGATATGCTAGAACTGATGTCTTTCCGTTTGGTGTGTGGTTGTAAAGGTCAGAGCAGTACTCTGTCCATCTAGCCAAACCTTCTTGTTCTTTTGTAAGGTACAAACCAGACTTGCTTTGGATCGTGGATACCTTGGCTGTCACTTGTCAGACGCTTCACAGTTTGGTAGGTCTTCTTGCTGTTGTTCTTGTTCAGATTGTTCTCTATTTCCTGGCATTGCTCTTTTATCCACTTCACCTTTGCTGTGCGCATGCCTTTTCGGATGTCATTGTTGATTTTTCGGTAGGCATCAGCTCCCGGTGTTCTTTTTCTTTTTCATCTCTCTTCGTTTGTCACACGGGTCCAAAAGTTCAGTGTGATCCACTTTTTCTTCTTTTGGCAGTGCTTGCCAAGACTCTCATTGGCGGCATCTGTCACAGCTGAGTTAAATGTGGTGGTCATGGTGTTGACATCTACTTCACCAGCTCCCAAAATGAGCAGTGGTGCAAATTTCCCTCCAATTGTGGCTTGGAATATTTCTGCCACCTCTGGGTCTTGCAGTTTGTCCAGGTCGAACTTCAGTCTGGTGCATTTTGCCGTGTTTACTCTCTTCAAGTGGAGCCGGAAAGATCACGACATCGTGGTCACTTCCAATGTCTGCTCCTGGGAAGGTGCGTGTCCTGCCAATGTTGACGCTTGATCTGAAGCGTTTCTTGACCATGATGTAGTAAATTTGGTTGTGATGCTCCCCGCCGGGACTGTGCCAGGTCCATCGTCTCGATTTGTTGTGACGACCAAGCGTGTTTGGCAGTACCAGATTGTTGTATCTGGTAAACTCCAAGGGTCTCAGGCCTCAGTCATTTGTCTTGTTGTTTGTGGTGGGATCCACATGTGCCTCCGCAGTTGTGGTACGCATCTTGGCCAACTTGGCGTTCCAGTCAAGGCACTATGACTATGTTCTTCTTCGGCACTTGGTCAAGGACAGCCTAGCCTATCCTATCCTATCCTATCCCATAACTCTGAGGTCGTTGGGACACCACAGATGATCGTTTAACGAGCATACTCAATCTTTCTCTGTCCTCAGCAACCCTGATGGCTTCGCTCAATATCAAGCCAGTCCATTCTCAAATGTTGTCCTCCCACCTCTTTTTCGGTCTCCCTCTTCTTCTACCTCCTTGCACCGTGCCTTGCAGGAAGGTCTTTGCAAGGCCTGATGATCTGGTGACGTGGCCATACATCGGAGTTTCCGTTTCTTCACCACTGTTACAGGTCATCGTGTTGTCCAATGGCGTGTGTGAGGGTCTCGGACTTTGTCGTTGGTGCTGGGTATAGGAAATGCCCAAATGTCTTCTATAGCACCTTATCTCAATGCTTTGTATTCTTCGTTGTAGATCTGCTGTGAGGGTCCATGTTTCGCAAGCGTATAGGAAGATGGATGCCTACTCTCTCTAACCCTCTTCAACATCTTCCTAGGGCGCATCATGTCAGATGCCCTTGCAGATCACGAAGGTACACTCAGCATAGGGGGTAGAGCAATCTCCAACCTTCGTTTTGTGTATGACATTGATGGATTGGCTGGAGAGGAACAAGAACCTAAACAGCTGGTACAGAGGCATGACACCACCTCCAGAGCCCATGGAATGAAAATAAGTGCAGAGAAGACCAAAATGATGACCAACAACACTAATGGCATCAACACGGACATCAAAGTCCAAGGCCAATCCCTCAACACCGTGCAAAGCTTCAAATATTTAGGAGCCATTGTATCAGACAATGGGTCCGGACAGGAAGTCCTCTCCAGGATCGCACAAACTGCTGCCCTGGCAAGGTTGAAACCCATTTGGAAAGACAAGACCATCAGTCTACATTCCAAGTAAAGGCTGCTGCGCTCCCTTGACATCTCCATCTTCCTATAGCACTGTTTCATAATGAAAGCGAAAGTGGCGGATCGGTTGCGGCCCTTGGGTTTCGGCTAGTTCCGGTTGAAGCAAGAAAGATGCAGGGTTATATAAATTATATTTCTCTTGTACAATCGTTCAAATTTTACTCAGGGTGGCTGCTTGCCTAAACATTGATTGCTGATTTGTTTGTTCAGTAGGCCTAATTCGTTTGTCAGTGACCTACATTCACGAGAAATTCGAAGTCTCTTTCTTTTTCTTTGCTTTAATTTTTTAATTGAGAAATGTTAATTTTGCAGTTTATCTAGAAGATAACATTATTATACAGTAGAATAATTTTTGTTTTTAATTCAGTGAAGCAACTGCAATTATGTCTTATTATTTTCAGTCTTTCAGTTGTTATTATTATTAGTTGTAGTAGTATTGTTATTATTATTATCATTATTACCATATATTAATTATTAGTTGTCTGTTGGTGCTGCTGTTGTATTATTATTATTATTATTATTATTATTATTATTATTAGTTGTAGTTGCATTGTTCTTATTATTATTTTTATAATTATAAATTACTCTAATGATTACGATTATTATTAATATTATGATGATTATTTTGTATTATTACTCTTATTATTATAATGATTATTATTATTATTATTATTATTATTATTATTATTATTATGATCTAGGATGGATCTAAGGCATGGAAGAATGGGTGAGTGTTGTAGTTGTGTATACATATACTGTGGAATAATTATCTGTGTGTTAAATGTGTACGTATGGGTATGTGGCTGGTTATCTGTTTATGCATGTGTGTTAGTGTTTATAGATTTGTATTTTGGTATGGAAGTTGTTTTTGATAGTATATCAAATGTATCAATATTGAATGTCCATGTTTGTAATAATTTTGATGTTGTTATCTCCTTCCTTATTGCACTGCTAAACAAATATCCATGCCTTGTGTTTGGACAATAAAGAATCTTGAATCTTATTTTACATTGTTGTAATCTTTCCGAATCAGTCGCAAACGTTGTTCCCACAATCGTTTCAGTGTTTTGTTAGCTGGTAATGTGTGTAACTTGACAATGCGCCCTTCAATTACTTTTCCTGCGAAATTAGGGCAGCAAACGCAATACTGTTTTTCTCCGCCACAAGTCTTCCGTCTACGTGCTGCCATGCTTAATACTCAACCGGAACTAGCCGGTGTACGTGGCATAGGTGAAGGCAGGGCCGGATAACTCTATCTGCACTAGTTTTGCAACAGTGCTATAAGGACAGCCTGCAGATGTTAATATAAATCCTCCATTTCGCTGTCGTCATAATCTGATGTTGAGGTTCCTATGACGATGTTGTCTCTCGGGCGGATCTTTATGTCCATCAGTAACACACTTAACACCTCCGCGTCCTGGTGGCCAACGGAAGGCGCGGCCCTTGGTAACCTGGACGACGACCGATCCGGTATGGAGTGAGTGGTTCTTGTCATCATACGTGCAAAAAAGACCCGGCGGGGCCCAATCCTCTCCAGGCTGTTGGCCACACATAGAGATATCAAATGCATAGTGAATAATGCGTGTATGCAATAAAACGAGGTAAAAGTACGTTCCAGTTTATTGTAATAGGCCTTGCCTTTTAGGATAGCATCAGCAGTATCAATTACAATACCCTAGGAAGAATAACGCAAAAGCAAACAGATTTCTTCTTTCAATGCCAAGGAACGGAGAGATACATTCAATGTTTATTTAAAATTCCCCAGATATAAGCCGTTCAACATTGAAAGCACACTCAAATATTAATATATAGTGTACCAGAAACATATCTTTAATATATAATTTAACACAATACATAATAACTAACTTACAGCAATAGAAATACAAATGCGAAAAGAATAATATTGCACAAGACTATTTCACAGAACACTTTCTTTTCAAATTTAAGCAAACTTCTAAAAGGAGATGAAGAGATAGAGAGAGTGTGAGTGAGAGAGAGAGAGAGAGAGAGAGAGAGAGAGAGAGAGAGAGAGAGAGAGAGAGAGAGAGAGAGAGAGAGAGAGAGAGAGAGAATTAATTAATACAAACAGTTATGAAATTCGAACATTTGGCATAATATATATGGACGAGGTGTGGGGTTTTTTAGTTGTTGTTTTTTTGGCAAAAGGGAAATAACAAATGGAAAAGTACGTCAGCAAAGGGAGGCAATATTTATGAACACACATATTGGGAGATTTGATAAATAGTACAAATAATTATAGCTTTTAAAAAAAAACACAGGTTGACTTTTATAAACCAGTGGAATGGACGAGGCTTAGAAATCAATAATAAAAAATGGAATTCCTGAGAAAAGTGTGGAATTATTTATCAACATGAAAGTAACGGAAACGATTTTAAAAAAAAGAACATTTGAGCACATCATGCATGTAGAGTTCGTTAAGCACCGCAAATTTAGAGGAGACCCGACCCACCACCCCCTATTACTACAAATCTCCTCACCTTACTTAGGCCACAAAAAAATGTTGAAGAGTATAAACAGATCGCCAGTTTCTTTTTCTTTTTCTCCATTTTAAGAACTTAAAATGAACAGTCATAGCAGCAACAATGAGACGTTACATTTATACCCATCATCTAAGATTATGTCCATTGGATTTGGTTATTTAGTCAAGTTTGTATTGGTCATCCTTGGATTTATATATTGGTCAATATTTGTAGCTTATATTTTGTATTGGATACATTTGTTATTGAGTCATTGTTGGATTTGTATATTGGTAAAATGCCAGACTAATGGCTTGTTTTAATTGGAGGTTCCTGGAAAGGTTCAGGAACCTGGGTTCAGGATCTGAGAACAGGCCTTAACAAACAGCTGCAGACAGACCGAAGTGGCGAAAACTTTCTGAGTCAGCATTCTTCGTGCCTCTCCAACGGTCTGACCTGGCCAATTTTGTATCTTGCATTTTGTTTCGGATAAATGTGTAGTGGTCATTCTTGGAGCTTAGAAGAGTCAATGTTGTACTGGACGACGAGAAATATGATTGGCTATGCGAAATTATGTGAGCGAATCGCATTTTGTGAAAAATAAAGGGACATAACCGGAATGCTAATAACGAGCCTATTATAGTGGTCATTGACCGTGACAACGCTTTTAGGCCTAACTAAAGCTCAACAAAGTTTTCCTCTCTTTGTAGAGTGGGAATGGCCTACACCATGGACCCAGTCGCTTGTCACCACTCTTCCCACAAAGGGTAACCTTCAGAAGTGTCAAAATTACCGCACCACCAGCCTCATCAGCCATCCCAGCAAAGTCCTCCTGAAAATAATACTCAACAGGTAGACACCCAAGCTTAACAAATCATAGCTGAAGAACAAGCAGGATTTAGGGCAGGACGAAGTACCACTGAATCGATTTTCAACCTCTGAATAATCTGCGAGAAATACCTACCCAGCTGGCCAACAACATATATATCATGTGTTTGTAGACTTCAAGAAAGCGTTTGACCGAGTCTGGCATGCAGCCCTGTGCGCAACCATGATAGTATACAACATCAGCCCTAACATTATTTAAGTCATCAAAAGCCTGTATAAGGCTACCAGTGCAGTCCTCCACAACAGCGCCATCGGAAACTGGTTCAGAACAACAATCGGTGTGCGTCAAGGATGCCTATTCTCCCCAAAACTCTTCAATATATTTCTAGAGAGCATCATGTCAGATGCCCTTGCAGATCATGAAGGCACAGTCAACGTAGGGGTTAGAGTAATCTCCAACCACCGTTTTGCGGATGACATTGATGGATTGGCTGGAGAGGAACAAGAACTTGAACAGCTGGTGCAGAGGCTTGAAACCACCTCCAGAGAATTTGGAATGGAAATGTGCAGAAAAGACCAAACTCATGACCGACACCAATGGCATCAACACGGACAGCAAAGTCCAAGGCCAATCCTCAACACGGTTCACAGCTTCAAATATTTAGGAGCATTTGTATCAGACAATGAGTCCCGTCAGGGACGTCCTCCCAAGGATAGCATAAACCACTGCTGCACTGACAAGGTTAAAGCCATTTGGAAAGGCAGGACCATCAGCCTACACTCAAAGGTAAGGTTGCTGCGCTCCCTTGTCATCTCCATCGTCCTATACTCTTGTAAAATATGGACCCTCACAACAGACCTACAACAAAGAATACAAAGCATGGAGATGAAGTGCTACAGAAGACTTCTGGGCATTTTCTATACCCAGCTTATCACCAACGACGAAGTCGGACAGACCATCACACAAGCCATTGGACAACACGATGACATGCTCACAGTGGTAAAGAAACGGAAGCTCCGATGGTATGGCCACGTCACCAGAGCATCAGGCTTTGCAAAGACCATCCTGCAAGGCACGGTGCAAGGAGGCAGAAGAAGGAGACATAAAAAGAGGTGGGAGGACAACATTTGAGAATGGACTGGCTTGACACTGAGCGAAGCGAAGGGTTGCTGAGAACAGAGAAAAATTAAGAGTACGCTGCTTAAACGATCATCTGTGGTGCCCCAACGAATTTCGAGTTACGGGATGGGATATGATAGGATAGGCATAAAGATTTCTCGATTTAATTTGACTTGCATTAAGTCTATGTATCCCTAAGCTAAACAAAACCCTTTTTTTCAAATTTGTAGAAAACAGGTTTTCTTGACTTGACTTGATTGAACATGACTGGCACTGTATGCCAGATACATATAAGGTTGAACTGAAGCTAAAATGAACCGGTACAGCATGTACTTAAATGACCATGGCCACAGCATTTATATTTTACAGAATAGTTTGATTTGAACAAATGCTGGAGACGGTTTGAATAACAAAATATATTCAATATTTAGTAACAGACAAAAAAACAACAACGATTGTTTTATGTATTACACAGCATAATTTGCACACGAGTACACAAATGATACATCTATAAATCCACCCCTAATAGGTATTTCAGTATGATAGCAGACACAAGCACTGGTATATACATACACACACACACAGACACACACAAACATACACACACATACAGAGCTAATAATAGGCCATTTTTCATGTGTGCAGACCTTCCCCTTGTCTCAGTGCAGTGTCGGAGATCTATCAAATCCAAGGCTGTGTGGGGGCGTATGCCTCAGCAGCCTCAGCTGCCTGTTAAGCTCCGCGTGTCATTTTGAATATTCCAGATTCAAGGTTTAAATCTCAATGCTTGCCTTTTTGGGGGTATGGAGGATACAAAAACATAAGCATGTCAATCTTCACACACGCATACTCGCCAATCAAGGCAGCAGCATCACTGCCAGAACGAGCAAACGCGCGCTGCGACAAAAAAGGCATAGAGCCAAGAATAACTATCAAAAAAATAATATTTTTTTCAAAACAAACAATCAAGCAGACTTTTCTGAACATTGCTTAAACGATAACATGACATTTTTCTTATTAAAAAAAATAATGAGGGGTGGGGGTGTAGGGGGTGGGTGGGTGAAGTTTTGTAACCTGTAATAAACACATGTATCAAACTCAAGACCAGCGGGCCACATCCGGCCCGGCGTTCAATTATATCAGGCCCGAGAGAAATTGACCGGCGTACAATTATATCCGGACCGATAGAGGAATTTTAGGTACAATTATTTTTAATGGCCGTAAGATATAAGGTGCAAATCAAGTTCCCTAATTAGCAGCCTTGCTGAACGATAGGCTACCTCAGAGCGTCCTCGCTTCGATCAGAGTAAGCGAAAATAAAAGTTGTGTAGTAAGTGGATTGTTTGTCGTTACAGTCACCTAGCAACGTTCAATTATTATTATTATTGAATGTTATTGAATGTTGCTTATTGAATGTTTATCCTGTTCAGCCCGCAACCTTTCGTGTGATTTGAGTGTTGGTCCGCTGAGCGATTGAGTTTGACAGCCGTAGATGAGTTTGATGATGAGGAGGAGGAGGATGACGATTGATAATGATGGATGATGATTGATGATGATGATGATGATGATGATGATGATGATGATGATGATGATGATGATGATGATGACTTGTAGGGAGTCTAAATTCCATGTCACAACGTCAAAAAATGGCAGGCTCATCTTTAAGAAAAAAAAATCATTTTTGGGGGGGGATGATCAGACAAAAGCATTTTCACCACAGTTTCTCTCATAATGTCAAACAATTAAAAACAGATATCACAAGGTTTGGTAGGAAACAATCGGCAACATCAGGCAAAGTTGGGCAACAAAACCAACAATTTTAACAACGAAACAACACCTGAACAATAAAAATCACCAAGTAAAGCATTACCGCTAAATAATGTTAATAACAGGAAACTTATCAAAAAATATTGTTAAACAGTGAATAATATATCAATAACAACATAACAGCAACATAATCATCATCATCAACAACAACAACAAAACAGCAACAACAACAACAACAACAACAACAACAACAAAAACAAAGCTGCAAAGCAATAAACATTTCAACTGACTGATCCCAGTGAACGTAAATATATATCTAAAATCACGACAGTGAAAATTAAATACAAATTATAGTATGCGCAACAAAGGACCAGAAAGTCTAAAGCGTTAACGTTTAGCATAAAAATGGGTTGCCATAACTCTCGTACATTGCCCGAAAATTGGTAAAATGAATACATAACCATATAATAATAAAATAATAATACTCAATAAATAAACAAGTATAGGACTATCAATGTTAGTAAACTTACCATAAAAAAATAATTATACAGCAATCGATTTCAGATTTAAAGATATTATTAACACATATAAAAACGAATTAATTCAATATTATTAAAAAAAATCAAAATTAAAAAAAATCTGCTATATATTATAAAACTATAGTCTTCTTCAACATTTTTTTTAATGACGAGTGTACGAATATTCCTGGGCACGAATTCTTATTTCATTTTTTTAAAAGGATGAAAATAAAAGCATAAGGCACAAACAGAAAAATAATTTATAAAATCAAAATGCCTTATGCGATTACATTTAACAAGTAAGGTATGTCCGGGGACGGTAATCTACCTACGCAACGGAACGCAAGTAGGGTATGTGTAGCTTTTGCGGTCAGCCCCTAGTTGCGGACACGTAGGCCTGAGCTTTCCAGACTTCAGGACGAAACTAGTTTTCTACCAGCGTCTATGCGATCGATCTGCCTTTTGCTATGTAGCTAGTGTTTGTTTTTGTTTTGTTTTTGTTGTTTTTTTAACAAATCTGTTTAGATACAAAAAATACCAGTCATGTGGGCACTTACGATCGAGTCATGTAGACTGAAAATATTAGGTGAACAAAAATGTCTGCAATTAAGGCAATACCTACCTTTAACTGAGAGATAGTTAAGGCTCAAATAGAAACTGTTGTCAAAACTTTACTGTATTTCTTTGCAAGAAATTAAATCTAAAATTATGGATGCTATTAATAGGCCTCCTGCAGCCCGTTTCCTAAGGGGGGACTAGTTACTCTCAGGGTTTTCCACAAACCTTTTTTTGTTGTCTCCCTTTCATAGCAAGACAAAATCGGAATGATAGAAACACACGTACTCATTTATAGTCCTGTTAATGGTAGAGAAGTTAAGGAGCGGAGTTTGGTGGAGAGAAGGGGAGGGGGTTAACCAATTATCTTCCCATCTGTGGAAGAACAAAAACATAACCAAGAACTGCGTTTGCTAGCAGGGAAGAAAATCATGTCGAGGCTGCATTCTAAGTCATAAACTTTGTCTTTAAATATTTGGTTGGTGACTTTTGTGACACTTTATTACCTTTTTATCGGGAAATTCTGGGCCGCCTCCCCTGGGAAGGCGTAGTCGCAGCCTGTGGCGCGCTTAAACCAAACCTACCTAATGATAGTTGTGTTTTTTGAAATTTTGCTGAGGGAGCAAACCGGAGTACCCGAAGAAAACCCCCGAGACGTTGCCCGAGTCGAAAGTAACTAATATTCGGAGAAACATGGTGCCCAGATGCTGGATCGATCCCACCCTTGTCAGACACCATTGGTATTTAGCCTGTGGAAAAGGCGTGTTAGTCTCACCTTAGACCACTCGAACTTTTGTCCCCTATACGCACTGTGTCCGGGGACGTTAATTTATACACCTAACCCTAACCTAACCTAACTCGGACACAATATGATATTGTGTATAAAATAATATACAATATAAAGTTATTATTATTTGTTCCCATCTAAATAATAATTTTAAAAAATTATTATTTTAAAAAAATTATTTAAATTAATAATAATAATAATAATAATAATAATAATAATAATAATAATAATAATAATAATAATTTATTTTATAAAGCGCAATTATAAACTAAAAGTCTGCTCAAAGCGCTCACACGCATACTCTCACAGAAGCACTCGCAGAATAAGAGACTGTACAACACACTAAAACATAGAGTATATAACAAAGAAAGAAATAAGTTTCTTTAAAAACTGAAAATAATAATAATAATAATAATAATAATAATAATAATAATAATAATAATAATAATAATAATAATAATAATAATAATAATAATAATATAGTGTATATTATAATGATCACACACAATGTTATATTCTAAACTCTGACAAGGTTCCGTTTTTAGCCTTACATTCCTGTAAAAAAAATGGCGTAGGAGATGGGACAAGAGAGCATAGCTGAAGAAAATAGTGATATATATAACCGTGATCTCTTCAGATCGCCGCTCTTTGAGTTCGATCGAACAAAACGCGGCGTAGTAGCATCCTGTATTTTTTATTTTTGAAGCCTGAAAAAGAAACTTAACTTAGCTGTTCACACGCACGACGTGGTTTCTTTCTTCTCACATTTTCCTATTTCAATTTTAAAAGAAGTTTCCTTTTTTTTTATAGCATGGCTTCCTCGGTCCGGACAGCGGAGGCTTCGGTTGCGGAGGAACGCTTGACGAGGTTTTGGGCGAAAGGTTCAATAACGATGCAAGAGGCAGCACAGATGGACATTAAACCTGCGATGATGAACGCGGGATCCCATGCCCCGCCCTTGTCACGTATATCACCTTGCAAGACAGAAAAAAACACAAAAACACTTTCAAACGTATTAATGTTTATTTATGTTAAGTCAGTTTACTTAATCGTTCTAATATTGTTTCGCTTTTCCAGCTCAAGATCTGCTTAAGGCGCTGTCCGATACAGGATGTTACTCAAGCCGATCAAGGCGCGCACTTGCAGCCTTTTGGGAGCATGGCCACAGGTCCAAGAGAACTGAGCACAATCCTGTGTGATCGGGTTTTGGGTATTTGTATTGCTTTTATTTTGTACACCTACCAAACATAGGACTGGATGATGATGGATGATGATGATGATGATGATGATGATGATGATGATGATGATGATGATGATGATGATGATGATATATTGATGATGATAGATATACAGACAGACAGGCGGACAGACAGAGAGATAGACAGACAGAGAGAGAGAGAGGGAGGGACGAAGGGAGGGAGGGAGGGATAGATAGCTTGATTGATTATTATTATTGATGATGATGATGATGATGATGATGATGATGATGATGATGATGATGATGATGATGATGATGATGATGATGATGATGATGATGATGATAATGATGAAACAAGAATCAGGGCTGAACAATGCGAAAACATGGCACGTACCAGCTCAAAGAAGTCGTGTGTACTAGTCTACACAATTAGCCATCGTTCAAAATTACCAATAAAGTAAAATATAGTGCTCGTCCCTTATATTTGTATTTTGTTTTTATTTTATTATTAAGTTGTATTTTTCAAATCTTTTTTTTTAAATTAAAGATTCTTCAAACTGATCAATCATGGTGTTCACCAACAGAAAAATATAAATAAATAAGTCAACCAATGAAGTTGAATTCATCGAAGGGAGGCAATTTAGAACCGCAACAATTTAGGATTCCATTTAAAAAAAAAAAAGAAGACAATACGTTAGATAATAAAAAACAGTCTCCTGTACGAATAATAATTCCTTCCCTTGATAATGACGCAGACACGATTTATTCACCTCCTATTATTGTTCTGAAACACTTGCTGCACAGGCGCTCGTATCTGAATACGCGAGTGTCTGTCTATGAGAACGCTTCCCTCTCTCATCTGTTATATCACCACATACTGGCGCCTGTGACCTATTCATATATCATATCACCAAATAAATTGAGCACAAGATAAAATGTGTTGCTACAACACACACACACAAGAAAACTTACCATAGATGGCAGGGCCCGCCATGAGTCCTACAGACATGGCGACAGTGGCCAGGCCGAAGGACGAGGCAAGCCGTTCCTTGCCGAGAAAATCGACAAGGATTACGGCGATGAGAGCGACGAAACAGCCGCCACAGAAGCCAAAACCGCAGGAGAAGGCGACAAAGCCGCTGTAGGTCTTCATCTTGGGCAGCAGAACACACAGCATGCCCGCAGCAAACAGACTCACCATGAAGCCGTACTGCAATGGACACAAAAGCAAATCACAAGTCAATATTGAGAGAATATTTGAAAAATCCACTTATAATGAAATTCTGCTTATTTCCAAACAATTGCCCTGGTCACGGCTATTCTTTGTGCCGCCATAAAAAAACAAACTATTATTTTAAAAATAAACAACAAAACAAACGAACAAAAACCACTCAAACAATGATACACGAACAGGAAGTTACAGCCTACAGTCAATAAGAGATGGTTTTGGCGGTCTGCGAGTTATCTGCATGTGATGCCTATCTGAGATTCACTGAAGCACGAACGGAAGTAAGATGCTGCGATTTCACTACGTAGTGTGCATGTGATCAAGCCTTACTTTACGCGGGAAGAGACGGAGGTCTGACAACCAGCCGATGAAGATCCTCCCCACCAAGTCAGTTAGGCCTATGATTGACACCATAAAGGCTGACGTCGTCTTGTCCAACCCTGAGTCCTGTTAGATCATCATCATCATCATCATCATCATCATCATCATCATCATCATCATCATCATCATCATCACCCATTATCATCGAAAAAACTATAATCATCAGCCTCAACAAAAACATCATCATCATCATCATCATCATCGTCATCATCATCCCCGACAAAAAAACATTATCATCATCTGCCTCAACAAAAACATCATCATCCTCATCCTCATCATCATCACCATCATCATCATCATCTGACTCGATAAAAAAAACATCATCATCATCACTAACATCGACAAAAACCTCATTGTCATCATCATCATCACCATCGTCGTCGTCGTCTTCATCTGCTGCCTTGACATCATCATCATCATCATCATCATCACCATCGTCATCATCATCGTCATCATTGTTATGTGTTGAGTTTCATATTCATGAATATATGTACAAGGGAACTAACTCCTCACTAATCGCGGCACTTACGCGACGCTAGAGTTATCGCTAGACGCTGGCTACCAACATGGCGATCATCATCAACCCATATTTCTGTATGAATACAAAATCAGTCTGAACACATCAATCAGTGTTGTTTACTCCTTGTATGCTTGACATCCACGATTCACGCTCCACCAACAGTACTCCAACATTACAATCATTATCATCATCATCATCATCAACATCAATGTAGAGAACAGAAAAATAAGAAGGGAGACTTTGGCCAACTGAGATAAGAGGAATAATGTCAATTGTCATTTGCATTCGATTAGCATTTACAGATAACGCCACAGACCCCCGACTTCCACCACAGAAACAGCGTATAAATATACCAGAAGACTTGTTATTTCGAGTGCCTGTGATTGTCACAACAGAATGTCATGCTCGAACCTGATATTCAAAGCTGAGTTATTTTGGAGTGCATGGGATACCTCAGATAGTGATTTTTTTTTTAAAAAGGTAAAGGTAGTCTTATAGCCTTGTGGCCGTAGGGGAGCGTGATGTTGGAGAGCACACTTGTCTTGGGCCAGCGTAATGAGGATGATGCCCATCTCTCTTCCTCGCTGCTTTACCTTCCCCACCCTTAAGACAGTAGGTACTCAGTCACAGTTGAGTCAACTGGGGGCGTTGTTATTTGTCGCTTCACGTTTTGCGGTCACCCATCCAAGTGCTAACCGCACTGGACGGTGCTTAACTTGCGACACAGTAGCGAGTGCTCCAACCACTGCGCTATCCGACACCCCAATAGTGAATGTACGTTACATAAAATGTATGTTTGTGTTCTTGCCCAGCTTAAAAGGCTCCAGTTCGAAGGCTTTGTTTGCTTTTGACGAGAAGAGGTTTACCCTAAAATTCGCATTGCTATTACATTAAACAAATATAAATTGATCTTTCGTTGCTCTAACAACCACTAAAATGTGAAGTTTACATTTCTGTTCTGACAGGGAGTTATTTCCCCTGTTTTTAACGATACAGTCGTGTGGCCTTTGAGCCCTATTTGTGAATGAACCACTGTGCTTGAAGTGTACGTCTTTGGTGTCTGGGGGAGGGCAGGGTTTATTTTATAAACTTAAAACGAAAAATCTTACGAGCAATAGGCATTATCCCTAAATAAACCGAAAGTAGGTCAATGAGAGTTGCTTCCCATGAAGTGCGGTACAAAATACATGTTGACAGCTATTTAGGAAGTACTCCAGTTGTTTTTAAAGAGTTCTTTCTCTTACCGGTTTTCGGTAGATGTTATTTTTAGCTCCAGAATTGCTGTTGCTATGAATAACCATAAAGACTACGGAATTTCTTCATTTAAAAATATTTATAACTTTAAAAGAGTTTTTTTTTTTGGCTGTAAGCTTATTTTTTTATGGTGGAATAACACTCACTGTGAATGTTAAAAGTAACTGTTAATGGTGCATGGTCTAACTGGGTCCCTTTAAATGATTAATCAACCGGTTGCAGAGAGATCAATGCCAGTTTCGAGGAATCACATTGTCTGTATTTTCAACTAATTTACCTTTCAGCGCCAGACATACACACTCTGGAATGTTGGAACTGAAACTCCCAAACCTTCTGACACTAGCCGACTGACGAACGCCCTAACTACCGACGAGAATGACCCGCCCCAGCTGGGTCTGTCCCCTCTATACTGCGTGACCGAGACTGGTCGAGGCTAACGTTCTGTACGCATATTGGCCGGTTTCAACTATGCAGCGAGACCCTCACTCCCATCTCTCCCCCAGCCTCATTCCCAACCCCCTTCCTCCTTTCAAAAGTTCTCCGCATACGAATCAATGTAGTACAGAGAATCCGTGAAAAGCAGTGTGCAATTTGCAGAACGGCTTTTCAGAGGGACAAGGGACACTGTGTAGGAGCGATTTCCTTCTTTCTACGACTCCATCTGTATCTGTGAGAAGCAGGCAGTATACATTCTCAACAGCGTCGTTCAGGAAGACGGCACACTCTTCATGAAAGATTCGGAGGAAAGATCGGCCTATGGTTTGTGTGATAATACGGGGTGCCTCCATGAATAAATACATTCACATTTACACGTCGGCTGTCCTGCTCTACAGATCACCTCTCTGTCTCGCACCCCCCCCCTTCCCTCCTCCCACTCTCATCTGTCTCCGTCCTCCATCTCTCTCTGTCCGTCCCTCTCTCTTCTCTTCCAATTTGTCACGGTAAGCCTGGGAGCTTGCATTGGCCTCTCTTTTCCTTGCAAATTGGGCTGTTCTGACTGTGTGACCATAGCAACCCTTCAGAGCTGTATTTCTCCCGGTTGTGGCCCGCTGGCGCCCGTTTGGAATAACTGTACACACACCAGCGCGCGCAAACACACACATATACACACATACATACTCACAAACATCCACACACACGCGCACACACACATTCGCGCGAGTGCGTACCTACACGCGCGTGCACCTACATATACACACACACAGATGCACATGTCCCGAGGGAAGGAGGGGGGAAGAGAGAGAGGGAGGGAGAGAAAGATGAGATGCGGTGAGACGGAGTAGCTTCAATCATAGCGAATGGTTTATGAGATGCTGGTTGATGACAACACCTCTACAAACTACCATCTTCACATCCAACGCCAGCATTCCTCGCAACCTCCTTTTAAAATCTCTTCCGTCATCGTCCTCATTTCACTTCAAGTCAAGTCAAGTCAAATATTTTTAATTGCCAAGATAAAACACAAGGAATATGTCTCAGAATCGAGATAACACGCACGCACACACACACACACCCACCCACCCACACACACACACAAACACACCCACACCCACCCACCCACCCACCTTCTCAACCTCCTCCACCTCATCATCATCAACATCATCATAAAATCCTCCTCTCCACCCCCCCCCCCACCCCCCACTCTCCTTCTTCGCCATAACCACCCACGTTCTCGACTTCCGCCTTCTTATCTCCTCGTCATCTTCTTCTTTCTCCTTCATTATCTCCTCCTCCTCCTCCTGCTCACTACCACCAATTTCTCCTCCTCGGCCTCCTCACCTGGCAGAAGGAGGGCAGCATGACGAAGACGTTGGGGTAGCCGAAGTTCATGCAGATGAGGGAAAGGAAGAAGACGAGAAACACGGGGTTGGTCATGAGACAGAAATCAAATAGCGGTACACTGGCTTTCTTCGTTTCCCCTTTGTGAATCGTCTGAGCCGACAACCTGCACACCAATAAGCAACGACACAGCAGCTGGATAAGCTAGCTACATCCAAGAATTTATATTTGACGTTAAAAAAACAACAACAGTAACTTTTGACTTGTCTTACTTTTTAAGTAAGCTCAGGTCAAAGTGGCCATTTTTTACTGTCTATCTTAGCAGTATGATTGTTCTCGTGATTCAGTGGTCCCTAGTAAAATTGAGACTTGTGTGGGGAAACTTAAGGGGTAGGAGATTTGGGAACGGGTCCTTTTCTTTCTTGCCCTATAAACAGGTCTTTTCTTGCTATACAGGTCTTTTTTTGCCCTATATATGGAATGTGAAGGATACATATAATGCAAGCCGATTGCTCAATAACAGTGAACACTGTATAACAGATATCTCAATATCACTGCAGACCTAGAGAACAGAAAGGACGCGAAAACAGAGCGACAACAGAAAACAGAATACAACTAGATTTATTTATTTATTTTTTATTTATTTATTTATTTATTTATTTATTTATTTTACAATTTTATTTATTTATTTATTTATTTATTTATTTACCTGAGGATTCCTTTCAGGCCGCTTTTCTGTGATGTCATAGAAAAGACGTCATCTTCGCCTTCGTTGATTGACTCGGTGATATTTTGGAGCGAGGCAAGGGCAAGGTCGCCGGCGCTGGCGAACATGGAGGACTCGCTCTTCCACGACTCGGCCTCCGAGATTTGCCTGCACGCAGTCGATGCATGTTAACGTTTTACTGTATACGCAAACCTACTGTACACACTCCTAGACCTCGCATGTAGCCAAACACTTCACAACTTCCCATAGACCGGGTCTCGCATAATAGTTTAGGATTGGATGATCGTGATATTAGTCCACCCCCGTAGCTCAGTGGTAGAGCGTTCGCCTTGCACACCGAAGACCCACCTTCGATTCCCGTGGCGGGCATTTTCACTGTCCAACTTAACAATATGATTGCTCTGATGGTTCAGTTCTTTTTCCTGAGATGGTTACCCCCAATCTGCCGTATCGCCCATGGTGGCTGTAGAAGTTCAACTTCAACGTTTCGTTTCGTTTCGTGAGTAGATTAACGTCCTCGTACACAGAGCGTATGGAGGACTTGTGTTGCTGCGGCTCAAGGAAGTGTCCCGAAGAAGGGTGGAAGTGAAGTAACGCAGTTGTTGTGTAGAAGCGGGACGCTCGAGGCGGTACTCAAGATGAGATGCAGACGCGCGGGTAGGAGGAATGGTCCCTCATGAGGAAGGTGCGATAAGCCCAAGGATCCGGCAGCAGCGCCGTGTGAAGAGGGGTGGGAGTCCCGGAAGAGAGCTGGCGACGTTAAAACGACTGCAGTCCGGAGGCGCCACTCTCCACAACTCAGATCCAGGGTCCCAATCGTAGAGAAAGAAGATCGGCTACCGAGGACAGGGGGAAACGGAAGTCAAGCGAGGCGGGCCCTCCAACGCAGCACAACCGAAGCACGGCCGACGGAATCCAACAAGTAAGAAAATGAGGGTTGGAAGGTGAAGTGGAGTATCGCGTCGGGATCTCCCACAGTCCACTGCAGCAGCATCAACTTCTGGCCAGCCACCACCGGAACAGCGCCCCCTTAGCCGCCGATGGTGCGCCCACATCGTCTCCGCACGCTGCCCGTCTGTGGGTCTGAGCGCCTCCTGAAACAGGTGTGAACTGAAGCCCTGTGGCCGCCGCAGTAGAAAACGCTTGTCGGCTGACCGCCGCAGTAGAAAATGCAAATCGGCTGGGCAGAACAGAAGACCCCGATTCCCACCCACCCACCCCCCACCCCCCCACCCTTCCCAGTCCCCTATTTGCTCTTGTGACGCGGGACTTTAATCTAACTACCAACCAACCAGAACAGAAGATGGCCGCCGCAGTGGAAAAAGCAGGTCGGCTGACCGCCGCAGTGGTAAATGCAGGCCTGCAGGCGAGACTAAGAGGAGACCGCCGCAGTGGAAAATGCAGGTCGGCAAGAGAGGTGCTCAACACCACAGCGAGTGGTAAGTGCTGGAAGCTCGCCGATGGATCTTGATGAACTTCAGCGTTCGTTAGTCCAAATTATACCGAACCTTCCATACTAGGCCTACTGGCTCCTAGACCCATGCCATATTTAATCAAAATTAAAATTAAAACAACAACCACAACCACAACAACAACAACCACAACAACAACAACAAAAACAACAACAACAATAATAATAATAATAATAATAATAATAATAATAATAATAATAATAATAATAATAATAATAATAATAATAATAATAATGGATGCTTATATGCGTTTTATTCCTACATCAGACTCAAAGTTCGGCGATCTGTAACCAGCAAACACTCTCACTCACACGTTACAGACCCTCCTACATAGAATACACAGCAAACACACCTTCATTACTCAAACATGCTGTGTGAAGGCAATCCGGTGTTAGAAAACAGTCAAGAAAATCGTGTTTTCCATTTGTTGAATTTTTTTAAAAAGATAGACTGCAAATATTGTCTTACATCAAAACAAAACTAACATCAAGAACGAAATGTGACTACTTTTACGGAGGGATAGAAGAAAATGGTCACATGCTCAAAAAAAGTTACTAGCAGTCTTATGGCGATTCCCCATAAATGTTGCTGGGAGGGTGGGGGGGGGGGGGGGAAACAAAAGGATAGTCTTTACTATATTATGATGTAGGCGGTAGTTACCAGGAAAAGAAGAAAAAGCAGAAGTTAAAACTCACCTGACTCTGCGATGCAGGAAGGATTCGGCGTGAAAAGTGGAAGGGGAATGCTGGGACTCGGAAAAATATCGTTTGAGAGGCGCTTTCTCATTGGCGCGCAGGCTGGGAGAGGCCACGCCCACCTCGCGTGTCTCGGAGCGGTACCTAACGTTACTAGCCAAGAGGAGTTTCTTTCTCTCCTGAAGCATCTTGATTGGATTAGGCACGCGGTCGATGGCCTTGAAACTGCCCAGACGCTTGCCTGCGCATATATACAATGGACCCCGAGTCAGAAAACAATCGTCGAGGGGCAAAACACAAATGTACACGATTAGAGAGAACAACCAGGTTCTATGAATTCGATGCTGCATGTAGCAACTCGGGAACGTGAAACACAGTATATAGGATCATTCATAAGCGTGAACAATACTCAGTCAGCATCGAGAATGGAACCTAAGCTAACCATTAACCCTGACAGACACCGACTGAATGAGAGACTTGGGCCAGTGACTGATATGATGAGAGAGAGGGGAGGGGGGGTAGGGCCCACATAGGTCTATACACACAACGGAAAACAAAGCTTGAGCAATGGGACAAAGAAGGTGGAAGTGGACACGCGTGCCTGAGAAAGGCCCGTGCCAATAACTTGCCTGATTTGGTGCTAGTGGTGCTGGACGTTCGTTGCAGCGGCGTTTTCTCGCCGGCCTCGTTGTCGGCAGGACCGGAAGTGGACGTGTTATTCAACTGTCCAAGTTCTATTGACTCTCCCCTCTCCGCCTTCTCCTTCTTCTCCTTCTCTCGTTGACGCTCTTCTTCCAGCGCCTGGCGTAGACCTGTGAGCCAAGTCGTCGTCCACGTTACGATATAACAATATCATTACTGTGAGCCATCATGAAAAATTAGAGCTTATCCTGCTTGAGGTTGTGGCGATAGGAGTAGGTTATTTATTCAAAGGTAATTTTCTAGGTAGAAAATTATAGATTTTTTTAAAACTATTTTAATCTGTTGATGAAATAATATTTATAATAAGTAAATGCTAGTTATATGGAGTGGAATCAATTACGAACCTTCCGGAAGTCGGGCGTCCCACAATGCACTGGGGTGACGCTCCAGGGATGGATGGCCTCCCTTGAAAGCACGGCGCTTGAGGCTGTCTGAAGCTGGCGTCTTTTTAGCAGAATCTTGGCGAAAGATGAGCTTGTTGACACTGCTGCTTGTCTCTGGATCGGAGGTCTGCTTGGTGGGGCGTTTCAAGCTGCCAAAGTGCGCCGTCATACTGCTCAGGCTGGAGTTCCGGACCAGCTTCTTCTCCAGCGACTCGCGAATCATGTTCAGCGTCACCTCGGCGCTGTTGGGCTCCACCTTGCTGGCGGACACCGGGTGGTCCCGGGCTAGCGGGTTTTCCAACGAGCGTTGGCTGACGAGCGGTGACTGGGGGCAGTTGTCGCTGCTTCTTTCTAGGCTGGGGCTGGGACTGCGCCGAGCGTCGCTCCACTTCCGTCGCTGAGAGCTGCGTCGCGTGCCCTGCAGCCGCTCGAATACCGGACTCTTGCGCAAGCCGTCAGGGCTGGGGCTACGCCGGAGGTCTTGTGTCACTTCCAGGTTAGGACTGCGGCTTCTAAAGTCTTCGAAATTGGGACTCCTGCTTCTGATGTCGTCCAGGTTGGGACTTCTGCTCCTCAAACTCCGCAGTTCATCCGACACGTTGGAGGTGAGGCTGTAGCGCGTGTTGCGCAAAATGTCCAAGTTTGGGCTGCGGCGTAGGTCTTCAAATGCGTCCCTGCTGCCGCTGCGCCTGAGGTCCACCAGTTCCAAGTTGGGGCTGACGCTGCGCACGCTGAGGCTAGTGCTGTGGCTGCTGTTCGTCGTGTTGATGGTGTTGATGCTGGGGATGCGCTGGAACTCGTGCGATTGTTCGGTAGAGGGACTGATGTCATCCACGCGGCCCTCTGAGTAAGTGCTCAGCGCCTTGCTCTGCTTGCGCTCCGTGCAGATCACCTCGCCCAGCGTCTGCCTTCGGGGTCGTGGAGGGTAGATAAACTTGCACTGATCGCTGCCCAATAAGGTCACTGGAGGGGAGGAGTTGACTTTGTCGGCAGTCTCGGCGCTCTTGGGGCTGGCTGGGTCCTCCAAGGAGCAATGCTGCGAGCGGTTCAAAAAGTCAATCACACGTTCCCGCACTGACGGTATTTCTGTCTCCGCCATCAGGATGGCTAACGGCGTTTTCTCCACTGCGTCGGACGACTTGTCCATGGACCTGACGCCAGAACCGGAGCCCGTGTTGTCATCCGTCTCCAAACTCTTGTCTAGCGACTTGGAGTGGGAGCTGTAGCCATCAGACGAAATTTGGCCTTGGCTGCCAGGCTCTAACCGTGCCAGAACTCCGCGCTCGTCAAACTGCGGTGTCTGGGCCTCCTCAGGTGCCCGTCGCCTGAAGAACTCGTCCAATGGGGCGTGTGTCACCAAGCTAACCTTCTGACCTCTCTGAACGACACGCGCTTCTTCACTGACATGTGACGAAATGCTGACCGAGTCCATGATATCTTCAGAGTCCACCGTGCCCCGCGTGCTGTCCGCAGACTCCGTGAACAGCTGACCCCTGTCCAGACTGATCCCCATTACCACGCTGTCACAATTCGCCATGCTCACCACTAACGTCTCCACACCGCTCACCTCACACTGTGGCGTTTCAACTTTTGTCACGTCAGGGTGTGACGTGTCAACGGCGTTTGCTTCTTGTGACACCCGCTCTGACGTCTGTCCTTTTTCGTCATTCAGTGATGACCTCGCGTTGGACAGGATGGAAGTAGATATGTGTTTGGTGGTCTTGACTGCCTCGTTGCCTTCAGAGTCGCTCAGCGATACCGACCTCAATAACTGTTTGTCTTTACAGTGTTCCCCCCTCTTGTCAGACGTGTTCTTGGAATCTATGTTGTCTGCCTTCTCTGTCGGACAGTCGCCCTTGGCCTCAGCCACGTTGTCCGCTGTGACGTCAGCCTTAACCTTGCACACGTTGTTGCACGCCAGTTCGTCTTTTTGGCCGTTGGCCGCAGTCTCATGGCTGTTTTCTCTGTTGATCAAAGATGCTCTGCTAGAATTGTTGTCATCAGTATCCGTGTCCGCGGAACTGGAAACCACGCCTTTCTTCCTCTTACGTGCCAAGTGCCCGGCTAGTTGTGCAGCGGTGACTTGCCCGTCCTTCACTAGCCCGGTAGTCAAACGCTGCTTGCCCAATTCATCATCAGCGTCACCGCTGGTCTTGTCTGCAACAGTCCAAAACCCGTTCGTTCGCAATTGCAATAGGCCAGTTTTCCATAAGCAGGCAGCCTTGACGCTAGCTAGCGGAGCGTCAGAGATCTATCAAGCAAAATAGGCTGTGTGTTAATGCGTATCATTTGTTTGTGTTGGCTTTCATATAATTAATTTTTATGTTAGTTCGGTATATTTTAGTTTGCAGTTGTTTATAGTTGAATATGCTGTCTAATATCACACAATCATGTGAATAGACATTAAATAAAATAAAATAAAAGACAAGAAAAGAAAAGAAAATTTTACAAATAAATAGAAGTAGGCGTATGCCCGCAAGAGCTTCTGACACTCAGCTTGTGGTCAGCGTCGCTTTCGGGCTGATTGGCAGTATAAGCCTAGTAGCAGCCCGATAGAAGCAACGGTCTATTTTCACAGAAGTTTCAACCAGCGCAATGCAATCTTAAAGCCGGTATTTGACTGTCATGGTGCAATGGCGTTTCGAAAGCCCTTGAACCGCCGTCCCCATCCTTCCTTAACCAACATTGTAAGCTTACATGTACAGGAAACTTTGTATGGTTATCAGTGCAATAGAGCAAGAGAGTGTCGCACTATGCAAGATGGTAAAAGATGCCATAAGAAACAGCCGAAGATGGATAAGCGTCGACGTGGGTTTGACCAAGAACTAATAGGGCTGTATAACACATGCCTGTGTGGTTACGAAAAATGAATGATCTCTAACATTAATTTATTTTATTGTGTGTGTTAACATTGGACGCAGGACAGGCTTCACAGCCTATGAAACTGTCCCTTATATAGCTTCACTACCACTACTATTAAATGTGTTAGATTTTAACACTTATCGTTTGTTTTGTATGTTTTTATTTACTCAAATGCGATACAATGCAGTACATAATTCCTCTGATGGAAATACAGATTATTTTGTTAAATCGAATAATTTAAAGCCGCAATAAAATAAGACTAGTAAGCTTAGTTTTGTAGACATGAAGTGGCGTCGTAGACACTACAATTACACTCAAATCCTCATTCCACACAAATTACATTATACTCGGTCCTCAGGCAGCATTATTGGACGTGCTATTTACATCATCTTCTAACCGATAATCTTGTCAAGGAGGACTATGCAACAACGATCAGTAGGCCTAAACAGCTGTAGGGCGAGTAGGGAGTTATCTTGTAACTTCGGACGAGGAAGTGTTTTTAGCGAAATACAAGTACAGAGAATATTTATTTATTAATTAATTATTTATTTTAACGTCCTTAAATAGTGCTTTTCCATCTCAAGAGCTGCTCAAAGCCCTGGCCGATACAGGATCCAACTCAAACCTCCTGAGACGCCCACTTGCAACCTTGGGCGCAAAGTCTGACTCCCAGACAACTGAGCACAATCCTCATCATCGTTTTTCCTTGTATTTCCGTGTACGTAAAGTATGGGATTCTGTGGTCCTACATTTGGCAACGTAGATATTTCTGTAAGATTTCCCTTTTACAAGGGGGGGGGGGGGGGGGGGTCTTCTGATGCGGTCTGTATTCGTCATTCTATACCTTTCTCGTCAACCTGGCCAATGCCCGTGGCGATCTTGGAGCTGTGGGTGTAGCTGCTGAACGGCCGGAACAGTGCCGCACACAAACACACGTGCAGCATCATGGCGCCGATCAGCGCCAGGGCGCCACGCAGGCCGTACTGGTTAAGCAGCAGACGCATGAGGTTGGGGATGACGAAGGAGCCGACCGCGCTACCCGAGACGGAGATGCCGTTAGCGAGGGCCCGACGCTTGGTGAAGTGATGCCCCACCATCACCACGCTCGGCGCGTAGGCCAAGGCTGAACCCAACCCTGTCACACATAAAATAATACATGAAAAGTAATACACAAGCCTTTCAAATGTATTTCCAGACACTCCTACACTTAGCAGAATAAAATGAGTGTTACGTTGAGACGCGCATGATGGTACGCGCACGATAGATCCGATCGTTTTATTTTGCAAAGCATGAAATAATAGAGTGTATTTATCTTTGATTTGATTTTGCGTTGTTGTTAGAAGAAGCTTTGTATAACGTTAATAATTTTAGTTGGTCGATATTATTTGAGAATTTTCTAGATCTGGTTGTTTACTACCGATCGAAGCGTGTGGATAATTCCAGTGGTAACTAGAGACGCTTCCATCCTAAATATGGTTGTATGACGTGAGACAGTGAAGACGAAATTTGTTCTGATTGGTTAAAATCGTGTCGCGCTCGATCATTCGAAAGTTCTCTCGAGTATAGAGAGACTATATATGTACCTCACTGTTTGAGTTGAGAGTCACACAGAGTGGTGGTTCACCCGTCCCCTATACGCTTAATGTGTCCGGAGACGTAAATTTACTCAAAAAAAAAAAAAGTTGAGAGGAGAGAAAGTTGTAAAGAGTGGAAAAAGCGATCGTATGCAGTTGTTGATGTTTGCTGGATAAAGTTGGAAAACTACATACGACGACTTCTGCCTTGTTGAGTGAGCAGGCTGCGTGGATAAACGAATCTGAGTTACACTTATGAGGATTCAAGCATTGGAGCTGAATCAACTACTGATAAAACCAACACAAAATGTAACAATGAGCCATGTTTCCTTGCCATACACTTAGCAGAATAAAATGAGCCATGTTTCCTTGTCACACACTTAGCAGAATAAAATGAGCCACATTTCCTTGTCATACACTTAGCAGAATAAAATGAGCCATGTTTCCTTGTCATACACTTAGCAGAATAAAATGAGCCATGTTTCCTTGTCATACACTTAGCAGGATAAAATGAGCCATGTTTCCTTATCATACACTTAGCAGGATAAAATGAGCCATGTTTCCTTGTCATACACTTAGCAGGATAAAATGAGCCATGTTTCCTTGTCATACACTTAGCAGGATAAAATGAACTATGCAGGATAAACTGATAAAATGAACTATGTTTCCTTGGTCGGTGTTGTGACTCGGCTTTTTCCTATTAGGAAGCAAAATGAAAAATGGAATGATAAGACACTATATAACCTCCCTGCAAGCAACAACAAAACCCCAAAACAAAAATTGAAATCGGCTTCAGATTAGTCTGGAAATTCATGAAACATTAATGAATGAATGGATAAAGAGGTGTTCGGTTTAAAAAAAAACAACAACAAAAAACATGTTCACATTATAGTAGTTTAAACCAAGCAAACGATATTTCTCACAGCAACAAATAATTAAAAAATAAAACCGGTAAATTGGCAAAGGGAATGTTCGTAACATTGCAGGACTAATTTTAGCTAATTTTATTCTCTGGTAATTCAGTGTTGATTTATATCCCCACACAGGTCCTCTTCATCAGAGTACTATAGTTTATCCTCGTCTGCTGTACTACCGCAAATGGTGGGTGTAGACGTTAAACTTCAATGAATTAAAAAAAAAAAAAAAGGTAAAGGTAGTCCCATAGCCTTGTGGCCGTAGGGGAGCGTGATGTTGGAGATCACACTTATCTTGGGCCAGCGTAATGAGGGTGATGCCCAACTCTCTCCCTCGCTGCTTTACCTTCCCCACCCTCAAGAGAGTAGGTACTCAATCACAGTTGAGTCAACTGGGGGCGTTGTTGTTTGTCGCTTCCCACCTTAGCGGTCACCCATCCAAGTGCTAACCGCACCGGACGGTGCTTCACTTTCGACACAGTAGCGAGTGCTCCAACCACTGCACTATCCGACACCCCTTCAATGAATTAATAAAAATGTATTAAGCGCTTAAACATTTTCCACATGATCCTAGCAATGTTTAATGTTCATGATGCTCGTTGACGTAAACTACATGCTGGTTTCTGTACATGTGCGCTTTTGCATGTTTGCGTGAGTACGCGCGCTCTAGTGCAAGTTATTCGTCTGCGTGTAGACCTAGGTGTGTGTTCGCGTGTGCGTGCGGAGCGTTTAGCTATGTCGTAGCCTACGTCTTGACGAAGAATCTGCGAGAGAGAGAGAGAGAGAGAGAGAGAGAGAGAGAGAGAGAGAGAGAGAGAGAGAGAGGGAGAGGGAGAGAGAGAAATAGAGAGAGGGGGAGAGAGAATACGAATATTTATTCAATAAAGGGACTAGCCGTGCAACATATTCACAAAAAAATCACAATACAACAGCAGTCAATTCAAACATACATCAAAAAAATAAAGTATCTCAAATTGTCAAACTATACATTTACAAACATACAAAGCCTCCTTACAACATTTTCATTATTTGATGACAATAATAAAGACAGTCTGAATGTATTTGGGGTTCTATAGTATTTGGGGGCAATATATTATTTACGTAAATCGTCGAAATAGGGACAACAAAGTAAACAATGGAATTAATTTTCTTCGCTTTGATGACACAATTTGCACAGTGTTTTTTTTTAACTGGTAAGCAACTGCGATTAAAAATGAATAGCCAAATCAGAAATAGCAAATCTGAAATAAGTCATTAAATACATTGAAGGTGTCTATCAAAATCCAATGTCAAATTCAAAGGCACATCAGAAAGAGAGAGAGAGAGAGAGAGAGAGAGAGAGAGAGAGAGAGAGAGAGAGAGAGAGAGAGAGAGAGAGAGAGAGAGAGACAGACAGACAGACAGACAGACAGACAGACAGAGACAGAGACAGAGAGACAGAGACAGAGAGACAGAGAGAGAATAAGAACACTTTCGGAGCAAGGAGAAAGGGCTGAGCATGATTGCAGTCATTCCACAAGGTTGGTGGCACAGGCACAGAGGCCAGCATTGATTGACTGACTGCTTGTTTATATATAGGTCTGTGTACCGCTTATTCTTTATGTTACTGTACAATGGCACGGCGTAGCGCAATGTTGTTGTTTTAAACTATGAGTACAAACCAGCGGCGTCCTGCACACAGCAATGTATGGCGCCTTCAATGTTTTATTTATTTATTTATTTATTTATTTTTATAATTAATTTTGTTGTTTTTTTAATTTAAATTGGCGTTTGTCTGTTTGTTTGTTTTATTATTTATCTTTATTCCGCTGTTCAATTTTGTTTTGGGTAACTGAATGTTTTGGAAGGTTTTTATGTTGGTAGTTGCTGTTTTTGTTTGTTTATGGCGGGTTGGCACTGTTCATTGCTGCTGTTGTAATTTGTTGTTGTTGTTGTTGTTAATGCATGGGCGGCTTATGCTCTTCGTGAGGGTGGTGGTGGTGGAGGGGGAAGAGAGGGGGGGGGGTTCCTGATTACATTATGAGTTACAATTAGACTGCTAATAAGTATGTACCACTGGGTATTGCTTCAGCCGAGTTTTGAAGTCCAGTAAGCCGTTAGTTTGCCTTTTTTAAGTTTTAGTTATGGTTCAGCCGGAGTTTGAAGTCACAACCTAGCCTGATCCTGCTTCTACGGGATTGCCAGTAGACCCTGATAAAAATATAAATAGGCCTACATAAAATAAACTACTGGTAGGCTTACTGATGTGTGCATTGTGAAAGGAAAATAACTAAACTTTCTGCTTCTTTTGGCTGTTAAAAACTGAACAAATGATTAATACAAATACGTCTACAACCACTTTTGCAGTTTTATTCATCGCCGTGCCTACTGTCTCCAACACACTTTTAGAACGCGTCATGTCAGATGCCCTTGCATATCATGAAGGCGCGGTCAGCATAGGTGGTAGAGCCATGGCCAACCTCCGTTTTGCGGATGACATTGATGAATTAGCTGGAGAGGAACAAGAACTTTAACAGCTGCTACAGAGGCCGTTGGAGCGTTTGTAATGGCTATAAGCGCATGGAATACCAAAAAGATTACCAAAACACCAATGGCCTCAACGCGGACATCAAAGCCCCACAACATGGTGCACAGCTTCAAATATATAGGAGCAATTGTATCAGACAATGGATCCAGACAAGACAGGAGTCCTCTCTAGGATAGCACAAACAACTTCTGCCTGACAAGATTGAAGTCCATTTGGAAAGACCGGACCATCAGTCTACACTCCAAGGTAAGGCTGCTGTTCTCGGCTTGTCATCTCCATCTTTTTATACTCTTGCAAAACATGGACCCTCACAGCAGACCTACAACGAAGAATACAAAGCATGGAGATGAGGTGCTACAGAAGACTTCTGGGCATTTCCTATACTCAGCACATCACCAACGACGAAGTCCGACAGCTATCACACAACAATGACATGCTCCAATAGAGGAAACGGAAACTTCGATGGTATGGCCACATCACAAGAGCTTAATTCAGGCCTGGCATGCAGAGACCATCCTGCAAGGCACGGTGCAAGGAGGCAGACGAAGAGGGAGACAGAAAAAGAAGTGGGAAGACAACAGTCGATAATGGACTGGCTTGACATTGAGTGAAACCTTGAGTGCTGCTGCTGAGAACAGATAAAGATGGAGTACGCTGGTTAAACGATCATCTGTGATGCCCCAGGAACTTTCGAGTTAGGGAATAGGATAGGATAGGAGTTCAAGCCTAAACATTGTCGGTCATTCCTCACCCATCCTGAACCCAAAGAGATAAAATCTAATAAAATGGGATGTAAAAGGGCATGGAGGGTGATAAGATTACGTCATCAAAGAGTAAAAGATCTATGTCATAGCAAGCCTACATCACTGGTCAATAGGCTAACTGGGTACCAAAGCTACGCTAAACTTTTCAAAATCCAAATTAATACAGAATTTTTTAATATGACGTCACTGAACATATACAATAGTGCACGGGACAGAACCTTAGTAACCTGAACTTTTATCGCAATCTTGTTCAAAACATGAGATCTCGATCCGGTCAACCCAAAAAAATTAATTAAAAGGGCGTATGCCATAATGGCATTGGAGGTTTGAGGAGGAGGTGGGGGAGAGTGGACCCACTATAACCCGCCCCTGTTATGTAAGGGTTTGCCAGATTATATGTTTAAGCTGGACTTCTAGCTGTCATGGGTGATGTGTCTTTTAAGCGGGGGCTTGGGTGACACAGAGTTGGGGTAGGGGAAAGAGCTTTGATATTGTTACATGAAAGATTGTCTACACAACGCAAAGAGTTATCACAGGAAGCCAATTCCCATAAGAACCGTACTTGTTTCTCCTTCTTCTTTGCTTGTCTGTCTGTCTGTCTGTCTCTCTTTTTTTTCCCTTTCCTCTCTTTTTTTCCCTTCACACACAGACACACGCACACCCACACAGACACACACCCACACACTCTCTCTCTCTCTCCAAGAAAAGTATAACAGTTACAGTGAAACCACACACCTACAACAGCATTCATCTTAGAGAGTAAAGATTGCTCTGGCTAGTACATAGTTCGTAGGCATCTGTGCAGGGACCATCACTCTCTTCGTGATGATCAAATGGTCTGGTGGCTAATTAGACAAAATGTGTCTGCCTCCTTCCATTTTAGGACTTGTGCCCCCATCTCCCCTCCCTTTTTCCTATCCCCTTCCCTCATCCCTCTCTCTGTTCCCAGGAAGGGTTGTCCTCTACCCTTTACCAAACATACTCTCCCGTACGCCACGTGTAAAATTTGCTATAGAGGATACTTATATAATCTCAATACTTATATAATGTGCGCCTACAGCCGGAAGGTAGTCGCCTTATAAATATTTATTATTATTATTATTATTAGTATTAGTATTATTATTATTATTATTATTATTATTATTATTATTATTATTATTATTATTATTATTATTATTATTATTAGTCTAGCGACAGCTAACGCAACTGCTAATCGGCTCATTGCGAGGATGTCACAATTTGAGAATATTACAATTTTAGGATATATATGTTATTTGGGTGTCCTGGTAGCACAATTGATAGGAAGCTTGTTTCCTATTCCGGAGGTCGCGGATTCAAACTCCGCATGGGACAAACATTTAAAAAAAAAGAGTTCTCTTTGCGCCTTCTTAATATTGCGCGATCTCTTCAGATCGCCACTCTTTGAGTTGGATTGAAGAAAAAGCGCGTGATAGCATCCTTGTATTTAGTAGTAGTAGTAGTAGTAGTAGTAGTAGTAGTAGAAGTAGTAGTAGTAGTAGTAGTAGTAGTAGTAGTAGTAGTAGTAGTAGTAGTAGTAGTAGTAGTAGTAGTAACAGGTAAACTGAAGGCATGTCTGCCTCATATTGTTCTTGGCGTCCCATCCGATTTAGGTCCCTACCCCTCTTTCCCTTGGATGGTTATCCCCGTCTACCATATCGCCAATAATTGGTGTAGACGTTAAACTTCAATGTTCTCCTCCTCCTAGACGACCTGAGGTTATCCCACACTCCACTGTTAGGCAAAATTCATCAAACAACTGATGCCTGAAAGCCCGCCAGTTTGACAAGTGATAAGTGGGTTCATAAATGCACCCTTATCTAATGGGCAAAAGGTTGAGAGCTTAAGATGCTAGCACTACTATACTATATTACATCTTTGGACCATTTTCTCCAACAACCCTCTGCACTTGTAAATGTTTTATAGAAAAAACGATTAGTTTCTTTATCGTTTCGTTTTTTGTTTGTTTTTTTTTTTAAAGAAGATGTAGTTTTGTTGTAGTAATAGTAATAGTAGTAGTAATAGTAGCAGCAGCAGCAGCAGTAGTTGAAGCAGTAGTAGGAACAGTAGCAGCAGCAGTAGTACTAATAATTGTAGTGGAGATGCGGTGCTACAGAAGACTTCTGGGCATTTTCTATACCCAACACATAACCAACGACGAAGTCCGAAAGACCATCACACAAGCCATTGGACAACACGATGACCTGCTCACCGTGGTGAAAAAAAACCCGGAAACTCCGATGGTATGCCCACGTCACCAGATCATCAGGTCTTGCAAAGACCATCCTGCAAGGCACAGTGCAAAGAGGTGGGAGGACAACATTCGAGAATGGACTGGTTTGACACTGAGCGAAACAATCAGGGTTGCTGAGGACAAGGAAAGATTGAGTATGCTGGTTAATCGATCATCTGTGGTGCCCCTACGACATCCGAGTTACGGGATAGGATAGGATAGGATAGGATAAGATTGGATAGGATAGTAGCAATAATAGTAGTAATAATGGTAGTAATAGTAGTAGTAGTAATAGTAGTTGTAATAGTAGCAGTAGTGGTAGTAGTAGTAGTAGCAGCAGTAGTATTAGTAGAAGTAGTAGTAGTAGTAGTAGTAGCAGTAGTAGTAGTAGTAATAACAGTAGGTCTTTGACCAACTAAGTGCTTTATAATGGTAAAAACGATTAATTTCTGTAAGAAAAAAGTGTAAAACACACCCTTCTTTTTTCTTTTTTTTTTAAGAAAAAGAAGTGGCTTTGTTGTTGTTGTTGTAGCAACTCTTTGACCTGGTAAGTGATTTATATAAAGACGATCATTTTTTTTAAAACCATATGATGTAAAACTGTGTTGTTTTTTTGTTTGTTTTTTGTTTTGTTGAAGTTGTTGTTCTTCTTCTTGTTGTAGCTTTTGACCTGATAAGAGCTTTATATAAAGACGATGATTTCTGAAAGAGGATGTAAAACTCTACTTTCTTATTTTTATTTAAAAAAAAAGAAGTGGTTTTATTGTTATTGTTGCTGTTGTTGTTGTTGTTTTTGTTGTTTTGTAATGGTAGTAGTAGTCGTCATAGGCGATGGAGGGGGGTAGGAGGGGGGGGGGGTGGGGTGGAATGTGAAGGTAGAGATCGACGATCTCACTCTCAGCCCCAGGAATTTCCAACTGAGCTTCCGGGAAGACTTCGGTTACTGTGACGTCTGAGCCTTTTCCTGACACCTGATACAGAGATGTAGACACACTGATTAGCTGAGACTTTTCCTGACACCTGATACAGAGATGTAGACACACTGATTAGCTGAGACTTTTCCTGACGCCTGATACAGAGATGTAGACACACTGATTAGCTGAGACTTTTCCTGACGCCTGATACAGAGATGTAGACACACTGATTAGCTGAGCCTTTTCCTGACACCTGATACAGAGATGTAGACACACTGATTAGCTGAGCCTTTTCCTGACACCTGATACAGAGATGTAGACACACTGATTAGCTGAGACTGGCCGATGCTTACGTTCATCTCTCTCCCCCACCCTCCTTCTTTTTCTCTTCCTCCCCCACCCCCTCCCGTCCCCCAATCTCTGCTGCTGGTTGTAAAGTCTACCTATTACGCCTCAATGGACCGTGGATGCCTACTCTCTCCAACACTCTTCAACATCTTCCTAGAGCGCATCATGTCAGATGCTCTTGCAGATCATGAAGGCACGGTCAGCATAGGGGGTAGAGCAATCTCCAATCTTCGTTTTGCGGATGACATTGATGGATTGGCTGGAGAGGAACAAGAACTTAAACAGCTGGTACAGAGGCTTGCCACCACCTCCAGAGCTTATGGAATGGAAATAAGTGCAGAGAAGACCAAAATGATGACCAACAGCACCAATGGCATCAACACGGACATCAAAGTCCAAGGCCAATCCCTCAACACAGTGCATAGCTTCAAATATTTAGGAGCCATTGTATCAGACAATGGGTCCCGACAGGAAGTCCTCTCCAGGATCGCACAAACAACTGCTGCCCTGACAAGGTTGAAGCCCATTTGGAAAGACAGTACCATCAGTCTACATTCCAAAGCAAGACTGCTGCGCTCCCTTGTCATCTCCATCTTCCTATATGCTTGCGAAGCATGGACCCTCACAGCAGATCTCCAACGAAGAATACAAAGCATGGAGATGAGGTGCTACAGAAGACTTCTGGGCATTTCCTATACACAACACATCGCCAACGACAAAGTCCGACAGACCATCACACAAGCCATTGGACAACACGATGACCTGCTTACAGTGGTGAAGAAACTGAAACTCCGATGGTATGGCCATGTCACTAGATCATCAGGCCTTGCAAAGACTATTCTGCAAGGCACAGTGCAAGGAGGTAGAAGAAGAGTGAGACCGAAAAAGAGGTGGGAGGACAACATTCGAGAATGGACTGGTTTGACACTGAGCGAAGCCATCAGGGCTGCTGAGGACAGAGAAAGATGGAGTATGCTGGTTAAACGATCATCTGTGGTGCCCCTACGACCTCCGGGTTACGGGACAGGATAGGATAGGATAGGATTGGATAGGATAGGATAGGATAGGATAGGACCGTGCAGTCCGCCCTTCTATTTTAAGTCTGGACGCAGAAATGCGACGCTTCCCTACTTCACGAAAATCTGCAATCTGTTTTGTAACCAGCGGCAGAGACTGGAGGTGAGAGAGGCCAACTTAGCCTCGGTCAGTCGCAGCTACGCAGGGTGACGCTGAGACTGTTTGAGAGTTCTTCCTCTTGGTCTGAGACAGGAACGTGAATAACCATTGAAGTTTAACGTCTACACCCACCAGGGGCGATATGGCAGACAGGGATAACCATCCCAGAAACGAAAGAGTAGGGACCTAAATCAACACTGAACCATCAGAGCAATCATGCAAAGAATGACAGTGAAAATGGCCACTTTTTATCTTGCCCACCATGGGGTTCGAACCTGGGTTCATCGGTGTGCCAAGAAAACCGAACGCTCTACCACTGAGTTACGGCGGTGGGACTAATCCCTTGAACGTATTAAAGAGGTCGTATAGTAAGGTTTCGTGTTTTCATGAACAACCCAAGAACAAACTGAAGAAACACCGCTCGACAACTGACGCATCGTATTCTATTCTATTCTATTCTAATCTATTCCATTCCATTCTATTATATTCCATTCTATTCCATTCTATTCTAATCTATTCTATGGGAAATGGAAATGGAATAAAACAGAGAACGTTGTCAGCATTCACAAAGGTTCAACAATGAGACCGACATGGATACATAAACTATCAATACTTTCAAACAAAGATGTCAAGTCTGTTTGGAACTGCTAATATGATGAAGTCCTGACGGTCGCTCCCATATCCGTACTGATATCCGACACGTTGCCTGTCACGTGGGGTTTATGGGCTCTGCACAATGGAATTATGGACCCTCACGTTTATTCGGTGGGAACTGCTAGTAGGTCACCCTATGAATTACTTTAATAAATTTATTTGTTTAGCTCGTTCTGTGTTAAGGTTGGGGTACAGAAATAGATAGAAAAATGGTAAGAGATTACTGTCACACTAGCTTTCACACGGCTATGAATCATATGTAGTCCAGCCACTTGATAACAGTTAAAATCACACATTTATTTCTTCTACTCTATACAAGATTCTCTAAGTACTAATCTAACTTAAAAAGTCTCAGTCACTGCTAATAGTTCGATCGCTGATAGTCTAGTATAGGCAGCTGTTTTTTCTTCCTCGGGCACTTTGCTATAATATTTCATGTAGATTTGGACTACTGTGGTCCGTTTTACAGTTTCTGAAGAGTTGGACTACTGTGGTCCTGTTATGATCAGTTTAAGTGCACCTTCGGAGATTACACTTAACTTTCTGATGGTGCGGTCGAAGTCCTTCTGTGAGGTAGCTTCTGGTACACCTTTGTCGTTGTGTAGTTGGGTTCCCTTGCCACGCTGTGGGGTCTGACAGGGTGTTTCTTCGGATATCTCTTTCCGTCTTGTGCGGTAGAGTCTCCTCAACCAACTAGTCGTTTCTGTGGAGTGGGGCACACAGGATAGCTCGGGATAGCTCGGGATAGCTCGGGATAGCTCGGGATAGCTCGCCTGCTCGTCTGTAATATAAGAGACGAAATTCTGCACAACCCTGAATAATCGGTTTGTGCAGAGCGTCTCACTGAAAGCCAAGTAGCCCTCAGTGATAGCTCCACATCTCTATACATAAGCGACGAACATTCTGCTACTTCCGGGTTCCACTGGAATCTCACTCTAAATTCCTATACATACATAAATATCAATCGTGTCTAACTATACACATACAGAATTAATAATAATATAAACATTCAGTGGTACAGCCACTGGTCTGCAAACATACATATAAGTTAAACAACAGTGGTTCCGTATGGCATGCAACATGGCGGCGCAACCGGTCGTGTTTCGCCTCGTGGTAGGCTCTTCCACGTGGTCACGCAAATTCGGATTAACAATTCACATTTATGCATAGCAAATTCCACAAACATAATTTCAACAATAATATAAATATATCACGATGAAACAGAAGGGTGTTCATTTACCTGTCTGACAAGTTCAGGCCCGTGTTGACTAAATAGAATTCTGAGATTCTAAGTCCTGCTTCCTGGTCTAAGTGTGTAGAGATTTCTCTGCCAGCTTTCTAGCTGTTAACACTTCGGTGTATTCCTCCCAACTGACCAACAATGTGCGGGGTTTGGACCTAGTCAAACTGGCTCCAACCGCTTTGCCTAAGCTCTCCCATTGGTTCCAACGGTCCGATTCAAAACTCAAGTGCTGACGTCACTGCGCTGTGTGTGTGGCTCAGGCTCGCAGTGTGCTGTCTGCTGTGTAATTTACTTGCTGCTGTGTAATAGTCTAACTTCTCTACTGTTACAAATACTACACATGGCTAAATGGTCAACAAGCAGAGTTAATACTAGCCAATTCATGACAGGCTCCCTCAACTGAAAAAAGGCGATGACTACTGGATTCGACCTTTTTCTACTACAGAGCCTAGTTTAACACTGCACTATCCTAGGGTCCTATGTACAAACTAAGTAAGTTGATCTACCTGAGCTGCAATGCTGTGTCAGGTAGCTATGGACACTAGTGACAGGGTATTATTGGGCGGGGACGAATTCTGGTGCTGTGGCCCTTAGTTGTGTTGGGTGGGCGACAGCTGCTGTGTCCTCCACGAGATGGCGACTGAGGTAGTCGGCTCCGTGGTTCTCTTTGCCGGGGATGTACTCGATTTGGAATGAGTACGCCTGAAGGGTGAGTGCCCATCTCATCAGGCGAGAGTTCAAGGATTTGGAGGCTGCCAGGAACGATAGTGGTTGGTGGTCCACCTGAACTGTGAAGTGGGTCCCATACAGGTAGAGTTGGAATTTCTGTATGGCCCAGACTAGTCCAAGACATTCTTTCTCCGACGTGGCGTAGTGGGTCTCGGCGGGTCTCAATTTTCTGCTGGCGTAGGCGACAGGGAATAGCGTCTCCGCATTCTTGGGGTCGCGCTGTAGCAGTACTGCTCCGAGGCCTAAGTCGCTTGCGTTTGGTGCGTAGAACGAATGGCTGAGTCAAATCGGGTAGGTGGAGTACTGGCGCCGATGTCATTCTGTCCTTGAGTGTTTGGAATGCTGTCTCACATTCCGCTGTCCAAACTACTTTGTCCGGGGCGATTTTCCGGGTTCCATTTGTCAGTGGCACGGCGATGCTGTTGTAGTTGGGGATGAACTTCTGGTAGAAGCCGCAGAGTCCTAGAAATGACTGCACTTCCTTCTTTGTCTTGGGCCTAGGAGCGTCGAGTAGGCGTTTCACTGTCTTCTCTACCGGTCGCAGGCTTCCTTGACTGATGGTGTGTCCCAGAAATTCTAATTCCGTGAATCCAATCTGGCATTTGGTGGGTCTTGCCGTCAATCCCGTGTCTCTGAGGCGGGCGAGTAGTTGCTGTAGGAGCGTGACATGTTCCTCCCACGTAGGCGTTGCGATGAGGATGTCGTCCATAAACGAGTGTAGGTGCTCGCTGCTCAGGGGTGCCAGGAGTTTTCGCATCATTGCACTGAAGATGCTGGGTGCGTTGTGGAGTCCGAATGGAAGCACGTTGAATTCGAAGTGTCCTTCCATAGTGCTGAAAGCTAGGTACTTTCGGACTTGTGGTTGTACTGGTATCTGATAGTATCCTTTGCTGAGGTCGATGCGTGAGAAGTACTTCGCTCGCTGTAGCTTGGCAAATAGGTCTGTCTGGTCCGGGAGTGGCTCTGGCTGGAACTGCGTTACCGCATTCAGGAGTCTGAAGTCGATGCACAGTCGATGCTCTCCGTTGGGTTTTCGCAACAATACCGTGCCTGCGCTGTAGGGTGAAGTAGACTCTGAGATGATTCCGGCTGCCAGTAAGGTGTCTATCTCTTCCTTGATGGCTCGCTGCTGCGACAGTGGCATCGGGTAGAGCTTCTGGCGGACGGGTGTTGGGTCGGTCACCGTTAAGGTTACTTCGACGAGGTCTGTCCTCCCTGGTCGGTCTGTGAGCACAGTCTGATGTTGTCGAATGACCTGTAGTACTTGCTGTCGCTGTTTGGCGGCTAGGTCTCCGTTGAGTATCACGTCTTTGTAGGTTTCTTTGGAGTGCAGGGGATACTCTACTGCATTGGTCTCCATGCTTTCTCCTTCTTCCGCGATGGCGATGGCTAACAAGTTGTGAGTGCTGGGGGTCGCTGGTCTGTCCGTGTATTTCTTGAGGAGATTGATGTGGTGGTACCGGGCTCTCCCGTTCACCTCTACTTGGTAGACTGTCTTGGATTTCTTGGCAGTCACCCGGTACGGTCCTCTCCAAGCGATGTCCAGCTTGTTGGTTCCACTTGGAAGTAAGAGTAGCACTTGATCGCCGACTTGCAGTTCTCTGTCCTTCGCGTGGCGGTTGTAGTACTTCGCCTGACGGGCTCTTGCCTTCTTCAGTGCTTCACCAGCTTTCTTCCACGTTGCTTTGAGGGTTTCCTGCAGGTCTGCGACGTACTGGGTGGCACCTCTTGGTGTGTCGTCCATCTTGGCCTCCGTCCAACTTCTGCGTAGGGCTTCTAGCGGTCCTGCTAGAGGTCTGCCGAATAGCAATGTTGACGGGGTGTAGCCTGTGGCTGCATGGGGCGTTTCTCTATATGCGAACAGTGCCGCATTCACGTAGGTGTCCCACGCTTCTGGGTTGTCGTCGGCGACTTTCCTGAGGATGGTGAGAAGGGTTCCATTCAGTCTTTCTACTTGTCCGTTGCTGGCGGGGTGATATGGTGGTGTGCGAATGTGATGAACTTGTATCAACTCGAACACGTCTTGCATCAGGCGGCCGGGGAACTGAGATCCGTTGTCCGTTCGAATGCTGTCCGGGAATCCGACTCTGGTAAAGATGGCGATGAGTGCATCTGCAATCTTCTTGGTGTCGATCGCTGGCAACGGGACTGCTTCGCACCACATCGTACATGCGTCGACGAGTGTGAGTAGAAATCTGTTCCGCTTCTTGGTCATGGGCAGTGGTCCTACTATTTCTACTGAGACTTGCTGGAATGGCACGCCGACTACTACTGATGGTCCTAAGGTAACTGGTACGGTGTGATGTCGCGGGGAATATCGTTGACATTGGTGGCAAGATTTCACGTAGCGCTTGACATCCTCCGTGATTCCTGGCCAATAGTAGTGTGCGCTGATTCTCTGCACTGTGGCTCCAATTCCCATGTGTCCGCTGAGTGGCATGCTGTGGCCTAGTTCTAGTACTTGGGCTCGAAGGGTGGCTGGCAGTACTAGTTGGGTGTGATCTCCATCTCCTTGTCGATGAAGAACTCCCTCTTCCATGTAGAAGTCTCCCTTGTGCGGGGGTGTGTGCGCCTTGGGTAGCTTCTGGAAGCACTTCGCTATCGAGGTGTCTTCTTTCTGTGCTGTTTTGATCTCTTCGAGTCCTGGATTCGGAGCGAACTCGGGCTGGGGTGGTTGGGTTTTAGCTTGGGCCCTGGTTTGCACTGCAGCTATCTCTACAGTTTTTGGGGGCGTGCCTAAGAACACATACCTACAACCTAGCACAAGATCATACAGGGGTTTCTGTAAAACAGCTGCTTGGATTCGTCCTGTGACGTACCTACTCTCTACTTCTATCCAAGCTATTGGGCAAGTAGTCGTCGGTTTCGTCAAGTCTGCTCCTTGTAGTTCGACTGTCTTGTCTGTCAAGTCCGCGCGCGATACAAGAGATTCGCTAACTATCGCGTCGTATGATAGACCTGTGTCATACAGACAGTTCGCTTCTTTTCCGTTGACCTTGACCGTGTCTGTCACCGATGGGTGATCTCCGATCGTGTGTGGCTTGTTACCGCTACTTTGAGTTAGAACTCTGTGCGCTGGCCGGCTTTCGCGCTCTTCCCTACGTTGTGCGGCCAACTTGAAACATTCTGCGGTGGAGTGATTGTTTCTATTGCAGAACGAGCAATACCGTCTCTGTTCTGCGGGACCTCTTTTCCCGAATTCCGTGTTGGGTCCTTTATTTTGCCCAGGTCTGGGGTTATTCGGCTTATTCGCGGTGCGCTCTTCCCGGTTAGGGCTTCGTTTCTGTGCCTCTTTCCCGTTAGGCTTTAGGTCTCGCCTGAAGCTCTTGGCTTTTCCGTGGGCGGCCACGTACCTATCTGCGACCTTGACCAGATCTTCTAGTCTTTCCGCGCCCTGCTCTACTGAGAATGTCCTCAGCTCGGGGGTCATGGTTTCCCGTAGCTGTTCCCATACTAACAGTTCTGTCAGTCCATCATACGTCTTAGCCGTGGCTGACTGGCTAATCCACTTATCCAGCATTGTGGACAACCGATCCGCGAACTGCGCATAGCTCTCTCCTTTCACTCTCCGATTGGTGCGGAACTTTTGCCGATAGCATTCTCCTGTTAGTTCGAATCCCGTTAGGAGTGCCTCTTTTACTTTGTGATAGTCCGTCACTCTGTCGGTCGGTAGCTTACTGTAGATGTCATAAGCCTTTCCTCTAAGCCCTTGACTAAGCTTAAAAGACCAATGAGTGGGATCTAGTTTGTACTCTGTTGCTAGACGCTCAAACCTAGTCAGATAGAGATCTAGACCTTCTTCTCTCTCATTGAATGTTCCCAGTGGAAATGACATTCCTTGTACAGGGTTGGATGCTACTTCTAGCTGATCTGAGTGGGAAGGGGTTGAGGAAGAACTTGAAGCTCCTGATCCCAATCTTCTTAGCTCTAACTCATGCTGTCTTTCTTTTTCCTTTTCTTCCCTCTCTTTTTCTTTTTCTGCCCGCTCTTTTTCTTTTTCTGCCCTCTCATACTCCCATCTCCTAACTTCTGCTTCTCTCTCTGCTGCTAATGCTGCCTTCTTTTGTTCTACTTCTAACTCTGCTTTCTTTTGCTCTGCTTCTAATTTCTTCTGCTCTGCTTCTAATGCTAGCTTCTTCTGTTCTGCTTCTAATTCTAATTTCTTTTGCTCTGCTTCTAAGGCTAGTTTCTTCGCCTCCCTTTCTGCTGCTCTCTCTGCCTTAGCCTCCTGTTTCTCTACCTCTGCATTGATATACGCAATTAGGTCTCCCCCTGCCAAGTGTAAAGCTTCCCCTAATTCCTTGAAGCGCAATCTCAAGGCCACTGGGTCCGACATTGTCAAACGTGTCTATGAACAACCTCTGAATCACGTGGAATACCAAAACACTAGCAATATTGCAATTCAATAAAAGCAATGTAAAGACCATAAAATTCGCAATCAATAATAGAATAAAACAAGAGTCAAATGGCATACAACAGTTACTTAAGCAAGACCTGCAAAAGAACAATGCAACATACAGGCACAAAAATATTTGAAGCAAAAAAGTTTTTAACTAAAGAATAGTGCACCCAACTGATCCGTCCTTGTTACAACTATTCTAAGTTATTCTACTACTCCTACTGTTATCTAATTTTATTGTACTTAGGTCCGGTTATACCCAATTCCTATTATACACAGATCCTAGCTAGGCTCGCCAATTAAAGTGTCACGTGGGGTTTATGGGCTCTGCACAATGGAATTATGGACCCTCACGTTTATTCGGTGGGAACTGCTAGTAGGTCACCCTATGAATTACTTTAATAAATTTATTTGTTTAGCTCGTTCTGTGTTAAGGTTGGGGTACAGAAATAGATAGAAAAATGGTAAGAGATTACTGTCACACTAGCTTTCACACGGCTATGAATCATATGTAGTCCAGCCACTTGATAACAGTTAAAATCACACATTTATTTCTTCTACTCTATACAAGATTCTCTAAGTACTAATCTAACTTAAAAAGTCTCAGTCACTGCTAATAGTTCGATCGCTGATAGTCTAGTATAGGCAGCTGTTTTTTCTTCCTCGGGCACTTTGCTATAATATTTCATGTAGATTTGGACTACTGTGGTCCGTTTTACAGTTTCTGAAGAGTTGGACTACTGTGGTCCTGTTATGATCAGTTTAAGTGCACCTTCGGAGATTACACTTAACTTTCTGATGGTGCGGTCGAAGTCCTTCTGTGAGGTAGCTTCTGGTACACCTTTGTCGTTGTGTAGTTGGGTTCCCTTGCCACGCTGTGGGGTCTGACAGGGTGTTTCTTCGGATATCTCTTTCCGTCTTGTGCGGTAGAGTCTCCTCAACCAACTAGTCGTTTCTGTGGAGTGGGGCACACAGGATAGCTCGGGATAGCTCGGGATAGCTCGGGATAGCTCGGGATAGCTCGCCTGCTCGTCTGTAATATAAGAGACGAAATTCTGCACAACCCTGAATAATCGGTTTGTGCAGAGCGTCTCACTGAAAGCCAAGTAGCCCTCAGTGATAGCTCCACATCTCTATACATAAGCGACGAACATTCTGCTACTTCCGGGTTCCACTGGAATCTCACTCTAAATTCCTATACATACATAAATATCAATCGTGTCTAACTATACACATACAGAATTAATAATAATATAAACATTCAGTGGTACAGCCACTGGTCTGCAAACATACATATAAGTTAAACAACAGTGGTTCCGTATGGCATGCAACATGGCGGCGCAACCGGTCGTGTTTCGCCTCGTGGTAGGCTCTTCCACGTGGTCACGCAAATTCGGATTAACAATTCACATTTATGCATAGCAAATTCCACAAACATAATTTCAACAATAATATAAATATATCACGATGAAACAGAAGGGTGTTCATTTACCTGTCTGACAAGTTCAGGCCCGTGTTGACTAAATAGAATTCTGAGATTCTAAGTCCTGCTTCCTGGTCTAAG
>CM072523.1:25808461-25810961 GCA_036898135.1 Oncomelania hupensis | reverse complement strand
TATATATATATATATATATATATATATATATATATATATATATATATATATATATATATATATATATATATATATATATATATACAAAAGTGACGCCTTTCGGTCACGACAACTTTCCTCCACAGAAATCAACATGGTGGACACATATGACAGAAAACAACTATCAATGTATATTCCCAACAAAAGTTTGTTGGAAGATAAGCACAGCATAAAGGTAACAGATGCAAAAAAAAAAAAAAAAGGTAAAAATGGGATGAAATTTTGACACACGTTTGTGCGGGCGGAGTTAAAAGAAACTCCATTTCAATTACAAAAAAAAATAGAGATATGAAGAGCGTGGCTCGAAAATGGATAAAAACTACACAAAAGACAGGCGGCGGTCAACAACCCCACAAACCGTGGTGTGTGGAGGTTGTATTAGATCACCTTATTGGACATGATTCTGACACACTATCAAATATCAAGGGTGAGTATGTGGATTTTTCAAAAATTGTATACAGAAACAAAGCTCTTCCTAGCATTGTTAAATGTTGATTTATCTTATGCGTATATTAATTAGTACTAATACAGGTAGTCATGAGGAAGAATACGAGGCGGAATAGCAACATCAGTATCATCTCATGATGATTATACTGTTGTCCACTTGCATTTTCTATGTATACAGTTATTACTGAACACTTGTTATCAATCATAGTAGAAGTATTACTTTTTCTGAAATTGTGATTGTAGCACAATTTGCCTTTTTGTTCTGAATCAACGATTAACTATTTTTAAATAGTAATTGCATTTTTTTATTTGTGTAAGCTAAAGCAACTTGTTTGTATATACTTTATTAATGAAGATGCTTTTGCTTCTGTCTCAGGTGGATGTGGATCCATGACTGACGAATGTGACAGCGTGCCGTGTCAGTTCATAGAGAATCCACGTTGTAAAAAACTCCAAACTTTACATTTTTCAATATGATTTTTTATTTTTAATTTACATTTCTACTAACGATATTGGGTGAGAGTACTGGCTACTAAATAAGCCTGTAAACAAAATGTTGTTATATTTTTAAAGCATTTTTCTTAACATGGTCATCTGCGTTTTGTGTACAGTTCTTAGTGTGCTGCAGCGTTTACTAAATGCTTGTGCGTTCACTTGACAATAAAACTTTTGTATCGTTTTTGCAGATGAAGGGATTGTTTTGCTGGTTCTATGCTACGGAATAGAACTGCAGTAACCCCCCAATTTTTTAATAAATTAATTTATTTAATAGCTGTGAATAGGTTTTTGCTATTCTATTTTCTGTCTTTTTTGTCATTTGTGTACATAGTTGTAAATAGTCTATTTTTGTCTTTTTTTGTAATTTATGTACATAGTTGTAAATAGCCTGTACCTTTACTGTCCCGTCTTTTGGTGTATTGTAGCAAAAGTGATGTTTCATCGAGTGCATGTATTCATATGTAATGACTATGTAAAGCGTGGTGAGTCTGGTCATAGGCTGGAGTACCCGCTATATAAAAATCCGTTATTATTATTATTATTATTATTATTATTATTATTATTATTATTATTATTATTATTATTATTATAAACAAAATTACTTATTATTATTTTTGTTGTTGTAATTTACGAGTATTGATTATATTAATGCATTTTATTAATGGACGCTATACTATATATGCTTTTTACCAAGCATGAAACGTAGGATATTTCATTAACAAAGTAGATGAATAAAATACACAATGTGTTTGTAAAGCTTTATATTAACAAGTCTAAGAGTAAATCATATTATGTAAACGTATGTATTGTGTGACTGTTTGGAATTATAACTGCGTGAACTGTGTATAGCAGCCATTGTGTTGTTGTCGTCACACGACCGTCGCGAAAACTGGCCTACCGACGGTCACGGTCGTGGCTGTTCATACGACTGCGGTCTTACCAAATTCCGTCGTTCGACAGCGCGTCGGGCGACGGTCAAAATGTTTCATGTTACTCGTTTTGACGTCATACGCCGTTCCGACGGCGTGAATGGCAGTCGTGCGACCTTTCTCGCCCTCTCATGTTACCGGGCCCAGGCTACCAATAAGCCCAGAACTATACCAGCTTAGCTTTTACGCCTGCGTGTAATATCTCATCTCAGCTGGAACGCACTGTGATTCTCTCAGCCATATTAGGAAGAACAACTCTAGTACACTCTGGACAGGTTTAAAGTGACTGACTTTGACCACACTCCCTTCGACAGATCCGTTTAACATTCACAGTGAATGTTGCCCCACTGAAAAGTAGCTTGCAACAAATAAACGGTTTAAATAATTTTCTCGAAAAGCATAGCTGTATTTTAAATCAATAAATTCTGTAGTTTTTATATCTAGTATAATAGTTTTTCTCCTTCCCTCCCGACCCAATCAACTCAGCCCTAATGTGCGAATGTATGAAAATAAAAATGTGTAAGGGCTAAATTGTGTGTATGTGCGAGGATGTGAATATAGGCGTGTTATATTGTCTTGGTATTGTA
>CM072523.1:25723461-25803461 GCA_036898135.1 Oncomelania hupensis | reverse complement strand
TTTATTGATAATATTGTTGGATTTGTTTGTGAAGTCTTGCCATGTTTTATCATTGTGAATGTTAGTCAAACTTTGCTTGACCACGTGGTTGACACACGCCACCGGTTCCAACACCATGAGGTATCCCCTACTGTCCCACTGTTGTTTCTCCTATGTGTAATTATTGCAGAACAGTGGCTGTACCGGAGAAGTGTATATTACTAATTACTTCTCCATGTGTTTATTTTAGCCATGATATATGTATAGGAATTATGTTGGAGATTCCAGTGGGACTTAGAAGAATGATCGTCCCTTGTTTCTATAAGTGGAGCGATCACTGAGGGCTGTTTCTGCCATCAGTGAGACGCTCTGCACAACCTTTGTATACAAGGCGTTGCAAAAACTCGTCTTATGTTTTGCAGACGAGCAGGTTGTTGGTCCGATGCAGGGGATAGACCACTAAGAGTCAACCCTGACATTCGGCCTGCATGGGAACATCGAGCACTGAGCTCCGATAGCCCAATAGTCAACACCAAAGGAGGAGACACCATCACCACTCCTCAACAAATAAGCTAAGTGCAAGAAGAAACGCACTAACACTGATCTAGAAGGACTGTGCGGAAGTCCACTCTCCTGAAAACAAACATTAGGCCAACCAGAACAAATAGCCCAATGATGAGACAGTAGCAAATATCAAGAACAGTAGCAGCAAAGACCCATCAAGGAACGAGCTATTCGAAGCAAATTTGGACATTTAAGTCAATAGAGTGTTTAGAGAATTATGTATAGAGTAGAGAAAATAAATGTGTGATATTTACTGTTAACAAGTGGCTGGACTATCTTTATTTCATAGCCGTGCGAGAGCTAGTATGTCAGTGAATCTTTACATGTTTTTCCCTATCTCTGTAACCATATCCTCACAAAGACTGGACCAAATAAATAAATGTATTAAGATTAGCCTAACTAGCCGGTCCCCACAGACGAAAGACGAGTGGGTAATAGCATTTCATTGTGCAGAGCCCAGCAACAATAGACCCACCGTCACACCCATTTTAATAATAATCATCATCATCATCATCATCATCATCATCATCATCATCATCATCATCATCATCATCATCATCAGCATCATCATCATCATCATCATCATCATCATCATCATCATATACTCATATTAATAAAAAGGCTGCCATAAAACGCGATCCTCCAATTAAAAGGAACCCAAAGAGCAGAACTCTAAACCCTGACAGAAAACTTTAAAAGATTACTTCGTACAAAAAAGTAAAACTTCAACGAAATGATCCTACAGTCACGCACTGCGTTTCAACAGCGTCTAAGAGACTAGTCTTTCGAGACTTCACGCACCCTCTTCTTTTCCGTTGAATAGCTTTCAAAGCCCGGGATTGTTGATACGAACCTTTTTGAAACTGGTCCGCAATATGATCGCGACTGGCCGTATGACACATGCCATTTACTTGAGGCGAAGCAGAATGAGTAAGCGAGAGGGATCTAAGATGGGCGGAGATGTAAGAGTGAAGTTGGGGGGTTTGTGGGGTGAAGGCGGTTTTGAGGAGAGTAGGAGGTTAAATCCCAGATGACGTCAAACAAACCACCACATTTCCTTTCATTAGTAGCACGAGTGATCATGAAACCCCAACGTGAAAGAATAGCATCCTTAATGCGACCGTTGTTGATGATGATGATGATGATGATGATGAAGATGATATTGTTGCTGCTGATGCTGATAATGATGATGATGATGAGGAGGAGGAGGAGATAAAAGACAATTGATGATGATAACGATGATGATACTGATGATGATGATGATGTTGAGGAGGAGGAGGAGAACGAGAAGGAGAAGAGGGAGACGGAGGAAGAGGAGGAGAAGAAGAAGAAGAAGAAGAAGAAGAAGAAGATGATGATGATGATGATGATGATGATGATGATGATGATGATGATGATGATGATGATGATGATGATGATGATGGAGTGGTAAAAGGAAAAGAAGAAGAAGCAGGATGTGTATGAAGAAGAGGACGACGACGACAACGACGACGATGATGATGATAATAAGGATGAGGAGGAGGACAATGTGGAGGAGGAAGAGGAGAATGGTGCGGACGACAATAAGGAAGAAGAGGATTGGCATGAGAATGATAATATAAGGATTTACAACGCTTAAGAGAGCGACTAGGCCATGAAAATGATTTTACCGTGTATTGAATTACATACACACAACATTTTGGGAGCTGATGAAGTAGATGTCAACACCACCTTGAACTCAACTGTGATAGATGCCGCCACTGAGATCCTTGGCAAGCACCGCCCAAAGAAAAAAACCGTTGGATCACGCCAGAACTTTTGGACCTGTGTGACAAACGAAGAGAGATGAAAAGGAAAAAGAATACCTCACAGGGAGCTGATGCCTACCCAAAAATCAAAAGTGACATCCGAAAAGTCATAAGCACAGCAAAGGAGAACTAGAAAGAAGATCAATGCTAGGAAATAGAGAACAGTCTGAACAAGAACAACAACAAGTAGGCCTACCAGAATGTGAAGCGGCTGACAAGTGATAAATAGTCTGCACAATCCAAAGCAAGTCTGGCGTGTGTCTTACAGAAGAACAAGGAATCTTGGATAGATGGACAGAATACTGCTCTGGCCTCTACAACCACACACCAAACGGTGACCATCAGTTCTAACATGTCCCCAGAACAGAGAAGAAGAAGATATCCTCCCAATTCTCCTATAAGAAGTTGAGGCAGCAGTTCAATCTTTGAAGAAGGGGAAGACTGCGGATGCGGACAACATACCCGCAGAATTGCTTCAGGCAGGAAGAGAAACGACGATTGACGTTCTCACCATTATCTGTAACAATATCTGGCAGAGTGGGGAGTGGCCTACACCATGGATCAAGCCGCTTGTCATCACTCTTCCAAAAAAGGGTAACCTTCAGGAGTGTGAAAACTACCGCAACTTTGGCCTCATCAGTCACTCCAATAAAGTTCTCCTAAACATAATGCTCAACAGGTTGAAACCCTACGCTAAATTAACAAATCATAGCTAAAGAGCATGCAAGCAGGGTTTAGGGCAGGGCGAAGTACCACTGAGCAGATTTTCAACCTCAGAATAATCTGCGAGAAATACCTACAGCACCATCAACATCTATATTATGTGTTTGTAGACTTCATGAAAGCGTATGACCGAGTCTGGCATGAAGCTCTGTGGGCAACCATGAGAGTGTACAACATCAGCCTCCAAATTATTGAAATCATCAAAAGCCCATTATCACAAGGCTACTAATGCAGTCCGCAGCACCAGCGCCATCGGGAACTGGTTCAGAACAACAATCAATGTGCGTCAAGGATGCCCACCCTCTCCAACATTCTTTAACATCTTCCTGGAGCGCATTATGTTGGATGCCCTTGCAGATCATGAAGGCACAGTCAGCATATGAGGTAGATCAATCTCCAAATCTTAGATGATATTGATGGATTGGCTGGAGAGGAACAAGAACTTGAATTTGAACAGTTGGTACAGAGGCTTGACACCACCTCTAGAGCCTTTGGAATGTAAATAAGTGCAGAGAAGACCAAACTGATGACCAACAACACCAATTGCATCAACGAGGACATCAAAGTCCAAGGCCAATCACTCAATACGGTGCACAGCTTCAAATATTTAGGAGCCATTGTATCAGACAATGGGTCCCGACAGGAAGTCCTCTCCAGGACAGCAAAAACAACTGCTGCTTTGACAAGGTTGAAGCCCATTTGGAAAGACAGGACCATCAGTTTACACTCCAAGGTAAGGTTGCTGCGCTCCCTTGTCATCTCCATCTTCCTATACTCTTGCAAAACATGGACCCTCACAGCAGACCTACAACGAAAAATACAAAGTTTCGAAATGAAATGCTACAGAAAACTTCTGTGCACTTCCTATACCTAGCAAATCTCCAACGACGAAGTCCGACAGACCATCACACAAGCCATTGAACAACACGATGGCATGCTCGCCGTGGTGAAGAAACGAAAACTCCGATGATATGATCACGTAACCAGAAATTCAGGCCTTGCAAAGACCATCCTGCAAGACACGGTGCAAGGAGACAGAAGAAGAGGGAGACAGAAAAAGAGGTGGGAAGACAACACTCGAGAATGGACTGGCTTGACACTGAGTGAAGCCATGGGGACTGCTGAGGACAGAGAAAGATGGAGTACGATGGTTAAACGATCCTATGTGGTGCCCAAACGACTTTCGAGTTACGGGATAGGATAGGATAGGATAGTCCTCGCTGTTTTTCGACTGTTACGGTTGAGACGCTCACTTTGATTGCAAGTGGTTAGTAATTGTGTTCAAGCAGGAGGCGTGCGTTATCTTAGATCTATGCCGTTGCTAAAGGGGCCTTATGTCACGTCTATTTGTTTCCGTCGGTCAAAAAGTTGTGATTATTTGATCGAATCTTCGAGATGATTATAGAAAGTATTTTGAGGTAAGAGAGTGTGTAACTCCGGTGAGGAGTTTTATTTTTATTGGCTGTTTGTGTCATTCTGGAACGTTCCTCGTTTTTTTAGTTTGTTGATAGACTATGTAAGTAGCGCGCTGTTTCTTGTGAAAGTATTGAGTTTTGTAAAGAGCTTGAATGCTGTTTGCTGAATAAGTTTGGAAAACCTCATAAAAAGGACTTCTGCCTCGTTGCTCAGAGAACGGGTTGCGTGAATAACGCATTCGTATTACACAAGATTCAAACATCGGGGCTGAATCGACAATTGTCATGTAACACCGACAAAATTCTGCGTCTGTTTGTTTGTAGATTATAGTCACACGACACTTTCGCATATAGGTGACTACTGGACCGATTTATACTGACGCCAGCGGGCCAGTTGTTGGTAAAGGGGAAAATAATATGACCACACGTTGACCAATCCGGGATTCGAACCAGCGACCTTTCGGTTACTAGCAAGACGCTCTTACCAACTGAACTACCCGGTCCCTTTTTCTGCGTCTGTTTGTATGTAGATTATAGTCACACGACACTTTCGCATATAGGTGACTACTGGACCGATTTATACTGACACCAGCGGGCCAGTTGTTGGTAAAGGGGAAAATAATATGATCACACGTTGACCAATCCGGGATTCGAACCAGCGACCTTTCGGTTACTAGCAAGACGCTCTTACCAACTGAGCTACCCGGCCCCACGTTTCTGCGTCGTACTACCAAAGAGCTTATATAGTCTTTGGTACTACTGCGCTACCCGTCCGCTATCGGGGATCCACAAAATTTTTCCCGGGGGTCCATTCGTCTTGTTTAATGCGCCTGTGCACCCACAGAAGGCCTATGATTGTGTGGAATGTGATCCCAATACAATACATCTGTATTACCTCAAACAAGGACTTTACACAAGCGCAGATCATTATAATATAAAATCAAAACCACATTTAAAGATAATGATGTGTTAAATGAACTTGCAATTACAATCTTCAACCCTTAGTAATCTAAAATCACAACAGATAATTTATTCTGATCTCAACACATGCATGCAAGCAGCTATCACAGTTTATACAAATTACATCTCAGTAATAAAACACATTCATAATACTATTGGACAATAATTATGATGACATGCTCAAAGTCGTGAAGAAGCGGAAACTCCGATGGTATGGCCACGTCACCAGAGCATCAGGCCTTGCAAAAACCATCATGCAAGGCACGGTGCAAGGAGGTAGAAGAAGAGGGAGACAGAAAAAAGAGGTGGGAGGACCACATTCGAGAATGGACTGGTTTGACACTGAACGAAGCCACGAGGGTTGCTGAGAACAGAGAAAGATGGAGTACGCTAGTTAAACGATCATCTGTGGTGCTCCAACGACCTTTGAGTTACGGGATAGGATAGGATAGGATAGGATTCATAATACTGCTATCCATATATCATCACAGTAATAGAACATAATATAAACTGCGTCAGGGGGGAAGGAGAGAGAAAAAAATAGGGTGGACGGGTATGTGGAGATGGCATTGGTGTTTGGAGGAGGGTTTAGGGAGTGTGTGGTCATGTGTGTGAGAGTGTGAATGGTGGAGGGTGAGGTGTTAGGGTGTGGTGGGAAGGAGTGTGGAGTGTATGGGTAAGCGTACGTGAATAAATCAAGCAGACGTAGATCTACTACTGGGCTTCGATGTCGTTATTGTATTTTTTCCAGTACGATTCTGTGATTCGTTAAAGGACATTTCACATAAAATTCAAGCCTTAGAACTAATTTCGTGAAGACAAAAGAGTGAGACAAAGGAAGATAAAAACAATGGGGACAGAAATAAAGAGAAAGAGAGAGAGAGAGCAGGAAAAATCCAAGCGGACTTGGGGAGCAGCAGTAATAAACAAAGTGAGTCCCCACAAATGAACAAACAGGCATACACACATACACACACACGCACACACACAAAGGTTGAGGCGATATGTAAGAAGCGGTTCGAAGATAGAACAGATCAGGACAAGACTTTACAGAAGAAATGAGCTTTAAGGTTTGCTATGAAGGTTTTAATAATAATAATAATAATAATAATAATAATAATAATAATAATAATAATAATAATAATAATAATAATAATAATAATAATAATGTAGCGGAAAGGGAGGCGACTGGTTGAGGCTTGGGAGAGAAATTGTCTACCTTGATTTTCTTGGTTAGACTAGCCTTGGGTGGCTCCTGCTTTGCAGAATCCTGTGGGGATGCCATTGGGTTATGCAGGACAAGGCGACACGACATTTGTTCTCCCCGGCTGACCATTCGCCTTCTGCTTTTGGTGGTGAGCGGGACTACATTGTCGGCAGGCATTTTATGCAGGTCGGTGGCAGCGACTTTGCAGAAGAGTGCGTGGCACTAGTAGCCGGCAACCCGATACTACCAACCACGTTTGTCCCCTATACGCTATGTGTCCGGGGACGTTAATTTACCTAATGCGAAAAATACCAACCACGCTTCACCGCCTTGCAGGGCAAATATTTTTATGTCCCTCTTTTGAGAGATAAAATGAAGATAACAGCTCGGGTGGAGCAATGTTTTCAAGGTCGTGGCCGAGAGACGGGAGTCAAACACTCCGCTCGGCTACAATAATAATAATAATAATAATAATAATAATAATAATAATAATAATAATAATTAAAAAAAATATAATAATAATAATAATAATAATAATAATAATAATAATAATAGTAATAATAATAATAATAATAATAATAATAATAATAATAATAATAATAATAATAATAATAATAATAAAGGTATTTATAAGCCATATAGCGCTTTTTCCTAATGACATCAGATCAGAGCGCAGTTCTCACGCATTTATACTTAAAGTTAACATCAAAACACATACGAAAAGAAGCGAAACAAAAACGAGACTCTAATAAAGTACGCAAAGACATAATACAAACATTGAAAAATAATTTTTTAGAAGTAAACTCTAAAAGACTAAAGATGGTGGTGGAGGAGGAGTGCAGCTAAGGAGTGAGGTGTGAGGGCGGTGGTCTATTCGTTATACTGCAGAGAGAAAGTGGTAATGAATTCCAAGCAGTTGGTCCAAAGACAGAAAAAGATCTAGAACCAAAAGAGGACAGTTTGTGGCGCGGCGGGCTACCCTGAGAACGAGTGTGTCGGATGAAGAACCCAAGTTGCGAGAGGGCGTGCAGCGTAGGGCATCTTCGGCAAGGTGTGAAAGAGCGGAGCCATGGAGACGCTAGTAACGGAAAAGACGGGTTTTGTAAAGAATTAGTTGCGGTATGGGAAGCCAGTGCATGGAGTGAGCGAAGAAGTGGAGTGATTTGGTCATCATTTTCTTTCTTTTGAAGAATGAGGCATGAAGACGCGTTTTGAACAAGTTGCAGATAGTGGATTGAAGAAGCGGGAAGACCAGAAAGAACAGAGTTGCAATAGTCAAGTTGAGAGAGAGACAGAGACAGACAGACAGCGTAAGACACACACAGAGAGAGAGAGAGAGAGAGAGAGAGAGAGAGAGAGAGAGAGAGAGAGAGAGAGAGAGAGTATCTGTGTATTCGTTTGTTTCTGTGTGTGAGAGAGAGACACAGTGGGTGCGTCTCTCTCTCTATCTCTCTCTCTATCTATCTCTCTTTCTCCACAGAGTGTGTGCATGTGTGCGTGTGTGTGTGTGTGTGTGTGTGTGTGTGTGTGTGTGTTAACTGCGTGAAAAAACAACAACACACGAGTCTCGATTGCGTTGCTATGGAATGGCTGACGTAATAAGCTAATATCAGGGGCGACTAAGATTTTTTTAATTCTTAACTTTTAAAGTGAGCCTAAAATCATTTTCCCCTCAAACCTTTACACTGGATAGTACGAGCATAGAACATCGTATTCAGCCACATTACTTCTTCATACGAAACCTCTCCAATAAGCGTGTAAATAGCTTTTATTTTCTTTTTAAAGACACTCGGCTCCCCTGTAACGTCACCTAAAGCGTCTAATTAAAAGGGCTCCTTGATACAGTACATTACGAGTCACTCCCTACCACAGGCAAGCAATAATCCCGGTCGGTTAATCCACAAGCACGCATTACATTACATAATTGTTGCTTTAGGTCCAGCGGACTCTTCCGAGCCAAATCAGGACCGGACAACCCCCAATCCGCATAAAAGATCTGCTGAAACAACCCTAGTGGGAAAACTGAATGCCCCCCACCAGCCAGTAACTTTACAATAAAGACATCCCACGCAGGGGACGGCTGAGGCTTCACCCCAACTTATCGAACCCCCGTTTACAAAAACAAAATAGAATACAAACATCATTAGAAATTATCAACAAAACACATACATATAAAATGCCTACATTGCTAAATAATAACATCATAGGAAGCCCTAGTGACCACCTGGCAGAAAGCGTCCAATATTCCCAAGCTGATCCAACAGACCTCATACACAAACAAGGAGTCTTGTCCCGGAAGAGTTTTCAAGAAAAAAGGTAGGAGACTGGTCCAGCGAAGAAGACGATAGTATAGCAGATTGATAGAACAGAGCAGGAATGAGAAAGAGCAAATGAGAAAGACAGCGACAGTGGGAATTTTAAGCACTAAATTTCCAGAAAGTGGGGATACTATTTATACTGAAACCCCCGGCACCCCAGCGGGGGTCACAAGCACGCCTTGGAGCATGTTCGTCACACATTGCGGCGCTAATCTCTTGGGAGCCTGTATCTCTCGTTTAAAGGGAGAATACCAGACATTTACTCCTGCTATTGCCAAGGACCTTTTCAACGGTCGGACAGGAAGTTTAGAAATCATGTTTGCAACTTATTAGACGCACAAAAAGAAATCTCTTAACGGGAATTAGGCGTTGTAATAGTTTCTAGCGCAATTATGGATTTTGACCTCAGACATACTTTGGCATTTTCGAATGGCACTGCGGCGTATTTTCTCCACCCCACACCCCATTCACTACTACTCCCATATATATATCCTCCACATTCACACTCACACACACACACACACAAACACCAAACACACACACACCCACACACACACACACCCACACACATACACACAACGCATTGAATGACGTATGTTAACATTAACTGATAAAATAAAATAAATCCCATCAACAAGATCTCTCTTTTTTGTTTTGGGTGGTGGTGGTGGAGGTGGTGGTGGTGGTGATGATGATGATGATGATGATGATGATGATGATGATGATGATGATGATGATGATGATGATGATGATGCCGATGATGATGATAATGGCGATGATGATGACGGCGACGATGATTGGTGATGTCGACGACGACGGTGATAATGAAGGTAACGATGACGACGACGGTGAGGAAGAAGATGTTGATGATGAAGATGATGATGCTGATGATTATGACGACGATGATGATGATGATGATGACGACGACGAGGATGCTGATGCTGATGATGATGATGATGATGATGATGATGATGATGATGATGATGATGATGATGATGATGATGATGATGATGATGTGGTATGAAAAATATTCTCAGTACTGATAACAAAGGCTCACAATGACACGGAGTTACAGATTTTCTTTTAAAAGACGAATAAACTGTTGTTGTTGTTTTTTTTTATCTTCTCAGGAGGAGAAATATCCCATGGACTTAAAAAATCCTGACGCTCAAGTAACAGACGGGCAGGTGCCGGCTACACAAAGACCACCTGCACGCACTAGATATCTTCTCCCCCCCCCCTTCCCCCTCATTTCGGGTCGCCCAGGATTGTGCTTAGTCGTCTGGGTGTCAGACTATGCGCCCAAGGTTATTTGCAGGTAAGCATCTCGGGCAGCTTGTGTTAGATCCTGTATCCATCAGCGCCTTGAGCAGCTCTTGAAAAGCTGGAAAAGCGCTCTATGAAAGTGATAAAATAAATTAATTTACAAGCGAATCTCCGCTTTATTAATTTCCACTGTATTAGATTTCCGCTATATTAGAGTTTCGCTTGGATTAGATACTCGTTGCATCAATTTATTTTTAAAATGCACAAAAGATGTAGCGAATGCACAAAGTGTCAAATGTTCACCGCAGAAGAAGTCTCGATATCTGGGAGAACAATTGAAAACAAATGGTTTTCTAAGTTTAAACATGATGCGACGCTTCGTCTCAAATTCTCCAATAAGCATAAAAGAAAATGAAATCAGAAGTAAAAGGAGTTTTTTGTAGCAAAAGAAAGGGGAGGAGCGGGAGAGGAAAAAAAAAACATTAGAGGAGAAGAAAGGGAGTAGAATGATAAGATGATGGTGGTAGAGAGAATAGAGAAGATAGAGAAGCGGCTGCAGTGATGGAAGGACAAAGGAAAACAAATAGATCTACTTGTAAAACACCGTGAAGGAGGAGGAGGAGGATGATAAGGAAGAAGAGGAAGAAGAGGAAGAACAACAACAAAAAAGAAGAAGATAGAGAAGAAGACCAAGAAGGAAGAACAACAACAATATCAACAACAACAAGACAAGCTAGTCTTTATCATCTTGGTGAAAAATGACTTTAATAAAACAACCAACCAACAACAACAAAAAGTAGAACAAGAAAATGAACGAAGACGAACGATACCAATACAAAACAAAAATGACGATGATGATGATGGTGATGATGATGATGATGATGATGATGATGATGATGATGATGATGATGATGATGATGATGATGATGATGATGATGATGACGGTGATGACGACGACGACGATGATGATGATGATGATGTCGATGACGACGACAACGATGACGATGATGGTGATGATGATGATGATGACGACGATGATGATGATAGATGGTGACTATAACAATGATTACGGGAACGATTACGACAACGATTATGCTAATGACGACGATGTCCTTGATGATTATGGTGCTTACGTAAAAAAAGCCGTTATATATATAATGCACGCGCAGACACACACACACACATACACACACACGTGTGTGTGTAAGCCGATCAATCGGGAATGTTACCAAAACAGGGTACAATTGGGGAATGGTATTTTTCTCATTGATATTTACACATCAAATGTAATTGATAAAATTAAGTAGATTTATGAATTATAACGTGCAGGATTGATGTGTCATCTGCTCTGAAAACCTGCTTTTTTCCGTAGCGCAGCTTACTACACAGGTGTGTGTCACGTGGGGTTTATGGGCTCTGCACAATGGAATTATGGACCCTCACGTTTATTCGGTGGGAACTGCTAGTAAGTCACCCTATGAATTACTTTAATAAATTTATTTGTTTAGCTCGTTCTGTGTTAAGGTTGGGGTACAGAAATAGATAGAAAAATGGTAAAAGAATACTGTCACACTAGCTTTCACACGGCTATGAATCATATGTAGTCCAGCCACTTGATAACAGTTAAAATCACACATTTATTTCTTCTACTCTATACAAGATTCTCTAAGTACTAATCTAACTTAAAAAGTCTCAGTCACTGCTAATAGTTCGATCGCTGATAGTCTCGGCAGCTGTTATATCGTCCTCGGGCACTTGCTATAATATTTCATGTAGATTTGGACTACTGTGGTCCGTTTTACAGTTTCTGAAGAGTTGGACTACTGTGGTCCTGGTATGATCAGTTTAAGAGCACCTTCGGAGATTACACTTAACTTTCTGATAGTGCGGTCGAAGTCCTTCTGTGAGGTAGCTTCTGGTACACCTGTGTAGTTGTGTAGTTGGGTTCCCTTGCCACGCTGTGGGGTCTGACAGGGTGTTTCTTCGGGTAGCTCCTTCCGTCTTGTGCGGTAGAGTCTCCTCGACCAACTAGTCGTTTCTGTGGAGTGGGGCACACAGGATAGCTCGGGATAGCTCGGGATAGCTCGGGATAGCTCGCCTGCCCGTCTGTAATATAAGAGACGAAATTCTGCACAACCCTGAATAATCGGTTTGTGCAGAGCGTCTCACTGAAAGCCAAGTAGCCCTCAGTGATAGCTCCACATCTCTATACATAAGCGACGAACATTCTGCTACTTCCGGGTTCCACTGGAATCTCAACTCTAAATTCCTATACATACATAAATATAAATCGTGTCTAACTATACACATACAGAATTAATAATATTATAAACATTCAGTGGTACAGCCACTGGTCTGCAAACATACATATAAGTTAAACAACAGTGGTTCCGTACGGGATACAACATGGCGGCGTAACCGGTCGTGTTTCGCCTCGTGGTCGGCTCTTCCACATGGTCACGCAAATTCGGATTAATAATTCACATTTATGCATAGCAAATTCCACAAACATAATTTCAACAATAATATAAATATATCACGATGAAACAGAAGGGTGTTCATTTACCTGTTTGACAAGTTCAGGCCCGTGATGACTTGAGAGAATTCTAAGATTCTAACGTCCTGCTTCCTGGTCTATGAGTGAAGATATTTCTCTGTCAGCTTTCTAGCTGTTAACACTTCGGTGTATTCCTCCCAACTGACCAAAGATAAGCTAGGTTTGGACCCAGTCAAACTGGCTCGAACCGCTTTGCGTAAGCTCCCATTGGTTAAAATGTTTACGACTCTCGTAATTACGATGATGTCATGGCCTCAGCCAGCGTCAACTATCACTGTGTGTATGATCGGCAGTATGCTACCGCTACGCTTGATTACTTTCATCGTCTGCTCCTAACTTTGAAATTCTAATATTATATATACTAACCAAGCTAAATATTAAAATAAGCAGAGTTAATACTAGCCAGTTCGTGACAGGCTCCCTCAACTGAAAACAGGCGATGACTACTGGATTCGACCTTTTTCTACTACAGTGCCTAGTTTAACGCTGCACTATCCTAGGGTCCTATTTACAAACTAAGTAAGTTGCTCTACCTGAGCTGCAATGCTGTGCCAGGTAGCTATGGACACTAGTGACAGGGTATTACTGGGCGGGGACGAATTCTGGTGCTGTGGCCCTTAGTTGTGTTGGGTGGGCGACAGCTGCTGTGTCCTCCACGAGATGGCGACTGAGGTAGTCGGCTCCGTGGTTCTCTTTGCCGGGGATGTACTCGATTTGGAATGAGTATGCCTGAAGGGTGAGTGCCCATCTCATCAGGCGAGAGTTCAAAGACTTGGAGGCTGCCAGGAACGATAGTGGTTGGTGGTCCACCTGAACTGTGAAGTGGGTCCCATACAGGTAGAGTTGGAATTTCTGTATGGCCCAGACTAGTCCAAGACATTCTTTCTCCGACGTGGCGTAGTGGGTCTCGGCGGGTCTCAATTTCCTGCTGGCGTAGGCGACAGGGAATAGCGTCTCTGCATTCTTGGGGTCGCGCTGTAGCAGTACTGCTCCGAGGCCTAAGTCGCTTGCGTCTGTGCGAAGAACGAAGGGCTGAGTCAAATCGGGTAGGTGGAGTACTGGCGCCGATGTCATTCTGTCCTTGAGTGTTTGGAATGCTGTCTCGCATTCGGCTGTCCAAACTACTTTGTCCGGGGCTGTTTCCGGGTTCCATTTGTCAGTGGTACGGCGATGCTGTTGTAGTTGGGGATGAGCTTCTTCCGCGATGGCGATGGCCATCCATGTGTGTGTGCTGGGGGTCGCTGGTCGGTCCGTGTATTTCTTGAAGCGATTGATGTGGTGGTATCGGGCTCTCCCGTTCACCTCTACTTGATAGACTGTCTTGGATTTCTTGGCAGTCACCCGGTACGGTCCTCTCCAAGCGATGTCCAGCTTGTTGGTTCCACTTGGAAGTAAGAGTAGCACTTGATCGCCGACTTGCAGTTCTCTGTCCTTCGCGTGGCGGTTGTAGTACTTCGCCTGACGGGCTCTTGCCTTCTTCAGTGCTTCACCAGCTTTCTTCCACGTTGCTTTGAGGGTTTCCTGCAGGTCTGCGACGTACTTGGTGGCACCTCTTGGTGTGTCGTCTATCTTGGCCTCCGTCCAACTTCTGCGTAGGGCTTCTAGCGGTCCTGCTAGAGGTCTGCCGAATAGCAATGTTGACGGGGTGTAGCCTGTGGCTGCATGGGGCGTTTCTCGGTATGCGAACAGTGCCGCATTCACGTAGGTGTCCCACGCTTCTGGATTGTCGTCGGCGACTTTCCTGAGTATGGTGAGAAGGGTTCCGTTCAGTCTTTCTACTTGTCCGTTGCTGGCTGGGTGGTATGGTGGTGTGCGAATGTGATGGACTTGTATCAACTCGAACACGTCTTGCATCAGGCGGGCCGGTGAACTGAGATCCGTTGTCCGTTCTAATGCTGTCCGGGAATCCGACTCTGGTAAAGATGGCGATGAGTGCATCTGCAATCTTCTTGGTGTCGATCGCTGGCAACGGGACTGCTTCGCACCACATCGTACATGCGTCGACGAGTGTGAGTAGAAATCTGTTCCTCTTCTTGGTCATGGGCAGTGGTCCTACTATGTCTACTGAGACTTGCTGGAATGGCACGCCGACTACTACCGATGGTCCTAAGGTAACTGGTACGGTGTGATGTCGCGGGGAATATCGTTGACATTGGTGGCAAGATTTCACGTAGCGCTTGACATCCTCCGTGATTCCTGGCCAATAGTAGTGTGCGCTGATTCTCTGCACTGTGGCTCCAATTCCCATGTGTCCGCTGAGTGGCATGCTGTGGCCTAGTTCTAGTACTTGGGCTCGAAGGGTGGCTGGCAGGTACTAGTTGGGTGTGATCTCCATCTCCTTGTCGATGTAGAACTCCCTCTTCCGTGTAGAAGTCTCCCTTGTGCGGGGGTGTGTGCGCCTTGGGTAGCTTCTGGAAGCACTTCGCTATCGAGGTGTCTTCTTTCTGTGCTGTTTTGATCTCTTCGAGTCCTGGATTCGGAGCGAACTCGGGCTGGGGTGGTTGGGTTTTAGCTTGGGCCCTGGTTTGCACTGCAGCTATCTCTACAGTTTTAGGGGGCGTGCCTAAGAACACATACCTACAACCTAGCACTAGATCATACAGGGGTTTCTGTAAAACAGCTGCTTGGATTCGTCCTGTGACGTACCTACTCTCTACTTCGATCCATGCTATTGGGCAAGTAGTCGTCGGTTTCGTCAAGTCTGCTCCTTGTAAGTCGACTGTCTTGTCTGTCAAGTCCGCGCGCGATACAAGAGATTCGCTAACTATCGCGTCGTATGATAGACCTGTGTCATACAGACAGCTCGCTTCTTTTCCGTTGACCTTGACCGTGTCTGTCACCGATGGGTGATCTCCGATAGTGTGTGGCTTGTTACCGCTGCTTTGAGTTAGAACTCTGTGCGCTGGCCGGCTTTCGCGCTCTTCCCTACGTTGTGCGGCCAACTTGAAACATTCTGCGGTGGAGTGATTGTTTCTGTTGCAGAACGAACAATACCGTCTCTGTTCTGCGGGACCTCTTTTCCCGAATTCCGTGTTGGGTCCTTTATTTTGCCCGGGTCTGGGGTTATTCGGCTTATTCGCGGTGCGCTCTTCCCGGTTAGGGCTTCGTTTCTGTGCCTCTTTCCCGTTAGGCTTTAGGTCTCGCCTGAAGCTCTTGGCTTCTCCGTGTGCGGCCACGTACCTATCTGCGACCTTGACCAGATCTTCCAGTCTTTCCGCGCCCTGTTCTACTGAGAATGTTCTCAGCTCGGGGGTCATGGTTTCCCGTAGCTGTTCCCATACTAACAGTTCTGTCAGTCCATCATACGTCTTAGCCGTGGCTGACTGGCTAATCCACTTATCCAGCATTGTGGACAACCGATCCGCGAACTGCGCATAGCTCTCTCCTTTCACTCTCCGATTGGTGCGGAATTTTTGCCGATAGCATTCTCCTGTTAGTTCGAATCCCGTTAGGAGTGCCTCTTTTACTTTGTGATAGTCCGTCACTCTGTCAGTCGGTAGCTTACTGTAGATGTCATAAGCCTTTCCTCTAAGCCCTTGACTAAGCTTAAAAGACCAATGAGTGGGATCTAGTTTATACTCTGTTGCTAGACGCTCAAACCTAGTCAAATAGAGATCTAGCCCTTCTTCTCTCTCATTGAATGTTCCCAGTGGAAATGACATTCCTTGTACAGGGTTGGATGCTACCTCTAGCTGATCTGAGTGGGAAGGGGTTGAGGAAGAACTTGAAGCTCCTGATCCCAATCTTCTTAGCTCTAACTCATGCTGTCTTTCTTTTTCTTTTTCTGCCCTCTCTTTTTCTTTTTCTGCCCGCTCTTTTTCTTTTTCTGCCCGCTCATAATCCCACCTCCTAATTTCTGCTTCTCTCTCTGCTGCTACCTTCTTCTGTTCTGCTTCTAATGCCAGTTTCTTCTGTTCTGCTTCTAATTCTAATTTCTTTTGCTCTGCTTCTAAGGCTAGTTTCTTCGCCTCCCTCTCTGCTGCTCTCTCTGCCTTAGCCTCCTGTTTCTCTACCTCTGCATTGATATACGCAATTAGGTCTCCCCCTGCTAAGTGTAAAGCTTCCCCTAATTCCTTGAAGCGCAATCTCAAGGCCACTGGGTCCGACATTGTCAAAAGTGTCTATGAACAACCTCTGAATCACGTGGAATACCAAAACACTAGCAATATTGCAATTCAATAAAAACAATGCAAAGACAATCAAATTCGTAATCAATAATAGAATAAACAAGAGTCAAATGGCATACAACAGTTACTTAAGCAAAACCTGCAAAAGAACAATGCAACATACAGACACAAAAATATTTGAAGCAAAAAAGTTTTTAAATAAAGAATAGTGCACCAAAACTGATCAGTGTTATACCCTTCCTATTATACACAGATCCTGGCTAGGCTCGCCAATTAAAGTGTCACGTGGGGTTTATGGGCTCTGCACAATGGAATTATGGACCCTCACGTTTATTCGGTGGGAACTGCTAGTAAGTCACCCTATGAATTACTTTAATAAATTTATTTGTTTAGCTCGTTCTGTGTTAAGGTTGGGGTACAGAAATAGATAGAAAAATGGTAAAAGAATACTGTCACACTAGCTTTCACACGGCTATGAATCATATGTAGTCCAGCCACTTGATAACAGTTAAAATCACACATTTATTTCTTCTACTCTATACAAGATTCTCTAAGTACTAATCTAACTTAAAAAGTCTCAGTCACTGCTAATAGTTCGATCGCTGATAGTCTCGGCAGCTGTTATATCGTCCTCGGGCACTTGCTATAATATTTCATGTAGATTTGGACTACTGTGGTCCGTTTTACAGTTTCTGAAGAGTTGGACTACTGTGGTCCTGGTATGATCAGTTTAAGAGCACCTTCGGAGATTACACTTAACTTTCTGATAGTGCGGTCGAAGTCCTTCTGTGAGGTAGCTTCTGGTACACCTGTGTAGTTGTGTAGTTGGGTTCCCTTGCCACGCTGTGGGGTCTGACAGGGCGTTTCTTCGGGTAGCTCCTTCCGTCTTGTGCGGTAGAGTCTCCTCGACCAACTAGTCGTTTCTGTGGAGTGGGGCACACAGGATAGCTCGGGATAGCTCGGGATAGCTCGGGATAGCTCGCCTGCCCGTCTGTAATATAAGAGACGAAATTCTGCACAACCCTGAATAATCGGTTTGTGCAGAGCGTCTCACTGAAAGCCAAGTAGCCCTCAGTGATAGCTCCACATCTCTATACATAAGCGACGAACATTCTGCTACTTCCGGGTTCCACTGGAATCTCAACTCTAAATTCCTATACATACATAAATATAAATCGTGTCTAACTATACACATACAGAATTAATAATATTATAAACATTCAGTGGTACAGCCACTGGTCTGCAAACATACATATAAGTTAAACAACAGTGGTTCCGTACGGGATACAACATGGCGGCGTAACCGGTCGTGTTTCGCCTCGTGGTCGGCTCTTCCACATGGTCACGCAAATTCGGATTAATAATTCACATTTATGCATAGCAAATTCCACAAACATAATTTCAACAATAATATAAATATATCACGATGAAACAGAAGGGTGTTCATTTACCTGTTTGACAAGTTCAGGCCCGTGATGACTTGAGAGAATTCTAAGATTCTAACGTCCTGCTTCCTGGTCTATGAGTGAAGAGATTTCTCTGTCAGCTTTCTAGCTGTTAACACTTCGGTGTATTCCTCCCAACTGACCAAAGATAAGCTAGGTTTGGACCCAGTCAAACTGGCTCGAACCGCTTTGCGTAAGCTCCCATTGGTTAAAATGTTTACGACTCTCGTAATTACGATGATGTCATGGCCTCAGCCAGCGTCAACTATCACTGTGTGTATGATCGGCAGTATGCTACCGCTACGCTTGATTACTTTCATCGTCTGCTCCTAACTTTGAAATTCTAATATTATATATACTAACCAAGCTAAATATTAAAATAAGCAGAGTTAATACTAGCCAGTTCGTGACAGTGTGTATATATAGTTTACACACTTGTCTACGCCATTATTCGAAAACTGGGGAAGATGCGATTTCTCGATATTTATGGTTGTGCTATACTGTTTTCCAGTGGAAAATACGGTTTTAAAAAAAGCGGAGAGGGGGGGGGGAAGATTTTTGCTTCCCCATTTTTTTCAACTACCTCATTTGCCTCCAAGCTTATATGAAAAATTCCCCAGTTGTACGGTTATACACGTACACACACATGCAAGCAAACACACACACACTAACACACATGCATGCATACACACACTCACACACACACGCACGCACACAGCCACACACTGACATTGACACACACATGACGTACCTAATGCCATCATGAGGACGGAGGCAAGGCCGTGAACGATGCCCAACTGTCGAGCTGAGACGTCGTAACGCTGCTGGAGCTCCACGAACAGAACGCCAAACGACTTGACCCCTCCTACCACCAGCACGTGCATCCCGAAACAACCTGCCATCATACACAACACTGGCATCACACACAACACATAACGGAAACTCAAAAAAACCAAAACCGTGAAAGGACAACAACTGGCGTTTAAATGTAATCCGATAGAGTCCGAACCTTTTAATAAGGTTTTCAGCACAGGAACTGTAGTTAGCTGTAAAGTTGCAGGTTCCCTGCAGTAAACCACCAACATTCAAAACCATTTAAATACAACATGCTATGAAGGTTCTTTATATTCGTTCAAGACATTACATAACACAATGAGAATAAGCTTTGACCTAACACACTGGACAGAAACTTGTTCATGCGTCGAAAAAGGCCTCATTTTGGAAGCTTCGGATGCGCGAAGCTCCGAAATAACACAGTGACAGAATCTATGACATAGCACTGGACAGAAGCTTGTTCGTTATAATCCTTCAAGACAGGACGTAGGTCTTTATTGCTTACTGACCCTAACCCTAACCCTAACCCTAACTGTCAAAGTCTGATTTAGAAATGCTCTTGAAGGAATGTAAAACGTGAAGATGTGCAACAGACGAGAGATGTGCACCCATTTGTTCAGTTCAATGAAAACTCAAAAGGAGGAGGGAGAAAAAAAGGAGGACGAGGAGTAGAAGAAGGAGGAGGTAGAAGAAAGAAAGAGGAGAAACAGCAGCAGCAGTAGTAGAAGAAGACACCCGATACACATTGGTCGAACGCTACCAGAAGCATGCGTTATTAGTCGCCTCAACTGGGGATAAAGCATGCTCCCATGCTTCAGAGCACTGCTTTCTATACGCTTCAAGCTCTATAGTCACGGAAAAAGCGCAATTTCACTGCAGTGAACTCATGAAAATAGAAAAATGTAAGTTTCGTCTCCTGTAGGGGACGAATTAGGTCAAACTGTATTAGTTTCTAGGTCAACTGTCTTTTACGAACCGTTTGACAGTGTTTTTGAACCGTTTGTTGACGCCGGATAGTGTCCTCACTTGGTTTCATGCAATTTAAGAATCCAACAAGGCAATTGGGTTTTTGAGACGGAAAGAGTGGAATGTTGTAGAGCAACATTCTGTATATATTTACAGTAAAATTGCGCTTTTTCCGTCACTATAGCGCTTGAAGCGTGTAGGAAGCAGTGCTATGAAGCATGAGAGCATGGTTTATCGCGTGTTGAGGCGACTATTAAAACATGCTTCTGGCAGCCTTCGACCAATGTGTACCGGGTGCACAAGAAGAAGAAGAAGAAGAAGAAGAAGAAGAAGAAGAAGAAGAAGAAGAAGAAGAAGATTACATTACATGATTATTGCTTTAGGTCCAGCGGACTCTTCCGAGCCAAATCAGGATCGAAGAAGAAGAAGAAGAAGAAGAAGAAGAAGAAGAAGAAGAAGAAGAAGAAGAAGAAGAAGAAGAAGAAGAAGAAGAAGAAGAAGAAGAAGAAGAAGAAGAAGAAGAAGGAGGAGGAGGAGAAGAAGAAGAAGAAGAAGAAGAAGAAGAGAAGAAGAAGAAGAAGAAGAAGAAGAAGAAGAAGAAGAAGAAGAAGAAGAAGAAGAAGAAGAAGAAGGAGGAGGAGAAGGAGGAGTAAAAAACAGGATGAAATTAAGGGTGAGGATGACAAAAGGAAGAAGGAGAACACGAAGAACAAGAACGAAAATACAGAAAGAACAAGAACAAGAACGAGGAGAACAACAGAACAAGAAGAACAAAAGAATAAGAACGAGAAGAAAAAAAAATCAACAAGAAGAAGGTACTGACCTACAACGACCATCCATGCCCATCCCCTGTCCACAGGGATGGGAGAGTCGTCATCTTCATCCTCGTCACCCATCTTGGTCTCCTGGCGCTGCAGCTTCCTGTCGTTCCTTCTGATTTTGTCATCCTTCCTGCCGTCCTTCTCTTTGTCCTCCTCCCCAGCGGACGCTCCTTCGGACTCTACCTCCATCCGTAATGATAGCTCCCTTTATAGTCGTGAACACAATTCAAAAGGTGGAGATCCAGTTAAACACAGTCTAGACGTGTGTTAGATATCCACGAACATTGTTGAAAGACTCAATGGTGGTCTAATAGTGTTACATCAGCTTGCTGTAACACAGAGTTTATGTTCAATTCATTAAATTGGTGCAATACTAAATAATCAAAGGGTGTTTGTGCTTTTAGGTAAGCCACAAAGGTGTGATGTGACGCATTCAATCGTAAAAAAAATATTATCTCGTCAAAGAATTTAAAGAAAAAAGAAACAGGGTCGGTCCTAAACAAAATTAATTGTCCTTGACAAAGCGTCATCTCCATCTCCCAATACACGTGCACAACATGGACCATCACACCAGACCAACATGTACAACGAAGAATACAAAGCATGGAGATGAGGTGCTACAGAAGACTTCTGGGGATTTCCTATACCTAGGACATCACCAAAACGACGAAGTCCGAAAGTCCACCACACAAGCCACTGGACAACACGTTGACGCGCTCACAGTAGTGAAGAAACAGAAATGACAAAGACCCTCCTGCAAGGCAGGGCAAAAGGAGGCAGAAGAAGAGAGACATAAAAAGAGGCATAGATCATTATCATCTCCTGCATTGATTCTAGTAAATAGTAGTTGTAGGCCTACATCAGAAAGACTGCCAACGATCGGTCCGTCACCAATCTCCCTCAACTAGAAGAACAAGAATAAGTAACAAGCCGACTAACCGCACTAAATTATAGGATTGACTACATCTAGTATACAAATCGAGAAATCCCCATAAACCATATCAAAATAAATGTCATTTGCCGTACTCCTATTAATGATCAATGGTCCCCAGCATGGCGAAAAACGAAAGATGCTAGTATCGCAAATTTATAATGTAAAAGAACATTCCAAAACCAACTGCACTAGATGCGTAATCTACAAGATGCTGAAAGCCGCTGCCCATTGGAAAGAAGAACTGGATGCGATGTTTACGTCCAGTGTAATAAGCCATATATAATACTAGTACAATCATGTCTGGGGTTCCAACAGCACAAACCTTAAAGGGTACTCGTGCGTTGACTGGGTACAGATTGGCAAGGTTCTTTTGGCCAACGTTCTTTCAAGTTGCAGTTCTTTACTAAATTGCGTGCTGGAGCAGTTTTCACGGCCTGGGGGCAGTAAATGGAGCAAACTTAATATGACCGACGTGGTCGTCTGTTCCACAACATGAACTTTTTTTGTTATAGTGGAGTCTCCCCTTATCGTCTCATCAAGTGAAATAACTCCGCTCTGAATACCGGATTTCCGTTATTTCGCTGCTCTCTGTGAAAGCCCGGGAACGGGAATCCCAATGTGAGCGCTGCGCAGAAGCCAGGGATTGTTTGGATGGCTCGTAACATATACTGCCGTTCTAATTCTGTAAGATGAATTCTTATTCCACAAGATACATATGGCATAACCACTGTAGGGTAAAGTTGAAGATTTTCTGCAAGCATTCCATGATCCAAAAATATAACTTTTATAATGCCATTCTTATACTTGTACGCAATACAGTTTTGAAAACAAAATTCTACATTGGAATGCACCAACATTTAAGGGAAGAAGACTCAGAGGAGATCTAATCCAGATATTTACAATTTTTCAAGGAATAGATCAAGTCTGTTTTCGAGATTTATTTCAGATTAACAACAACCAAACTAGCAATCAGTAGGGTAAGTTGGTGGTTAACTATAGTCGAAAAAATATTCGAAAGAACTCTCATATGGGAGACTGGAATGCTCTCCCAATTAGCTTGAAATTCGCTGAAAGTATTAGCTCATTCAAGAACCTTCTAGATAGCAACCTCAAACGTGTAAATAAGTGTAAAGAATAGGACGATTAGAGGTCATGTGTCATTACAAGACTTGTGGGCTAGGTGACCCGCGAACATATGTGTTGAAAAAAGAGGCGTGGAATTGGCTGTGAGGCCTAAACAATAACCGCTATCTGTTATTACTGCTGCTACTATTACTATTACTTTATCTACTACTACTACTACTACTACTTTATCTACTACTACTACCGCTACTACTACTGCTAGCTGCTACTACTACTACTACTACTACTCCTTCTACTACTAACTATTGATAGCTACTACAACTACTTCTGTTAGCTACTAGCACTACTAGCACTACTAGCACTACTACTACTACTACTGCTACTACTACTATTACTACTGCTAGCTACAAACACTACTACTATTACTACTGCTACTACTACTATTACTACTAGTTACTAGCACTATTACTACTACTACTACTACTACTACTACTACTGCTGCTGCTGCTACTACTACTAGCAATACTGCTAGCTACTAGCAATACTGCTAGCTACTATACTAGCACCACTACTACTACTGCTACTACTACTATTACTACTGCTAGCTACTACCACTACTACTGCTAGTACTACTATTACTACAGCTAGTTACTAGCACTACTACCCCCGTTGGGGTGCCGGGGGTTTCAGTATAAATAGTATCCCCACTTTCTGGAAATTTAGTGCTTTAAATTCCCACTGTCGCTGTCTTTCTCATTTGCTCTTTCTCATTCCTGCTCTGCTCTATCAATCTGCTGTACTATCTTCTTCTTCGCTAGACCAGTCACCTACCTTTTGTTCTTGAAAACTCTTCCGGGACAAGAATCCTCATTTGTGTATGAGGTCTGTTGGATCAGCTTGGGAATATTGGACGCTTTCTGCCAGGTGGTCACTAGGGCTTCCTATGATGTTATTATTTAGCAATGTAAGCATTATATATGTATGTGTTTTGTTAATAATTTATAATGATGTTTGTATTCTATTTTGTTTTTGTAAACGGGGGTTCGATAAATTAGAGTACAGCCCCCGCGTCCCCTGCGTGGGATGTCTTTATTGTAAAGTGACTGGCTGTTGGAGAGCTTTCAGTTTTACCACTAGGGTTGTTTCAGCAGATCTTTTATGCGGATCAGGGGTTGTCCGGTCCTGATTTGGCTCGGAAGAGCCCGCTGGACCTAAAGCAATAATCATGTAATGTAATGTACTAGCACTACTACTACCAGTACTATTATTACTACTACTAGCTACTAGCACTACTGCTGCTACTACTACTACTGCTACTGCTAGTTAATAGCACTACTACTACTACTAGTTACTAGCACTACTACTACTACTATTACTACTGCTACTACTACTACTTCTACTACTTCTACTACTACTACTACTATTACTACTGCTAGCTACTAGCACTACTACTACTACTACTACTACTACTGCTAGCTACTAGCGCTACTACTACTACTACTACTACTACTACTGCTGCTGCTGCTGCTGCTGCTGCTAATACTATATTGCAGACCTACTCGACCAGACAGAACTTTAAGGAAACAGCAGCAAGTCTTTCTGACGAAAGAAAATAACAACAGCTTTCAAACATATCAACCTTTTCCTCGGACGTAAAAGGCGAATGTTAAAAAAAAGTCATTTCTAACAACAATGCCAGACAAAACTCTACATCTTTAAGTAAGAGCGGACAACTCCTTGTGGAAGATAAACACAGCAGAAACTTTCTCCGAGTAAAAGGGTCGTGGTAAACAAGTCAATAAGGAAATAACAGACAACCTGAACTTTTTTTTGTTGTCTTGAAGTGTTTTTTTCTCTTTAAACCTTTTAAGATAGAATTTATCTCTCCAGACCCAAAGCTCCCCCCCCCCCCCGCACTACCCCACCCCCGATTCCCCTTAAATTCATAATGTCTAAAATCACTTCGGTGAATAGACGTTCATTGGAATAAACAAGCAAATGGTATGGCGCATTTTCAAATCGATAATTTTTTATTAGGAGCGGCAAAATAACACAATCAAGGGTTAAGGCAAAGGGGAAAGATTAGTTTTAATAATAAGGGCACGCAGAAACAACACAGAACTGTCCTATGTTGTTGATAAATGGATGGCGAGATGCATTGCAGGAAATGGTATCCGTAGCAACGAGTCCAGTGAAGGGCAAGACGAAGCCAATAACCACGCTCGAAATAAAATACCCAAACACACACGTTGCCTACACCAGCGTGCTGTGAGTGTAGACCAATATACCAAAAGTGTTATTTCAAAAACCACTTTCGTATTGGGTGGCTCAAATAGTCCATATCGCTGCATTGTGCGTCAGCTCGCAGCTCGTAAATAATAACGCCTGTAATGTCGGGGTGGTCGTCTATCTACATTACATTACATTATTATTGCTTTAGGTCCAGCGGACTCTTCCGAGCCAAATCAGGACCGGACAACCCCCGATCCGCATAAAAAATCTGCTGAAACAACCCAAGTGGTAAACCAAAAGCTCTCCACCAGCCAGTCACTTTACAATAAAGACATCCCACCCAGGGGACGGCTGAGGCTTCACCCCAACTTATCGAACCCCCGTTTACAAAAACAAAATAGAATACAAACATCATTAGAAATTATCAACAAAACACATACATATAAAATGCCTACATTGCTAAATAATAACATCATAGGAAGCCCTAGTGACCACCTGGCAGAAAGCGTCCAATATTCCCAAGCTGATCCAACAGACCTCATACACAAACAAGGAGTCTTGTCCCGGAAGAGTTTTCAAGAAAAAAGGTAGGAGGCTGGTCTAGCGAAGACGATAGTATAGCAGATTAATAGAAAAGAGCAGGCATGAGAAAGAGCAAATGAGAAAGACAGCGAACGTGGGAATTTAAAGCACTAAATTTCCAGAAAGTGGGGATTCTATTTATACTGAAACCCCCGGCACCCCAACGGGGGAGGTCGTCTATCTTTCCGCCCCAGCAACCTATTTTCGAGCAATGCTGAACTTGGGTGGCCATGGCCCTGGACAGCTCTTCGTTGAACTCTGTTTGATCAATCATTGTCAAGGTTACATGCATTGCCAAATAGATAAGCATAATTATAGTCTTTCTATCTTTGTATGTCTCTGTCTCTCTCCCTTTGATTATAACACGGACACACGCACGCCCACAAAAACACAAACACACACACACACACACACACACACACTCAAACACACGAAAAGAGCGATAATTAATACACAAATGTAGGAATTAGATCAACATCTGGGTCTTTCCGTCAACAAGTTGACCTATTTCGATTCCTAACCCTAACCCTAACCCTTTTACTTCAAGTTTGGGCAAAAACCGCCCGTCTCTAAAAGAGCACTCCCATGCACTTAAAACACTCCCATGCACTATAAGAGGACTCTCATGCATTTATTATTTATTATTATCTAGGATTTTTATAGCACACATATCTCGCCGTACTTGGCGACTCAAGGCGCTGGCCGACACAGGATCTAACTCAAGCCGCCCGAAACGCCAACTTGCAGCCTTTGGGCGCATCGTAATAACGCTCCAGACAACTGAGCACAATCCTGAGCAGCCAGGGATGGGGGAGAAGGACCTAGGTGCATGCTGGGTGTGTTCTTGTCACCAGCCCTCACCCGTCTAGGACATGAGCGTCAGGATTTTTAAAGTCCGTTATGATGGAGTGTATGCGACACAGACTAGACCTCGGTTTATACTCTCATCCGAAGGAGTAAAACAAGAGAACTACCTTGTACTTAGACTAAAGTGGGGTTCTGGAAAAAAAAAAAGTGGGGCGCTAGCGAAAAGCCCGATTTTATGTATAAGGAGGCAAGTTTAGCACCCCATTTCTCCATAAATACACGCCTACACACACACGCACACACACATAGTTGTATACAGCCGTAAATGGGGTCATTTTACTTACTTCGCGCTCCTTAGGAGGCGAATTAGGTCAACTTTCTTCAAAAAACGGCTACTTTTAGCAAGTTTCCTCGCCTCTTAGAGACGAAGTAGGTCAAGTTTGTTCAAAAAAGCACCCTTTTCGCAACAAGTTTGACCTAATTCCTCGCTCCTAAGAGACGAACTAGGTCAAGTTTGTTCAAAAACACAGCTAGGATAAGGAACTTTCCTCGACGATTAGGGTAAGGCAGTGCCTCGACGATTAGGGGTAAGGCAGTGCCTCGACGATAAGGGTTAGGGTCAGGGCTAGTTGCAGCGCTGCAACTAGCCCTGACCCTAACCCTTTTCGAGGCACTGCCTTACCCTAATCGTCGAGGCACTGCCTTACCCTAATCGTCGAGGCACTGCCTTACCCTAATCGTCGAGGAAAGTTCCTTATCCTACCCGTCTGGAAGATGCACTACAACTACACCAGGTCAAGTGTACTTGTAGTGCATGTGCACTACAACTACACTTGACCTGGTGTAGTTGTAGTGCACATGCACTACAACTGCACTTGGCCAAGTGTACTTTAAGTGCACATGCACTACAACTACACTTCGAGAAGTGAACTTTAAGTGCACATGCACTACAACTACACTTCCGTGAAGTGCAACTGTAGTGCACGTGGTAAAAATAACTGAGGTCCAAGGTGAGGGCCCCATTTGAAAAAATGACCTCATTTACGTCTCAGCGTATCAAGCCCTGGACCTCAATCACGGCGGTTTACATACCCACACACACACCCACACACACACACACACACACACAAACACACATCTTCCTTTGCCATTGTCACCTAGCACATATATAGTGAAAGCTTCGCATATTATTAGTCTTTTTTTTTGTGGCAATCAGTGCCTTTGCCAGTGGCAGTGGAGATTGATGAGTAGAGAGAAGACCAGGCTGATTAAATTATTCACTTCGCACCCCTCTCTTTCTACCAGACCAGTGTGGTGGGGTCAGGGGACCAGGGGGGTTTGACATTGTTACACATCTCCTCAGCAATATCATTGCTTCACATATACGTCCTTAAAATTAAAAAAAAAATTGCAGCAAGTTGAGTGTCTTGGACTTTGTGAAAAGCATGAAGATGACAGTATCCAACTCCAACCCCCATCCCACACCCACCGCACCCCCACGCCCCAAACAATCCTCTCCTACCTCCCAACTAAAAAGTGGAATCGTCCCCAAAGGAAACCATTTCACTTTTCGTCGTCCGAGAGGGTTGTCAACATACATTTTAAACAACCCTTTCTTTTTAAAAAGATAAAAGTCAAGAACGGTACTTCAACAGTATGCGAAATTGTCAAAAGTACTTACATTTGAAAGAAAGGAAGAAAGAATAGTAAAAATTTGCACTCGCCAAAAGAATGTAGTCTTAACATTTCGATTGAGAAGACATAAACAAATAAACAGGCCTACATCAAAAGGAAATGTAGGTCTGTTTATTTTATTTATTTATTTAATAGTTCTTAGGAAGCAGAACAGAAATCAAAGTCTAGATGAACAACCTTAATAAAAACTACAGTCTAGACGAACAACCATCACTGTCTAGATGGACGACTACCAAAAACAATGACAGCTGGTTGGAAAAACAGGCCGGTCCAGAAATTCCAGTCCAGATGGACAACCAGAATAAAATCACTATCTGTTTGGAGAGCTACGACAGAAATCACAGTCTAGATTATGGACATCAGCAGAAATCACAGTCCGGATGAACGACTACAATAGAAAACACAGTCTAAAATAACAACCATAGTAGAAATAAAAGTCTGGCTGGACAACCATGATAAAAATCACAGTCTAGGACAACCATAGCAGAAATCACAGTTTTGGTTGGAAAATCAAAGCCTTTTCGTCCATTCATCTCTTACAAGACCAGGATGACAAATGGCTGGCAGCTACTGGAAGTTTTTAAGCTGAGTCTCCACAGAAAACTACTTTGGAAATTACAATCTAAACAAGAGACACTATATATGTATATTAGGTTGTAGTTGAGTAATTTCTTCAACAATACTAAGATATAGACTAGTGGATTACTTGCTTTTTTCAAGAAGACGTAGTCTTTGTTTTTCTTCAAAGGAAATGAGGTAAGTAAATAAATATCTGACAAATACATGTACAATTACGAGAACATGTCACACACACACACACACACACACACACACACACACACACATACAAACACACACATGGCAACACACACAGTAACACACACGCACATACACACACAAACATGCAGAGTAATGTTTACACACAGAGTACAAACACCCACACACACACATACACACAAACACATTCATTCATTCAATTAGTTTGACTTTGCTCGTAAAACTATTGCTGCTATAAGTAGCGAACAACTGGAATACAAAAAAATCACCTCTTGTTACAGCTACAGTGACATATATTAATGGCGTCACAATGTTTATTAAGAAAATGTCAAAGACTCAAACTCGGCAAGCACCATATTCTGTTACTTTTTACTTCTTGAAAGCACTTCACTTCTTCTTGAAAGCACTTGAACACTCCCTGAAAACACGTCACTTCTTCTTGAAGGCACTAAAACACTCCATGAAATCACTTCATTTCTTCTTGAACGCACTTAAACACTCCATTAAAACACTTCACTTCTTCTTGAAAGCACAAACACTCCTTTAAAACACTTCTTCTTGAAAGCACATAACACTCCTTGAAAACACTTCACTTTTTTTTTTAAAGCATTTAAACACTCCTTGCAAACACTTCACTTCTTGAAAGCACTTCACACTCCTTGATAGCACTTCTTGAAAGCACTTCCACCCTCCTTCCTGAGAGCACGTATTTAAAGTTAAATTTAAGAGCAATTTCCTTTTACGTTAAAATAATTACTTGCCCGTTTTAGAAGATCGTTTTATTCCAAAGGGAGCAGCAAGTATGTTCAAAAACAATTTCTATTCCGTGATGTAATTACTTTGCCGTTTAAGAAGAGCGTTTAATTCCAAAATCTCCTAACAGCTTTTTCAGCAGCACAACACGTTCACCGATGCATCCGAGACTAAGTCTTCAAAGTATTCAGGGTGTTCATTGGCCCAATAATCACTTTGATTGGATGTTCTTTTAATTCCAAAATGCAGTACATTAAACGTTCACTGATGAATTGGAGACTGAAAGTGTACTGGATGTTAACTGACTAAAAACAAAAACAAAAGGCCAAGAATCACTTTGATCGGTCGTAAACACAACACAGCAATGATCTCAGTTATAGATCGTGGCTGTCAGTTAACGTAGCGTGTATTAGTGCGATAACTTTCTACGAAGACGATTATAATAAGCTATTTGCTTTAAGGTAACGAATGCCATACCACGGATGTTCCATCCAACTCCCGTAAAGCAGGCTTATACACTGTCCTTAGAAATCGTCCCCAGTGGCTTTTCCTTTAACACGATTGGCTGTGTATGCTTTCTAGGTATCTTATCGCTAGAATCCTCCTTAGAAATCGTCTCCTTTTTCTTGTTTAGTCAACTACCTCCACACAATTACAACGGCTGTGGCTTCTTTTACAGTATCTTATCACAAGAGTTCCAGAATAGCAGGAAAACTGAGAGAGGGGAAGGGGGAAAAAAAAAACCACCACACAGCAACAAGACTGTGCGTCGTCTTAAATGAGCTTTCAGAACTCGAGAGTATGACAGAGAGTATGACAGAGAGAGAGAGAGATAGAGAGAGAGAGAGAGAGAGAGAGAGAGAGAGAGACAGAGACAGAGACAGAGACAGAGACAGACAGACAGACAGAGAGGGGGAGAGAGAGAGGGGGGGGGGGAGGGAGAAGGAGGTAGTAGCACGTGCAGCCAGTTACTACTGTCAGCTCTCACAGTGAATACACACACAGTGGACACCACCTAGCATGTTGCGACGACGCAGACAAGAACGTAGAGAACTGGGAGAGAGAGCGTGTGTTTGTGTGTGTATGTGTGTGTGCGTGTGTGTGTGAGCGAGAGAGAAAGAGAGAGTGAGAGAGAGGAGATGATGATGATGATGATGATGATGATGATGATGATGATGATGATGATGATGATGATGATGATGATGATGATGATGATGATGCTGATGATGATGACTACGACGACATCGACGATGACGACAACGACGGCGAAAAAAGGAAAGATGGGGGGGAGGGGGAGGGGGAGGGAAAAAAAAGATTGAGAGAGGGAGGGAGAAAGAGAGGGAGAGCGAGAGACAGGCAGACAGACAGACAGAGAAAGTGAGACAGTGAGAGAAGAAGAAGAAGAAGAAGAAGAAGAAGAAGAAGAAGAAGAAGAAGAAGAAGAAGAAGAAGAAGAAGAAGAAGAAGAAGAAGAAGAAGAAGAAGAAGAACAAGAAGAACAAGAAGAACAAGAAGAACAAGAAGAACAAGAAGAACAAGAAGAACAAGAACAAGAACAAGAAGAACAAGAAGAACAAGAAGAAGAACAAGAAGAAGAACAAGAACAAGAAGAAGAAGAAGAACAAGAAGAAGAAGAAGAACAAGAAGAAGAACAAGAAGAAGAAGAAGAAGAAGAAGAAGAAGAAGAAGAAGAAGAAGAAGAAGAAGAAGAAGAAGAAGAAGAAGAAGAAGAAGAAGAAGAATGAGAAGGAGGAAGGGGGGATTATTTTGGTAATAAAAGAGGTTTGTTATACAATTTCTAAGGTCTGGAGGAGAAGTAGAGGACAAATATGAAGGAGAATGAGGAAAAGAAGATGAAGAGTTTGTTAATAAAAGAGGCTTGTTTGAAAATCTATACGGTCTCGAGCCCAATTATCTCCTTTTGCTTATGATAGTCACAAGAGAGACCCTTGGAAGGAGGGGGGGGGGGAGGGGACAAGACGAATGCCCTCTATACGTGGATAGTGAGAGAGAGCGAGAGCGAGAGAGAGAGAGAGAGAGAGAGAGAGAGAGAGAGAGAGAGAGAGAGAGAGAGAGAGAGAGAGAGAGACAGAGACAGAGACAGAGACACAGAGAGAGAGAGACTTAGACTCACTCAGACTCAGACATTTTATTCACAACAAGGATTGAGATTTTAGGCGGGAACCTAATCTTAAAATCGTTCCTCGTATCATTCACACTCACATTATGAGATTTTCAATTCAAATAATGCCAACGACTAGACAAATAACAATAATAACAAGAGAAAGAGAGAGACAGAGATACAGACAGAGAGAGAGAGAAACACAGAGAGAGACAGAGACAGATAGAATAAGAGAGCGTGAGAGAGATAGAGATAGTATGGAGTATGAGAGTAAAAGATAGAGAGACAGAGGCGGAGACAGAAAGAGAAAGAGACAGAGACTGACAGATTGACAAACAGAAAGAAGAGAAAGAGAAACAGGCAGACGAGAGCAAGAGAGAAAGAGAAAGAGCGATCTATTTTAAGAGAGAGAGAGAGAGAGAGAGAGAGAGAGAGAGAGAGAGAGAGAGAGAGAGAGAGAGAGAGAGAGAGAGAGAGAGAGAGTTTGTGTGTGTATGTGTGTATGTATGTGTGTGTTTGTGTGTGTGAACGCGTGCGGGAGTGACTGCGTGCGTATGTGTTCGATAATAATGGCAGCCCGTTCTATAATTGCTTTCACAATACGAATAATAAGCAACACCCTTCACGCTACTTGGAGAAATCTATGTACTGTACATTTACGCTGTTTTCCGATCGATGTAATGGCAGCCTCTAAATACAATCACAGGAAATTGGTATTCTGTTTGTTCTCTTCTTCTTCTTCTTCTTCTTCTTCTTCTTCTTCTTCTTCTTCTTCTTCTTCTTCTTCTAGCCTACTTCTTCTTCCTTTCTTTTTTTTTATGTCTTTATTTCTTTTTGAAACAGTCGAGAATCAGAACGAGCCAAATATTATTTAAGTTGGTTCGTCGGTCCGTTGGAAGGCATATCTCAAGAACCCCTGAACGGATTTTGACTAAACTTCAGTGGCCTGCCTCGTTTTACATCATATTTTGCTCTGCCGCAAAGATCAAGGTCACGTTCATTGGAGTCATTTCGTTGCTCAATATCTCAAAAACGGTGTCTGGAAATACATTTGAAGGACTTGTCTTCTTGTTTTTATTTTTTAAAACCCAAAAAAGGACATTTTATATCAAATTTAAGTAAATTTCTTGCGCGAATGTTCTTGCTTGTCCATAACTGAATCTACCCTTCCCCCCACCCCACCCCTTGCCATCTCCCCTCTCCATATATTATATATAATGTAAAACTGGGCGAATTTCCTACGTCATAAATTATTGTTCTACATAGTTCGAATAGTTGACTACCCGATAAACGATAGATCTAGTCGGTGGTAAACTAATAATTCTATGAAGTTCTCAGCATTGCTACAATAGTGACGGAAACAAAAATTATGCTAAGTTTTTGTAGCAACAGCATAGGACCAATCAAAGGTAAATAAATGCTAATAATGCACGCTTTGTAACTATCTAGCGCGTATTAATCGTAATAGGTGTAAGTAGGGAGGAAGTGCGAGAGGACTGACACACACATCTGGGGCGAGTTTCAAAACAGCGAGATCTCGGTAGATCCCGGTAGATCTTGCTCATTGGGTCGTTTCTACGGCTGCTCGCTCGCTAGTCAATCGCAAGGCGAGGCGAGAAAGAGCTAGGCGCCTCTCGGGGTACTTTGCCTGCAAGATCAAGATGGCGGAAAGTACGCGGTTTATGCTACTTGGAATCTGTTACGGTGATAATTCGATGGTAAATCTTCGAGTTTCAACCAGATCATGGGAGGGGGTGAAGAACTGTAAGTGAACAATTTTGCTTTTAATCGATTTTGATGATACATTTGATTTTTTTTTTACTTTATTTGATTTTATTTTCGCAAATCGTCCAACACATTCGAAGGAACCGCCGTTTGTGTACAAATTGAAAACGAGGCTAGAATGAGGCAGCATGGTGGGTAGTTTCATTCAATGATCGGTCTGACTCAAAAACGAGATCTTGTGACCTAGATAGTCTCGCTGAATTGAAACTCGGCCCTGGATGCGATACCGTTTCTCTATAAAGCGAGGCCGTCTCTCTCTATGATCGTCCCCTTTACGCTTATGTGTCCGGGGACGTTAATCTATATAACTAACTCTCTTCTCTCTCTCTCTCTCTCTCTCTCTCTCTCTCTCTCTCTCTCTCTCTCTCTCTCTCTCTCTCTCTCTTTAATAATAATAATAATAATAATAATAATTATTATTATTATTATTATTATTATTATTATTATTATTATTATTATTATTATTATTATTATTATTATTATAACAATAATAATAGCAATAACACTTATAATAACAACACAAGATGCTAACACGCGCTTTTTTCCCCCAATCGAACTCTACAGCGCAGCGATCTGAAGAAGACACAAAAGGAAAACCAATGTTTGCTCATTGTTTTGTTGTTGTTGTTGTTGTTGTTGTTTTAATGCATCCAAAACCTTTTTTTTTAAATGCGGGAGCAAACAGGAGTACCCGGAAAAAACTCTAGATGTCGTGAAAAGTCTCGTATTAAAGTCAACGTAAGTCCGTCCTATGTGTGAACCCGGACCTCCGGCATTTGAAAGAAGAATTAGTTGAGGGGTTGGGAAGTTATGGAAGAGAAAGTGATGGTGGTGGAGGTGGTGGTGGTGGTGGAGGTGGTGGAACACTTTTTCCCTTTCCTTTTCATTTACTTTTTCTTTTTAAACAGAGAGTCGGCTTCTAGGCGAAATGTATCCTGTTATTTGCGGAATGCGAACTTGTTCAAATCGAAACTCGAAGCTCACAACTTAAGAATAAAAAAACTTTCCAAAGTATAGCCACTATCTTCCGGCCCTCATTCACCATCGCATCGCACAAAGAAGGTCCATGCCTTAATATGCTAACAGCCAAATGTAAGAGAGAAGAGGTGGTGGGCAAGGAAAGAGCGAGAATACTAGCGACCTATTCCATGGACACATTATTTTTACATCGTCACAAAGTATCACTGAAGTCTGTCGAGCATCAAGACACACCAACGAAAGTTCTGTAATACTGCGACTCACACACACACGCACACACACACGCTCACACACACATCACTTTACAATTTTTTCTATCCTATCCTATCCTTTCCCGTTACTCAGAGGTCGTAGGGGCACCACAGATGATCGTTTAACCAGCGCACTCCATCTTTCTCTGTCCTCAGCAACCCTGATGGCTTCGCTCAGTGTCAAACCAGTCTATTCTCGAATATTGTTCTCCCACCTCTTTTTCGGTCTCCCTCTTCTTCTACCTCATTGCACTGGTCTTTGCAAGGCCTGATGGCCTGGTGACGTGGCCATACCATCGGAGTTTCCGTTTCTTCAGCACGGTGAGCAGGTCATCGTGTTGTCCAATGGCTTGTGTGATGGTCTGTCGGACTTCGTCATTGGTGATGTGCTGGTTATAGTAAATGCCCAAAAGTCTTCTGTAACACCTCATCTCCAAGCTTTGTATTCTTTGGTGTAGATCTGCTGTGAGGGTCCATGTTTCGCAAGCGTATAGGAATCTAATGATGTCGAAAAGCGTGGTTTCTTCCTGTATCGATGCAGGAAAAGACGAACCTCGTTCTTACATCGATTCTATAGACTACGACGACACATGTGATAGATCTGACCACTAGGGAAAAACAAAAACAATTGGACATTGTCCACTGAAATGACTTAAAAATCGAAATTATTGCTGGGAAAATATAGAAGGCCTCTATGCAGTCAGGCAGTTTCCACCTGCAGTAGGCTTATATCGGATGTCCGAGTCCTCGCCTCACTACGGAATGAATAAATAATCCTATAGTAACAACTACGTATACAATAATTGTCCTTTAGACTAGACTGTTGATTGATTGATTGATTGATTGTTGCTTTAGGTCCAGCGGACTCTTCCGAGCCAAATCAGGACCGGACAACCCCCGATCCGCATAAAAGATCTGCTGAAACAACCCTAGTGGGAAAATTGAATGCCCTCCACCGGCCAGTCACTTTATAATAAAGACATCCCACGCAGGGGACGGCTGAGGCTTTACCCCAACTACTCGAACCCCCGGTTACAAAAACAAAATAGAAAACAAACATCATTATAAATCATCAACAAAACACATACATATAAAATGCCTATATTGCTAAATATTAACATCATAGGAAGCCCTAGTGACCACACGGCAGAAAGCGCCCAACACTCCCGAGCTGATCCAACAGACCTCATACACAAACAAGGAGTCTTGTCCAGGAAGAGTTTTCAAGAAAAAAGGTAGGTCATTGATCTAGCGAAGAAGAAGATAGTATAGCAGAGTGATAGGACAGAGCAGGAATGGGAAAGAGTAAATGAGGAAGACAGCGACAGTGGGAATTTAAAGCACTACATTTCCAGAAAGTGGGGATACTATTTATACTGAAACCCCCGGCACCCCAACGTTAGACTAGACTCTCTTGGCCGAAAGAATATTCGTCATACCAGGGGCAAAACTGGACCATTATCCTCCTCCTCCCGCTCCCTCTCACAAACCCAATTCTCCATCCACTCCCTAACCCCCCCCCCTCCCCCACTTCCTCCCTCGGGGAAACTCTGTGTCTCCTTTTGGATCAGGCCCCCAACTGATCCTAATTGATGATCAATACACTAACGCTAAACTCGTTATTAAGGCTTTTGCCCCCTTGTACTAGCAGTGCACACAACGTGCACATTCTATCAATGTCAGTAAGGTCTAGAGAGTGTCTCTATAGTGTCTAGTGCGCCCGACTTCTTCTTCTTCTTCTTCTTCTTCTTCTTCTTCTTCTTCTTCTTCTTCTTCTTCTTGTTTTTCTTATAATTCTCCTCATTGTTGTTGTTGTCGTTGTTCTGGATGCTCTTCTTCTTCTTGTTCTTCTTTTTTGTTTACTTCCACTTCGTGTTCTTGTTCTTCTTTTTCTACTTCTTGTTCTCCTTTCTCACCGCCGTAGCTCAAGTGGTAGAGCGTTCGCCTGGAACACCGATGACCCAGGTTCGAATCCCGTGGTGGGCGAAATAAAATGTGGCCATTTTTACTGTCCATTTTAGCAGTATGATAGCTCTGGTGGTTCAGTGTTGAATCAGGTCCCTACCCTTTGTTCCCTGGGATGGTTATCCCCGTCTGCCATATCGCCAATGGTGGGTGTAGACGTTAAGCCTCAATGATCGTTCGTTATCCTTGTTCTTGTTCGTCTTGTTCTTGTTCTTCTTGTTCTTGTTTTTTTTTTTTTTCTACTCCTTTCCCCCCCCCCCCCTTTCCCAGTCCCCTATTCGCTATATGTGACGTGGGACTTTAATCTATCTACCTTGTTTTTTTCCTCTTTTTGTTCTTCTTCTTCTTTTTCTCATAATTCTCCTTATTGTTGTTGTTTTTGTTGTTGGTGTTGTTGCTCTTCTTCTTCTAACGTAACCAATGTGTGTGTGTGTGTGTGTAGGTGTGTATGTGTGTGCGTGTGTGCAACATCTATATTCTATTCTTACACCCTCTCCCCCATAAACAATCCACTGTTGAGTAATCCGCAGCTTAGCATAAAATACACCTGTAAACTACACTGTTTTCAGCAAAGTTCTGGGTGCAATAATTAATGCTATAATGGTTTGAACTGTTAAATGTCACCATGGATACCTTTTGTGAAATACCTTATTCTGTTTACAACAATTGTGTGAGTATCGATGTGTGCGTGTGTGTGTGTATGTGCATGTGTTGACAGGCCATTATTTGCCCTTTTGTGCAGTTCATATGTTTTATCGTGTTAATCTTTCCTTATGTTTTAAAGTGATTTGCCGTCAACTTGTTCAGCATTGGCTAAATGCATTCTTTGTGTATTCACTTGGCAATGAAATAACTTGTATCTTGTATCTTCTATCGCCCTCCTCGATAATTCGTGGTATTTTATAGTGTAAGAGCGAAACAAAGAAAGAAGGTTATGGCGACTACAAAATCTAACTCAAGCGGCTCGAGGCGTCCATTTGTGCTGCATGGTGCACTTCGTCTGACTTCCCAGAGAAATCAGCATGCACAACTCAAACCTGGGTGACCGCGGATGTGCTAGCTGGGCGTATAAGAAATGAGCGTCAGGATCTTTAAAGTTGTTGCGCTGGAATGCTTCTGCGCGACTGCTAGACCTCCGTTTATACTCTCATTCGAAGGAGTTTTGAATATTTATATTTATTTATTTATAAGGGAATATTAGGAAGTGCTTGCATGCAGAGGGTAAGTTTTTTTCTGGTACTCACCCTACTAAAAGACATGAGCATCAGGATCTTTAAAAGCCCGTGCTATGGAATGCATGCGTGCACAGACTAGATCTTCGTTTATGCTCTCATTGGAAAGAATAAGATTAGCATATCAAGTTTACTGATTGCCTAATTTGTTGCTTGGGCTCTGTAGAGAACGTGAAATTTATGTTTTTTAATAAATATGTCTATTTACAGAATGTGAGTATTTTTTGGAATATCTTATGTTATTATTTTCATTGGCTAAAATTGTTGATCCAATGGAATAATGAATAGCTGGCAGGAAAGGAAATAATAGTCACTCGAGTGTTGCATTCCAAGGTGTCAGGATATATAGATTCAGTGTGTCAGGCCAGGAAAAAAAAGATTAAGGAAGAAAAAAAGAAAATATTGTTGTGAAAAGTGAAGAGGTAGAAAGCACTAAAAACTTATTAGGTTGTGTAGGTTCTGTGGGACTTTCTCTCTGAAAGTGGATGTATATTGTCCTGTAAAGATTACAGGTAGTTATATTGTTTTCATGATTGTGAAATGTTGGAGAGGTATATTTTTGCATTGGATTTATTGTGTGAGCTGTTGTCCACTAAGATGGAATATAATTTTCATTGATGTGATAATATTGTTAATTACATGGGGCTATAATTATAGAGCAGTAGATAATGTAATATGAATGGAAGGTGTGAGCATGTTTGATAGTAATGTTCATTCATGAAATAATTATGTCTGGGATATGGATAACATTGTGGAAGAAGGAAAAGAACTATCACCTTCGGAATGGAATTGGAAAAGTGAAAGAAACTAAGGTAGGTGAGCAAGGATGAAACAAAGAAGAACAATATGATTATAAAGGTCAGAGCATTGACGTGTGTATATATATATATATATATATATATATATATATATATATATATATATATATATATATATATATATATATATATATATATATATATATATATATATATATATATATATATATATATATTGTAGCTACCTACCGGAAGCTGGTGTTGGCTTCATACACTTGGACACACGGAGTTGTCCCGAACAACGGAGAAAGGGATGACTTGAGGAACAGCCGTGCACCTGACCAAGACGCGTTTGCTACCTCAGGCAGACAGGGCTGGCTCGCGCCCGTCTGCCTGTTTACAACTTCAATGCTCGTTCAACTACCCATCTACAACATCACTGTTCATCTAACTGCCTGTCTACGAGACTCTGTAGCATTTGTGTATACCCGCCTCCTACAATTATAGAGGGAACGCGGGTTTTTTGTGTTTATTTTGGCTCAGGACATGAGAATGCCGGCCGTGCGTGTTTCATAGTTATTCAGACTGGACAGTGGGGTGTGAAATATTAGTGTAAAAATATTAGTGTGAAAATATCGGTGTAAAAGGTTGGTGTGGAAGATTGCTATAAAATAGTGTTGTTTATTTATATAAAGTATTGAGAGCGTGGAGCTTATACTGTATTTTGTGTTGGTGTTTGCCTGTGTTAGTGAGAACGTGTGATCTTGTGGCTGCGGTAGTTAACAGAGAGACTTGCACACACACTTATTCTTGATCTAGGAGTCACTCATATTTTGCATTGGCTTAGCTATTATAAACAGGCACACATCCAAAATATCCATTCGTTACAGGCTCATTAATTATCTGAACACCGGCAGCATAGTTGTACAGAGGAATATATAAAAAAAGAAAGAAAAAAGAAAGGAGATTAAAACAGCTAAAGTCTACGAACAACAGGTCGGAGTGGATTGCGATCTTAAAGGCTATAAAATCTATCCAGGCAAGTTCGTGCAAGCAACGGCGACACTTTCAATACAAGTGGAATGATGGTGCGAGGTTTTTGTAGCTAGATGATGAGATAAGCAAACTTATTTTATTTTGAAAGAGATGCATTAGATTGACTGATCAGTATTATTGACGACTACAAAGGTCATTATTTAAATGTTTGAAAAATAACTAAATAAAAATGTTTTAAAGGTGTTTTTTTTAAAGGAAACAGTCGGTGATCACGCAAGCACAGATATTTATAAATATAAGAGAGCTCACGCACAGAGACTACACACATCACACACAGGCACACACACGCAGGGCAGAGAACACATACGCACGAACGCACAATGTACGCACATGCATATGCCACCCATACCACAAACATAAGCAAAATACATCGAAATCTACACAAGAACACACACAAATGAGGCACACGCGCGTGTTCACACACGCATACACATACATACATATTCAAAAGTACACACACCCACTCGCATACACACACGCGCGCATGCAAGCACACATTTACTGACTCAAAACTGAGGCAAGAGAAACAAGAAAAATGTGTTAAGAGCACGAGGATATTGATACTTGCTTGTGATTAACGACTCGAACTCATGATAATGGCGTGTGTTTCTGTGTTTGTGCATGTATGCATATATGTTCAGATGGATGGATGGATGCTTGGATGGATGGTTGTGAATGTGTGTGTGTGTGTGTGAGAGAGAGAGAGAGAGAGAGAGAGAGAGAGAGAGAGAGAGAGAGAGACAGAGACAGAGACAGAGACAGAGTTTATTATAATAAAAGATTAATCTAGACCTACCACGTCAAATGTCTAGATAACCTCAACCATAACATCGTAAAAAGAAAAGATAATAAACACATGTATTTAAAATCAATAAAAGGATTTTTTTTTAAATTTAATCGTTCTTATATAGCGCTTTTCCAGCTCAAGAGCTGCTCAAGGCGCTGGCCGATACAGGATCTAACTCAAGCCGCCCGAGACGCCCACCCGCAGCCTTGGGGCGCATGGTCTGAAGCCCGGACAACTGAGCACAATCCTGGGCAGCCAGGGATGGGGAAGAAGGACCTAGGTGCATGATGGGTGTGTTCTTGTCACCGGCACTCATCCGTCTAGGACATGAGCGTCAGGATCTTTAAAGTCCGTTATGATGGAATGTATGCGGCACAGACTAGACCTCGATTTATACTCTCATCCGAAGGAGTAGGAAACGGGAGTAAAGTGTCTTTCCCAAGGACACAACACGATGCCCTGGCCTGGGCTCGAACCCGGGACCCTCAGATCCGCAAGCCAAAGCTCTACCATTAGGCCACCGTGCCTCCCTTATAAAGTTAAGAAAAGCGACAGTAAACAAATTTCAATCAAAACCTTAGTTTCGTATTTCTTCTCCAAAAACGGTTAAAAAATATATATAATAAAAAATAAAAGCACGAAGTTTCGAAAAAAAAAAATTGATGTTAACCATCTACACCCACACGTCTTGAACAGGAAATAAAAAGCCCTGAAATGATATTGCGAAACAACCCAACTATGGAGTTCATCATGAAAATTGAACGTATTCTTTAACTAGATATTGGATATTCACGTTCCTTTCTATTTCCGCCGCCTGCTTGCCGATCTTTTTAACTTGCGAACAACTAAGCCCAAGTACAAATACTCCTTTGGATGAGAGTATAAACCGAGGTCAAGTCTGCGCACACACGTATTGCATCGCACGGACTTTAAAGACACCGACGTTCAAGTCCTAGACGGCTGAGTGCCGGCGACACAAATGCATCCAGAACGCACTAGGTCCCCGGTCGCCCGTTATTGTGCCCAGTTGTTTGGGCGTCAGATGAGGCGCGCACAAGGGCTGCAAATGGATGGCTCGGGCGGCTTGAGTTAGATTCTGTATCAGCCAGCGCCTTGAGCAGCTGTTGAGCTGGAAAACAGCGCTAGATCAGAACGATACAATAAAAATAAAGTTTCCATCGACGCTTTTCCGTACGCTGCATTAAAGCGGACGTTTTGCGTCATCAGAAATAATGTATCCTCACATTCTTCAAACGATGATGGAGCTGATAATATACTGCCAACGCTTTCTGAACGTAAGAATGAAGATTAGAAAGGAAAACAAAAGTTTGTATATAAAATATAGGAACGTTTAAAAAATGTACACTTGAGAATTCTGAGATTACATTACATGGTTATTGCTTTAGGTCCAGCGGACTCTTCCGAGCCAAATCAGGACCAAATTCTGAGATGATGGAGCTGATATTATACTACAAAAGCTTTAGAGAATGTTTTATTTTGTACATAAAATACGGTAACTTGTTTTGTTGTTATTACACGTAAAACATTCTTGCGAAAAATGTTTCGTTTTCCCAATATCGTGTTCATTACAAACTTTCCAACCATCTCTTCTCTACCCCCATACCCCTTAACTATCTCCCTCTCATTTGTCTGTCCTCCGTCTCTGTCTGTCTGTCTGTCTGTCTTTCTCTGTCTGTCTGTCTCTCTCTCTCTCTCTCTCTCTCTCTCTCTCTCTCTCTCTCTCTCTCTTTCTCTCTAAGTTGGTGTAAATGAAATGATACGAGGAACGATTTAAGATTAGGCTCCCGCCTAAAATCTGTTATCCTTGTTGTGAATAAAATTTCTCTCTTTCTCTCTCTGTCTCTCTCCCTCCTCTCTTTCTTTCTATCTGCTCTCTTCCCTCCTTCCTCCTAGAATCCATGCCTATCCCTCTTCAGTTTAAAACCCATCACTCCGATCTTTCATCAGCATCATCATTATCATCATCATCATCATCATCATCATCATCATCATCATCATCATCATCATCATCACCATCATCACCTTTAGCATCCATCTTCATTATTATCATCATCATCTTCGCCGTCATCATCGTCACCGTCATCATCATCATCATCAATATCACCTTTAACAGACATCTTCATTATCATCGTCGTCACCATCATCATCATCCATCATCATTATTACCATCCTAAACATCATCATCATCATCACCATCACATACCTGTCAAGGGGTCTTCGGGTTGCGGTGTAGCAATTTAACAGAAAAACCATAGCAAATGGAGGTTTGGTGTAGCACTAATGTGAATCACGCGATTCGCAACAAAACTGGAAACTTCTGCATCCAATATAAACACACACATCCAATGCGTTTACAAATTTATTGTAAAATCTTGTTAATGCACAGCACTTTGTTACAATATTTTTAAAGAAAAAAAAAGATTTGCAAATGAGTCTGTATTTGGGATAAGGGTGGGGTATCTGGAAATACATTTGAATGGAATTTAATCTTTTCTAATCTTTTTTTTATCGAGCACAAATTCTAACCCTTTTTTTCTTCTTCATAAATAGTTGCTATTTGCCTTCACCTTTTCTGTAGGTTGTTTGCAAGTTTGTTTTTTTTCTTCTATTGCTCCAAAGATTTTTTCCACGGAATTTCCTACCATGGACTGGATTCCGGTATTGGTTATTACTTTAATTGATTTTAAAATGACCCCCTATAAAATTATGTCCTTCACCTTGGCCTCCGAGGTCACGACTTCCGGTCTCCCGGATGGGGCATTTTTCCTGTGTTTTGCCGAACCCTATACCAAAGTACGAAGTTTGCAGCAGCGATGGTGAACAAAAATTGTTGTTATGGTATTTGCAAAAGCTATTCACGGCGAAAACATAAACCTCACATGCAAGGAGTTGCATTTATTTACTTTCCACAACCGAATGTCAACTTGGAAAAGTGAAAAGAATGGGTGAAAGCGTACTGTCAGCCGACTACAGGAGCAAATGCCTTCACGATGCAAAACGTTAAAAAGCACACCTACATCTGTACAAAACATTTTATCGGCGCTAAAGGACCTACTTTTGACTATCCCGATCCTATACCTGAACGAACACGTGTTGCGGAAGTGCGGTGCTTTTACTAAGTGTCTTTAAACCGGACTCGACCGGAACAGACTACTTTCGCGCGAAAAGCCCCTTGGTTAAAAAATATTATCGTCACTTTTGAAAAATTGCGTAGCAGCTTTGTGATACGCCGTAGCAATGGGAAAATGTTTAAAATGCGTAGCGCTACGCAAAAATCCGTAGCACTTGACAGGTATGCCATCATCACCTTTGGCATCCATCTTCATTATCATAATAATCATCATCATCATCATCATCATCATCATCATCATCATCATCATCATCCTCATTATCTTCTTCTTCTTCTTCTTTGATGTATCCTAATAGGGAGCGTCAAGTAATATAATTATTCGTGCGAAATGTCAATCAACAACTACAGATCGCACAGTCCAAAATAGGTCTCTGGGGATGGCTCATTTCCGATTAAATTAACGCCTGCATTTCCTCTCTCTCTCTCTCTCTCTCTCTCTCTCTCTCTCTCTCTCAAGCTAAAAGATCTATCTGCGTTTTGTTGTTCTTTGTTATTTTATTTTTCCTTTTTATTATCATCATCTTCTTCTACTTCTTCTTCCTCCTCCTCCTCTTAATCATGCTTCTTCTCATTCTTCTCCTTCTTCTCGTCCTTCTTCTTCGGTTTCTTCTTCTACTGGAAGACTCCTTGTACGATTAGAAAAATATTCTGAAGAGCGAAGACTTAGTGCATGCTCAATTATAATCTATCTTTATTTTCCCGTCTGAGCATAGTCATGATCCGCGTCTCTCCTGGGAGAAACCTTGGATCGCGATTTGCCCTTAGGGATTAATACTGAGTTTCCTTTTAATGCTATTTCCCATGTGACACGGCACATGCTGTTATTGAAAAGTCGAGACGCTGTTTTCTCTGCTGCCCTCTTTGGTTAGAAATCTTCACTGACGGATTGCAAACGCTTTGTGTTCGACAATTTCTCATATGTAGAGCCTAAAGATATTTTGGCTTATAATAATAATAATAATAATACTAATAATAATAATAATAATAATAATAATAATAATAATAATAATAATAATAATAATAATAATAATAATAACAGGCAATTTATACAGCGCTTTCCAAAATCACAAAGCGCTTTACACAAACAAATGTAAACACAACATGCGTACATTGGTCAATAGCACATCCCAACACCAAAAATAACAAAAACACTCACTCATGGCGCCTAGGAAAAGCCTCTCTAAAAAGATGCGTCTTCAAGTTCATTTTAAAAGACGCTAGTGAAGGACTGTGACGGACGGACCGAGGTAGCGAGTTCCAGGTCTGAACGGAGAAGAAACTGAAAGCTCGACCACCGTGTCTCACCCTGTGGTATTCTGGTACACGGAACATCCTTTCATCTGCAGACAAGCGGAGAGACCGAGAAGGAACATAGACAGTCAAAAGTTCAGAAAGATAGCTAGGAGCAGTTCCAGAGATGATGTGGTAGCAAAGACATGAGGTTTTATATTTAATTCGTTGTTCAACTGGGAGCCAGTGTAGTTCTTGAAAAAGAGGCGTGCAATGCTGTGATTTCCGTGCTTTGAAGATGAGTTTAGCTGAAGAGTTTTGGACTTGCTGAAGAGGTCTAAGGATTTCTGAGTGCAACCCACAAGGAGTGAATTACAATAATCCAATCTAGACAGAATGCATGCGCTAACTAGTGTTTTTGTTGCTTCTTGTGTGAGATACTGTCGAATAGAACTTATGCGTCTAAGTTCAATGTATGCAATCTAACAAGTTTTTGCAATGTGTTGCTGCATGGAGAGATCCTGATCGAGAAAAAACCCAAGGTCGCGAACAGTGTCAGAAAAAGAAATAGAAGTAGTTCCAACAGTGATAGTTGAGGGAAGAGAAGAGGGGTCTGCAGATGACGGAGAAACACGGAGAGCCTCAGTTTTGTTATCATTTACAGTAGCTTGAGACGGTTGTTTGACATCCACGATTTTACCTCAACACAATCTTGAAGGGTCCGAACTAAATAATTGTAGTTAGAAGGAGAGTCCGAGTGATTAAGTTGGATGTCATCAGCATACATTTCGTGGCGGACAGAATGTGAATTAATGAGACGTGAGAGAGGAGAGGTGTACAGAATGAACAGAACAGGGCTTTATGCATTCATTAGTAATACTAATACTAATAAACGCATATATCTCTTATTACACCCAAAAGCTTTCACAATCTTATGACGTCGCATGTATTCTGTTTTAGCGTCGTCTATCATTTAAATTTCTTCGTTTAGGCCTATACCGCCACATAACGTGACCAAATAATTTTGGGTCGCAGCTATTGCATATATCGGAGAAGAAAGAATAATTTGCTACTGCTGATTCTCTGCTGCTACTTCTGCTGTTGCAACGAGGCTCTACTACTGTTATTACTGCTCCTGCTCTACTGCTACTTTTACTGCTATTACTGCTGTTGTTGCTGTTATGCTGCGTGCACGTGGTATAATTGCCTTCAACCCGTAATTACAGATCAGCGTTTGCCTTTTCGTCGATGCTTTGTTTTTATTTATTTAAAATAATAATAATAATAATAATAATAATAATAATAATTATTATTATTATTATTATTATTATTATTATTATTATTATTATTATTATTATTATTATTATTATTAATATTATTATTATTATTATTATTATTATTATTATTATTATTATTATTATTATTATTTTTATTATTATTATTATTATTATTATAAGGGAACAATAAAATAACACTTACCTTACTTCTCACAGCAAGAATAAGCGCAAAGACTCCACTCATAAGAATAATTACTGTCCAAGTGAGGAGGTTAAGAACTACTCACTGGTCGAAATATTCACAAGACCCAATACACAAATCATTCGATCAGATCAATTACACAATTTTCCTTTTTACGTCACATCCGTCTAGCCCCGCAGAGTAAGATGACAGCTACTAACACCGAGTGAAGTAGACCTACTTATCCTGAAAGAAAGACTCACACCCACAAACAATTCTGACACCAAGAAGACGCTGTCGTCTGCTTGCAATGCATGCAAAGCAAATTCACCAGTCACACTGTAACGAGAGATCGATCACACGACAGAATTTTCTCCTTCACCGATCGCGGCAAGAACGGCTAGAATATTTTGCCGCCAGCCACAGACCCAGCACCCTGGTACTTGTGTAGCCAGTTCCAAAGGTTAGTTGATGATGATGATGATGATGATGATGAAAAAGAAGATGATGATGATGATGCACGTCGATGATGATGATGATGATGATGATGATGATGATGATGATGATGATGATGATGATGATGATGATGATGATGATGATGATGTTATTGCTGCTTTTGCTGTTGTTGTTGTTGTTCTTCTTCTTCTTCTTTTTCTTTTGTGGGGTTGTGGGAAGCCATAACACACTTGTGATTGGTGTGTGTCTTTCCAGAAAGCATCTCCAGTTGTTTATCCTACGCCAGTGGTACATGTCACCAGTCAACGGGCAAAATAGCCACAGGTGTGATACTGCATAGTACAAGAAGTGAGGAGGGAGTCGAGGGGAAGGAGTGAGGAGGGGGATTGATACTAAATTCACAGTTCGATCAGTACAGTATTAGTCACACACACACAACCACACACACACACACACACATACACACAGTGTATGAACTAAAGAAAAATAAAATAAGATAAAATTCAAAGATCAACAATGAAAATGGGTGGATGTGTGCAAATCCAGAAGGAAGACAATATAGTCCTGCGATGTTTCCATTCCTCATTCCGGTTGTTGTTATTGTTATTGTTGGTCTTCTTCTTCTTCTTCTTCTTCTTCTTCTTCTTCTTCTTCTTCTTCTTCTTCTTCTTCTTCTTCTTCTCCTCCTCCTCCTCCTTCTCCTCCTCCTCCTTCTCGATGTCTGTCTTTTGTTACTAACATCACTTTAAAGCATAATGAAGACCATACATTTTAGAACACTCATTCCTTTTCCCGTCCTTTCGACTTCTCGTCTTCTTCTACAAAACAATTTCTTAGCCTGAAGTCAAATGAATAAAACTTTAAAATTAATACGCTTGAAATTGCAATTATGTTCTGAGCCAAGTCTTTTTGGTCCACTGGCCAACGCAAATCACGTATCAATAACGGCGCAGCTTGCCTCCATCCACAATAGCAGGAACGGGACCGTGAACCGCAAATAATGCGCCTCTAAAGACCTCGCCAAAATAGAAATGAACATACTTACGAGAAGAAGACGAGTGAAAGCACATACTTAAGCGAGGAAGAAGCAGAAGAAGGATATACTTAAGAGAGGAAGAAGAAGAAGAAGAAGAAGGACATACTTAAGAGAGGAAGAAAAAGAAAGACATACTTAAGAGAGGACGAAGAAGGACATACTTAAGAGAGGAAGAAGAAGAAGGACATACTTAAGAGAGGAAGAAACAGAAGGAATGACATACTTAAGAGAGGAAGAAGAAGAAGGACATACTTAAGAGAGGAAGAAGAATAGGAACATACATAAGAGAGGAAGAAGCAGAAGGACATACTTAAGAGAAAATCAATATTTCATTTATTGTCTATTCACACATTCAGGTGATATTAGACATTAATTAAGAACAAGAACAATATAAATAAAATCACAATTAAGAAAACTTGTTAAAAAATGGAATGAAAGGGAAAGAAGGATTTAACACCAAACTATAAAAGTCTACCAATAGGAGTCATTGCAATAATTTTCACAACTGCTGTTATCTGTGAATGATGTAATACATCATCTAAAGAATATCCATATTCAGTCAAATGATGTCCTTGGTTTTCATACATGGCATTTAAAACTGGACATTCAAATAAAATATGGTAAACTTATATATTTTTGCCACACATACACTGAATATCTGCTGAATATTTAGTATTCCATGAGTTCATTCTTAACTTGTATATTAATTTTGACTACTGTCGTGAACAGTTCGGAATAGTAACCTTTTTAATGCTAGTGTCTTGACATACTACTTTTTCTAACAAGGAATATATTTTATGACAACACATACGCAAATTGTTGACAGAAATAGAATCTAATGATCTTAGCGCTCCCTCTTTGGCTAACTTGTCACACACTTCGTTCCAATGAATTCCACAATGTGCTGGAACCCAACAGAAATCAACAACTATACCCATAGAAAACATACAATGGATCATATGTTTAATTTCATATATGAATTCATTTCTTACTTTGGAATTACCCTGTTTTAAAGCATACAAAACCGATTTTGAATCTACACAAATCAGTAAACCAAAGAGCTCTAACGGTAAAGTCATAATGTAGTTGAGAGCCATTACAATAGCATAAAGCTCACTCGTAAATATAGAAAACCCCTTTCCTAGATAATATGAGCGTCTTACATTTAATGCAGGAATGATAAAGGCCGATCCACTATCTAAAGAATCTAATACCGAACCATCTGTAAAAATCTTCAAATGGTTTAAATAATTATTTTCAATATGCTCTTTTACCTCAGTAACTAAGAGATTAATGTTATCATCTTTTTTAGTGACACTATAATCAATGTTAAAATTTGCATTTCTGTGCTCCCATGGTGGAATAGGTGATATTAATGGCATAACGGGAATTGCTGTGATATCAATGTTACACTTTTCAAAAAGATCTTTTGTATAGTTCTTAATACTTAAGAGAGGAAGAAGCGGAAGTACATACTTAAGAGAGGAAGAAGAAGAAGGACATCAGATAGGAAGAAGAAGAGAGACATACCTAAAGAGGAAGAAGCAAAAGGACATACTTAAGAGAGGAAGAAACAGAAGTACATATTTAAGACAGGAAGAAGAAGATGGACATACTTAAGAGAGGAAGACGAAGAAGAAGGACATGCTTAAGAGAAGAAGAAGAAGAAGAAGAAGAAGAAGAAGAAGAAGAAGAAGAAGAAGAAGAAGAAGAAGAAGAAGAAGAAGAAGGAGGAGGAGGAGGAGAAGGACATACTTAAAAGAGGAAGAAAGAGAAGAACAAGACATCCTTAAGAGAAGACGAAGGACATGCTGAATGATTGAATTAAAATTTAGTGAGCACATAAACCTTTCCACACAAAAGGCGTGATCACAGCGCTGGAGCAAAAAATTGAACCAAACATGGAATACTTTATACAAGGTGAACTAAGATTGCCCAAAATGCATTCAGTCTCTCTCTCTCTCTCTCTCTCTCTCTCTCTCTCTCTCTCTCTCTCTCTCTCGCTCTCTCTCTCTCGCTCTTACACATGTAGTACACAACTCTTTCTCAACGTGTTCAACAATCCAGTTGATTCCTTTCAATACTTAAGAGAAGAAGAAGTGGGAAAGAACATACTTAAGAGGAGAATAAGACAGGCATAACATATTTAAGAGGAGAATAAGACAGGCATAACATACTTAAGAGGAGAATAAGTCAGGCATAACATACTTAAGAGAAGAATACGAAGGAAATAACACACTTAAGAGAAGCAGAAGAAGAAAAAGGAAAGGACAGATTACATTACATTACACGATTATTGCTTTAGGTCCAGCGGACTCTTCCGAGCCAAATCAGGACCGGAAAAAAGGACAGATGGAAAGAACACACTTAAGAGAAAAAGAAGAAGAAAGACATATTTAAGAGAAGAAGAAGGACTGAAGGAAATACTTGAGAGAAGAAGGCGAGGGAAATAACATACTTAAGAGAAGACGAAGAAGGAAAGGGCATACTAAGAGAAGTCGCCGAGAGAAAGGACATACTTTTTAGAAGAAGAAGGAGGAGAGCAAGAACAAGAAAAAAATAAAATAGAAAGACAGATAGATAGATAGATAGATAGATAGATAGATAGATAGATAGATAGATATATAGATAGATAGATAGATAGATAGATAGATAGATAGATAGATAGATAGATAGATAGATAGGTAGGTAGGTAGGTAGGTAGGTAGGTAGGTAGGTAGGTAGGTAGGTAGGTAGGTAGGTAGGTAGGTAGGTAGGTAGGTAGGTAGGTAGGTAGGTAGGTAGATAGATAGATAGATAGATAGATAGATAGATAGATAGATAGATAGATAGATAGATAGATAGATAGATAGATAGATAGATAGATAGATAGATAGATAGATAGATAGATAGATAGATAGATAAGATAAGATAAGATAAGATAAGAATATTTATTTACCAAGTAAAAAACGTTACAAGGATTTTGGTGTGGCATGGCGACATTGAAATACACCCTTTCTTGCACAGTCATTCATCGTGTCATACACTTCATTGGCCTATAACATGTATACAGCACTAAAGGATAGGTAACCACAGTAACATACATCACTCATCAGTCATATGAAGTTATGGAGTAAAACACACCCTGCAGGTAAAACAAAATACAGCATTAAAACAATTTAACAGCATTAAATAAAATGAAAATTGTTAAGAATGTTAGGCTTCACATCCAAATCTACACATACAACACACGACACACACACACACGCACACACACACACAGCATAGCATACTCGTACTCCTATTTCACAAAGGTACAAATCAAGCAATGGTTGTGAGTTTTCAGTTTATACAGATCATTCCATGTTTGGTGATGTACTGAGGACAGCGTCAGGGAAGAAACTGTTTCTGAATCGAGAAGTTCTGGCTCTTAAAGCGCGGAACCGACGGCCAGAGGGCAGAAGCTCGAAGAGACTATTGGCTGGGTGTGATGGATCGCAGACTGTCTTTTCCGTTTTCCGTTTCATTCGCGTTGTGAAAATGGAGGCGACAGATGGAAAGTCGCAACCAGCTATTTTGGAGGCAGTCTTAACAATGTGCTCGAGCTGTTTCTTTTCTATCGCGGTTGTGCTGCCGTACCAGACAGTGATAGAGAAGCACAAAATGCTCTCTATCACCGCGCGATAGAACTGTGCCATAATTTTACTAGACATACCGAACTTTTGCAGCTGTCTCAGAAAGTGGAGACGCTGTTGGCACTTTTTTACAATAGAGGTGGTGTTATTTATTATTCCAACTCAGGTCGCTCGAGATGACGGAACCGAGAAATTTGAACGAGTCGACCTGCTCAACGGTTTCCCCATTGATGACAAGGGGCAATACCGGGACCTTTATTCGGCGAAAGTCGATCACGACCTCTTTTGTCTTCGAGACGTTCAGTTCCAGGTCGTTGTCCGAGCACCAGCCAACCATTCTTCGAACCTCTTCCCGATACGCCGTCTCGTCCGTATCAGAGATCAGACCTTCGAGGGTAGTGTCATCGGAAAATTTTAACATTTTCACAAACGGGGTTAGATAGATAGATAGATAGATAGATAGATAGATAGATAGATAGATAGATAGATAGATAGATAGATAGATAGATAGATAGATAGATAGATAGATAGATAGATAGATAGATAGATAGATAGATAGATAGATAGATAGATAGATAGATAGATAGATAGATAGATAGATAGATAGATAGATAGATAGATAGATAGATAGATAGATAGATAGATAGATAGATAGATAGATAGATAGATAGATAGATAGATAGATAGATAGATAGATAGATAGATAGATAGATAGATAGATAGATAGATAGATAGATAGATAGATAGATAGATAGATAGATAGATAGTCTGTCTATCATATCACTTTCTATCAGTCTATCAGTACATCACCTTTTCTTTAAATGCTCAGTTTTAAAAGACGTATTTAAAGTAAATGGACATAGCATAACTGAATAACGACATTCTGTAGACATGGTTCTATATTATCCAAATGTTACAGACGTTGTGAAAGTTATTGTTAAATTTCCTGTTGGTGGACTTTTATAGATTGTTTGTTTTGAAATTATGTTTTGAAATAGTTAAAGTGTTTTAAAAGTTACATTTTCAATGTCCAATATCACCTAAATGTGAGAACGGACATTAAATTAAAGATTGAAGAAGAATTAGCACTAAAGAAGAGAAGGGAAAACAAATTCAAATCAGTACAGACTCACACATGGAATGCCATCTATAATGCTGCCAACTGCAAGGGAGGCGAGTCTCGATAAACAATGTCTGACTCTGAGAGTAGCTTTCTCTTTCTTCACAGCACGGCGGGATGATTTGGAAGATGGAGGTAAGAGCGTCCGTGGAAGAAAGGGGAAGTTTGAGTTGATAGATAGATAGATAGATAGATAGATAGATAGATAGATAGATAGATAGATAGATAGATAGATAGATAGATAGATAGATAGATAGATAGATAGATAGATAGATAGATAGATAGATAGATAGATAGATAGATAGATAGATAGATAGATAGATAGATAGATAGATAGATAGATAGATAGATAGATAGATAGATAGATAGATAGATAGATAGATAGATAGATAGATAGATAGATAGATAGATAGATAGATAGATAGATAGATAGATAGATAGATAGATAGATAGATAGATAGATAGATAGATAGATAGATAGATAGATAGATAGATAGATAGATAGATAGATAGATAGATAGATAGATAGATAGATAGATAGATAGATAGATAGATAGATAGATAGATAGATAGATAGATAGATAGATAGATAGATAGATAGATAGATAGATATGACTACGTAGGTAGGTAGGTCTGTTTGCTTTATGTTTGTGTATGTTTGTTTCTTTGATTGCTTGTTGCTTCCTTTCAATGTATATTTGTTTGCTTGATTCCTCCTTTCTCTCCCCCACTTTTTCCCAAGGTATCAGAATTGTTTCCCCTAGCCAATGCACGAAGCGCATTATTTAGGGCTCGTTGGTGACGCTCCGCTGCGTTTGTTTGTGTGCGCCTGTGTCTGTAGTCCATAGGAGGCGCCTTTTGACATAAAGTTCACATTTTGCAAATATTAGACACTCACAAATGTATGAACAGCCTATCCAGTAGTCTATAACTCTAAGCAAAATAGACCTGCCTTAGCGTGAATATCACATGTTAATAATGTTAATTACATATGTTAATAATGTTAATTACACATGTTAATTACATATACTAAAGATCTTATCCAGTTAGATATACCACATATTGATAATTTACGTAAGGATTTAATATCACCAGTACCTCCATGGGAACTTGAAACAGCACGTGACATTACGATATACATTATTGTAATGAAAAAAAAAGAGTCAAAATCCGAATCTTCTTGCCGTTGAAGCTCGGAATCATTTATGTGAGAAATATTCAGGAAAATTAAAAGTATACACTGATGGATCTGTTTTAGAAACAGGGGAAACTGGAGCTGCTTTTGTTATACCAGATTTGAAAATATCAGAATCATTTTATATAGTAAAAGATTATTTTATTTTTACTGCGGAATTAATTGCTATATTAATGGCTCTAAATAAAATTTATAATTTATGTCTGAATATATTTAGTATAGTTCTGTGCGTAGATTCTCTATCTGTTGTAGATGCTGTAAAATCTAATATTAACTGTGAACGAAAAGAGATTATTTTTGAGATTAAGAACGTTATTCATGAATTGATAATTAGTGGTGCTGAAGTAACCTTTTGCTGGATTCCATCACATTGTGGATTTCTATATAATGATTGGGCTGATCATGTTGCAAAATTAGGTGCATTAAATATTAATAAATATCAGTTAAATTAAATCTGTCTTCCAAAGAAATATTGAAAATGATATTGTAAAGAAACTTCAATTCTATACAAACTATAAAAATCTTCGTGGATTTTCCAGATCAGTTTTATCTATGGCAAACAGAATATTATTAATTTCAATTAAAGCCAAATATTGTAAAAAATGTAAAGTGCATTTGTGATGAACATCTCACTCTAAAACATATATTATTTGATTGTATTCAGATTCATCCTCTTTTGCCTCTTGAAGTAAATAATATAACATCATTAGCAATGAATTAAGTGTGGGATTGGCAAAAGCTTTAATCAATTCTCCAGTTGCTCGTTTTATTTAACTGACATTGTTATTGTTATGTTAGAGAGATAGTAATAGTACCTGTGTGTATGTATGTGTTCATGTATGTCTGTTTATATGCGTGAATCTGGAAGTATGGTCTTTATCATCTTGATGAAAAAAGACGTTAATAAAACAACCAACCAACCAACCAACCAACCAACCAACCAAAATGTTAATATTTTAAAGTAAATTTGATCTAGACCTCAAGACTGACTGGATGTAGGCTACACACACCCTACGTCAGCAGAGTCATTGCCTAAAATTAAAAGCCATTCTACATTGTGAGAGGGGCTGGTAGCTTAAAAATGGAGTCAAGTCGCTCCAGCAGTTGATGTTGTTAGACGCTCTGGAACGGCACAAAATGAAACACCCTCTCGTTTCTTCTCAAAACGCAATGAGCATGAACTTTATCCGTGGATACCTGAGCTATGCAAACTACGACGTCATCATCATCATCATCATCATCATCATCATCATCATCATCATCATCATCATCATCATTATCATCATCATCATCATCGTCATCATCATCGTCCTTGATTGTCATCATCGTCATCTACCTGTTGTCTCTATTACCTGTTGCAATTACAGCGCTTGTTGCCGACCGCTGGTAGGCATGCTAGGACACGTCTATGTCGTTCTGTGTTTTTGGTCTTGATGCCTGAGACGTGGCGATCAATAGTTACAACCGCCTTCTGATGCCGATAGAGCCCTGATACCGAATACTGCGCGTCCAGTGGTGATGGCCGTATGTCCTTCAAACAGGGACAGTAAACAACATTTTATTTTTTCAAATATAATTTAAAGTAGGCCTATATTTCATCCTTCGCTTCTTTTTTTTTAAACTCCTCTTCTTTCTTTTTGATTTAATCATTATCATCATAATTATCATCGTTATCATCATCTTCATCATCATCATTATCATCATCATCATCATCATCATCATCATCATCATCATCATCATCTTCTTCTTCTTCTTCTTCTTCTTCTTCTGTACAAATAATAAATAAATAAATTAATAATAATAATAATAATAATAATAATAATAATAATAATAATAATAATAATAATAATAATAATAATAATAATAATAATAAAAGGTTATGTCTTCTTGGAAGATAGAGATGACAAGGGAGCGCAGCAGTCTTAGGCTACCTCAGTCATCTCCATCTTCCTATACGCTTGCGAAACATAGACCCTCGCAGCAGATCTACAACGAATAATACAAAGGATGGAGATGAGGTGCTACAGAAGATTTCTGGGCATTTCCTATACCCAGCACATCACCAAAGACGAAGTCCGACAGACCATCTCACAAGCCATTGGACAACACGATGACCTGCTCACAGTGGTGAAGAAACGGAAACTCCGATGGTATGGCCACGTCACCAGATCATCAGGCCTTGCAAAGACCATCCTGCAAGGCACAGTGCAAGGAGGTAGAAGACGGGGGATACCGAAAAAGAGGTGGGAGAACATCGACAACATTCGAGAATGGACTGGTTTGACACTGAGCGAAGCCATCAGGGTTGCTGAGGACAGAGAAAGATGGAGTACGCTGGTTAAACGATTATCTGTGGTGCCCCTACGACCTCCGAGTTACGGGATAGGATAGAATAGGATAGGATATGTCTTCTTGATAATACTAATACCACTAATGTTATTACTCGTTGTTGTTGTGGTTGGTTTCTTCTTCTCCTTCTTCTTAATAATAATAATAATAATAATAATAATAATAATAATAATAATAATAATAATAATAATAATAATAATAATAATAATAATTCTTTTCCTCCTCCTCCTCCTCCTCCTCATCAGCCTCGTCCTTCTCCTTCTCCCTTCCTCCGGCTCCTTCTTCTTTTTCTTCCTCAGTTCACGATCACATACCTCCGTCTTATCCGCCTCCTCTTCCTTTGGTCATCCTCTTAAGCCTGCTTCCTCCTGCTTCAGCTGATGTGCCACGTCAGATCAATCCCAATATTTACTGCTCAAACGTGCTTAGCCATTTCCGGAGCTCAGATCGAGTTTATTCTATGTAAGTTCGGAACGCGTCCTAATTTGCCATTGGAATTATGCGATCTAGTCTTTGTCGTTCTTTGTAGATCAATGTTAGAGCCTTATTCTAGGCCAGCGCCTTGAGCCTCCCTTCAGCTAGCTGGAAAAGGGCTATGTAAGCAAATTCAGGAACAAAACAAAACAAAACAAAACTGTTACGTTGTGACGCGCATGATGGTGCGTGTGAAATGCGCACGATGGTAGGCTTGCGTGTGTGACGCGCGCGGTAGATCTGTTCGTTTTATTTTGCAACGCATGCAGTAATAGAGTGTATTTATCTTTGATTTGATTTGCGTTGTTATTAGAAGAAGCTTTGTATAACGTTGGTGTTTTTATTTGCTCGATATTATTTGAGCATTTTCTCGAATCAGTTGTTTACTATTGATCGAAGCATATGGATAGTTCTAGTGGTAACCACGAGACGCTTCCATCCCAAATAAGGTTGTGTGACGTGAGACAGTGATGATGCAATTAATTCTGATTGGTTGAGGTGTGTCACGTTGGGGGTATTCTCGCTCTTTCTAGAGTTTAGAGAGACTCTATATATATATAGTGCCGCACTGTTTCAAAAGGTGGTTTTTTTAGAGTGAGTTGACAGTAGAGAGAGTTGTTGATAGTTGTTGATAGTGAGTTGGAAAGTAAAAAGTTGAGAGTGGAAAAGCGATTGAGCGATTGTATGCAGTTGTTGATGTGTGCTGAATAAAAGTGGAAAACTTCATACGACGACTCCTGACTTGTTGATGATTGGACGGGTTGCGTGGATAAACGAATCTGAGTTACACCTATCAGGATTTCAAGCATCGGGGCTGAATCAACTACTGATAGAAAACACCAACATCGAATGAGTGTAACAAAAACAAAACAAACAAACAAACAAACAAAATTAAATTTTAAAAAAGAACTACGCACATTGGAATGTAGAGATTTGTTAACAGGTCAGTGACATCATTTTCCACCATCTTGGTCATTTGTTGCTATGCTGGATGGTTGGCGTTTTTTGGTGTTTTTTTTTCCCCCGTCTGTCATTCCCCAGATTCGTATAATGTTGGTTTTGCTCTTGGGAAATAAATGATTGTAGTAATAAAGTTGTCAGCGCATTGCAAAGGTTCCACGTTGCTGCAGCTATTTGTTTCCTAAAACTTTCTTCATATGAATTTCGCTTTCTATGACACAATTGTGTGTGTGTGTGTGTGTGTGTGTGTGTGTGTGTGTGTGTGTGTGTGTGTGTGTGGGTGTGTGTGTGTGCGTGCGTGCGTGCGTGTGTGCGTGTCAACTACTAGCAATAACCACGCCTCGGTTAAAGCTCTTTGGTCCCGCCACTGCGCAAAGCTAGTTATAGTTATTTTACAATATCGTCTTATTTTTTAACCTTTTTTTTTTTTTTTAAAGAGTAGCAACAGACTCGATTACATAAAGGTGAAGGTGTTCCCGAAACCTCTTAGTCGAAGCAGAGAAGAGAAAGAAACTCCATATTCTCTGGGCCAGCTTAATGAGGGCGGTGCCCATCTCCTCTCTGTCTCGCTGCCTTACTGCTCTAAACAGAGCCGGGTAGCCTACCCGTTCCCAACTGTGTGGACTGGGGTGTGCTGTGCGCTAGTTTCATTCGTTTGTGTCATTGCGTGGTGGCTTTCCAGGTCTGGTCGCCCATTCAAATAGGTTACTAACCAAGCTCGACGTTGCTTAACCAAACATTTCTAGCGTTGTGTTCGTCCACTCGACTAGGTCTTAGAGCTTATTTATTTCTTTATTATTTTATTTATTTTTGGGAAGTGGGGACGGGATATTTTCTTGCCCAACCCGCACAAGCGTTACCGGGTGCGACCAAGAAATAGTAAGCATCGGAAGAAGCGACAACTCTGTCAACAGGGGAATTAAATTGGATCACCTTGTACCAGGATGAATAAGACAATGCTTTCCTGTTCTTTTTCGTTATTCATTGAAAATGTGAACCTTTTGTTCTTCAGGGACCGCGCATAAACTGATGCTCTGGCTTTTAACTTTAAAGATAATGCATGCGCCTCCTCCTCTGTTTTAGGTATAAGGTGAATGTGAGCTTGGGGGTGGGGGGGATGCGTTTGATACCTTCCTTTTCTCTAGGCCAGCTTAATGAGGGCGGTGCCTATCTCTTCCTCGCCGCCATACATTTCCCGGTCCTAACCGTTAAGCAGATCCAGGTAGCCATTCACAACTGGGTTGCGTCGTGCTCTTGTTTCAATTTTTGTGTGTGTCGTTTGGAGATTGATTTCCAAGCATGGTCACTTATCCAAGTACTAACCCCTACCGACGCTGCTTAACATGAAACATTGCTAGCATGTGCTCAGACCACTACTCTACTGTGTCACCTTCCTCTCGTTTTAGCGATAGCGCACGGTGGAGACACGTTACGCCGAATAATCGTTCCCAGACGGTTGTTATTAGAGCTGGGTTACCGTGGGTCAAAGTCGTACCGGTATTACCGCGGTATTTTTTTTAGGTCGTATCGGTATTTCGTACCGGAGTACCGCGATGTTAAGTGTTACAATCTATAATGGGATATGGCACTGACAGTCGTGACCGACGCAAAGGAAAGATTGTCATACACTTCAAAACAGTTTCAAAGAACCACATTTTCATAGAAACTGAAGCTTTATTATTGCTTGAACGCCTTCAAAACAAATTATGATAAATCACTGTTTAGAACATCAGCAAACTTTAAACCACAAACTCAAAATAAAACAAAAACATTCAACGGGAAAGGTCTTTAAGAACTTTAAGATTTCAGAAGATTTTTTTTACATTTATTTAATTTTTTTTTATTTACCTTATTGTTTCTTTTTCCATAGGAAAATACTGGGCCGCCTCCCCTGGGGAAAGCGTAGTCGCAGCCTGTGGCGCGCCCAAACCCAACCTAACTAACATTAGTTGTGATTTTGAAAATTTTGCTGGGGGAACAAACCGGAGTACCCGGAGAAAATCCCGAGACGTTGCCCGAGTCGAAAGTAAATAATATTCGGAGAAACATAACGCCCAGATGCTGGCTCGAACCCACACCTGTCAGGCGCCATTGGTTTCTGGCCTGTGGACAAGTCAAGTTAGTCCCGCCTTAGCCCACTTGGCCACAACGCTCGCTGTAGTTTTTTTTTCCAGAAGAATACGACTGGTATCATGCTCAAACACGTGGATAAGCTGCTGTTCTTATAAGTTCTTCTTCAAGAATAGCTGCCTATCCACGTGTTTGGGCTTTAGGCTCGCTCTCTGGGCGGACAAGATGTCGCCCACTGTCGCGTTATGTGTTGTCGAGATTTCCCAGTAAACCGGACCTTGGACACCCGCACCGGTATACCGTACCGTCGCGTTTCCGATCCTGAATACAGTTACGTATCAGTAAAACCGTACAGCCCTAGTTGTTACGTCCGATTTTGTATCCAGGAGATCGTCGTGGTGTGTGGGTATGCTCACTTAAATTATATTATTTCAGGCATTTCGTCAAAGTTGACATCAAGCTAAACTACCAAATGCTTCTGCCACTTGGTAGTATATAGTTGTAACCGAGATAGATCTAGTTTTGTAGGTAAGAAAATCGAAAACACAGCATCTTTCACTCATGTATTTAGTGCATTGACCTGTTCATCGGAAAGCATGAAATGTAAGCTACTTACAGATCAAAATTAAGTACGGAAACAAAGAAGAACTCACCACAATCTATCAGAGTAAATGTTATGTTTATAATCAAAAGGAAAGGGGGGTTAAATGAGGAATGTTTTTGAGTCATGTTACGGTCCCCCAGACTCAGCTTATTACGGGCCAGCAAAAATATTTGAAAAATCTGGGGCACGTAACATTGAGCATGGGGTCCCTTTTATTTTGTTATCGTACTTCTTCACGATAGATCTAGTCATTATGGCCTTTTCCCATGAAATTAAAGAGAGTGTACAAAAATCAGTTTTAGCGGGTATCGATCCAATGGACTGCATTTCTGCAGCGTGTTCAGGATTTTTCTCTCAAGCGTTATCACATATTCGCTGAAATCAAGTTTTCTTGGGTGATTCTGCTTTAACAACAGGCCTAAATTACTAACACAAAAAACAACAACACTGATGTGCAGAAAACACCCACAATCAGTTTTTAATGCGCTCCTGATGCTGTTCTGTAATGACATTTTAACAAGCACATCTTCACACCGCTCTCGCCTTCTGGGTACAAAATCGGGATAACAACCGTCTGGGTACCTATATTGGGCGTAACATGTCTCCACCGTGTAGCGATAGGCCTACTTAGATGTTATCGACAACTTCATCCTTTGAACTCCTATCCGGAAATCCTCTTCGAGACGTTATTCTCTCTCTCTCTCTCTCTCTCTCTCGACGTTATTTTCTCTCTCTCTCTCTCTCTCTCTCTCTCTCTCTCTCTCTCTCTCTCTCTCTCTCGACGTTATTATATATATATATATATATATATATATATATATATATATATATATATATATATATATATATATCAACGTTATTATCTCTCTCTCTCTCTCTCTCTCTCGACGTTATTATCTCTCTCTCTCTCTCTCTCCCTCACTCTCTCTCTCTCCCTCACTCTCTCTCTCTCTCGACGTTATTATCTCTCTCTCTCTCTCGACGTTGTTCTCTCTCTCTCTCTCTCTCTCTCGACGTTATTATCTCTCTCTCTCTCTCTCTCTCTCTCTCTCTCTCTCCCCCTCACTCTCTCTCTCTCTCTCTCTCGACGTTATTATCTCTCTCTCTCTCTCTCCCTCACTCTCTCTCTCTCTCTCGACGTTATTATATATATCTCTCTCTCTCTCACTCTCTGTTATTATTAAAAAGTTATTTTGTTATACTAATTATTATTATTGCCCAAGCCCCAAGGGCAAACTGTTAAAAAAGCAAACCCAGTGCTTACTCTTTTACACTTATTAAAAAAGCATGTTATCTTATCTTATCTTATATTTTCCCTCCATCTCTCACTCTCCGTTATTATTATAAAGTCACTTTGCTATACTAATTATTATGATTGACCAAACCCCAAGGGCAAGTTGTTAAAAAGCAAACCCAGTGCTTATTCTGTAACCCTTGTTAAATAAAATTGTTATCTTATCTTGAAATCCTCTCTCTCTCTCTCTCTCTCTCTCTCTCTCTCTCTCTCTCTCTCTGTCTCTGTGTGTGTGTGTGTGAGTGTGAGTGTGTGTGTGTGTGTCTGTATGTCTGCGTATGTGGGTGTGGTTGTGTATGCGCACGCGCGCTTTAACTATTTGCCAACGTCTTCGTCGTATGTTATAATTTTAAAAAAGATATTAAAAAAAAAGAGAAAAATAAGAATGAAACAAGCGTGCGACACGCCCCAGTCCACCCATCTGTGAATGAGTACTTGGATCTGGTTAGAACCATTGAAAGTAAAGCAGCGAGGGCACCGCTCTCGTTAAGCTGGCTTAGAGAAAAGAGAGATTCCAAATGCCTCTCTCCCCAATGACCGAAATAGGTTACGGTAACACCTTTGCAACCTTTTTATCATTCAATAGGATCTTGCGTTTTTTTAATTCATCTATAAAAGTGGATGTAATTGTTTCCATTTTTGTTTAAACAAAAGTTCTCAGAGTTTGTTATTTTTAATTGCCTAAACTCTTTCCCATGTGGAAAAGACAGTGAATTAAAATACTGAACTGAACAGAATGGCATTGAATTGAACTTAACGGAACTGATTTGAATTGAATTGATATCCATTTCCCCTTTCCACTTTCTCAATTGATTTTTCTGTCTGTTTGTTTTTCGCACACTTTCCAATCCCTCAGCTAATCACTACCGGGGGTCCTTACAAGTTTCTAATTAAGGCGGGTTGACAAGCTTAATTTGTGGCGTGAACTGCACTGTGAGGCATAATTTGCGACTGGCAGAAGTCTTGGACTTAAAGTGCTTCTGAGGTAGAGAGAGAGAGAGAGAGAGAGAGAGAGAGAGAGAGAGAGAGAGAGAGAAGTCGAAGTCGAAACCTTTAATAGGATAATAGCATTAGGTCCTTTGGACCTGTCTTACAGCTAGTCCTTAAAGAGAGAGAGAGAGAGAGAGAGAGAGAGAGAGAGACCTCGGTTTATACTCTCATCCGAAAGAGTAATAGTTTGAAAATATTCTATTACGATCATACTATGTAAAAAAAAAAAAAAAAAAAAAAGAAATTGCAAAAGAAAAATCTTCTACGATCATTATATATTATCTAGAATAAAAGTTTGAAAAAAATTTACCCGAGATTGGTACAAAACCGACCATCGTTATCGCACGTTTTGCAATGGGACAACTTGTCTTTGTACAGGTCTAAAATATAGGACCACTTCATGAATCAAACCTCAGCGGTTGCTTTCCTCGAACGGAAATCCAGTCACAGGAGACAGTCAAACACCGCAAAAGAAAATTAAATCTTGAGACAGACAGCTCTCGTGAAGAAGAAGAAGAAGAAGAAGAAGAAGAAGAAGAAGAAGAAGAAGAAGAAGAAGAAAAAGAAGAAGAAGAAACAACAACAACAACAACAACAACAACAACAACAACAACAACAACAACAACAACAACATAATTATTTACCTACAAGACGAAGCGAGTTATCTCCAGGAAACAGAAAACTATCTTCTCACCGGAAAACGCCATTTAACCAAAATGTTTGCTAACGAAGCTATTTCTGTTGTGGGTTCTCCTGCGGGTATTAGTTATAATTGAACTAATAAGCAGCCCACGTTTTGTGGCCCTCAAGGCAAGGTCAACTCGACATCTCAATCGCTTTTAAAGACCTTTATTTCTTTTTTTAATAGTCTAACTGGCGGCGGATGGTTGTCACTTGTGGAACTTGGGGTTGGGTTATGTGTGGCTGATAGTAATGTTAGTCCGAGGTGGAACAAGGGGAGAAAGAGGGGGGGGGGAGATAGGAGTGGAAGGTAAAGATTGCAATAGGATTAGAGTTTCTTAAAATGAGGAGACTGGCCGGGATTTGGAAATAAATAATAATGACAGGTCTCCGGAAAATGGGCTCAGTTGTCCGGGGTCCAGACGATGCTCCCAACGACTGCAAATGGGCGTCTCGGGCAGTATGAGATTCTGCATTGGCCAACCGCCTTGAGCAGGGCGCGACGAAAAAGCGCTATATAAAAACAACTAAATCAAATCAAATGACTGGGATAAATACCATGATTCTCTTGCCCCTGTGGTCGCGTCTTCGTTAGTGTGGTAAGGTGAAAACGTGTTAGCTCATACTTAAAAATGATGATAGTGATGATGATGGTGATGATGATGACGATGACGATAATGAAAATACTGATGATGATGATGATGATGATGATGATGATGATGATGATGATGATGATGATGATGATGATGATGATGACAACATTAGCCACGGTGGGGGCGGCGACGACGATGAACACTATAAAACGACGACCACGACAATGACTGCGATGATGATGATGATGATGATGATGATGATGATGATGATGATGATGATGATGATGATGATGATGATGATGATGATGATGATGATGAGAAGGAGGAAGAGGATCAAAAAGCAGACAGAATTTAGTGCGGATGGTCACATCGAGACGACAATGAGGTGAATTATTTTTTAGTAGGTGTGAGGCTTGAGGAAAAGGTGACGAGAGAGAGAGAGAGAGAGAGACAGACAGACAGACAGACAGACAGAGAGACAGAGAGAGACAAAGAAATAGAGACAGAGAGAAAGATGCACTTAAAAAAAAAACTTTTTGAAAAATTAGGGAATAAGATTTCAGATTTAAAAGTCTAATCTTTCAATCTGTCCCTTAACAAATTAACAGAACTAACCTTTAACATTAAACATTTAACATTAAATTGGAAATCATACAACACACACAAGATTCAAGATTTAATCCCATTACTTTCCCCTTTTTTGGGGTGTCGAGGATACACACAAAAAAAAAACAGAAAAAAACATAGCCTAAGCACAACAATCATAATGCGGTTGTAAAAAAACAAACAGTAACATTCCTAACGTTCCAACGTGAACATTCAGAACAATAACATTTTGCTAATATTGTTAATATTATTGAGGTACGTCCTTTCCTAATTGTATAAATTTACTCAATTTTAGTAACACCTCTTTACTTTCCCAAAACAAATGACATAAGTTAAACATTTACTTGCCTGATAAATATTTCCTAAAAATAAGCATTTGTCGAATATGCTTTGTTTTGGACACTCAAAAATAAAGTTAAATTCATCCCCAATCGAACCCATATTACAGTCCTTACAAAATCTTTCTTTCCTTATTACACCTTCCCGCCTTCCTAATTCTATTTGTAACTTATGAGCTGAACAACGAAATTTTATCAAAGTAGGAACATAAATATCAGGGATATACATTTCACGACCAAACTGTAATTTAATACTTTTGTAGAAGAAACGTTTACTACTTTCGTCAAGAGACTGTTTCCATGTCGGTATAAAACTATTCTTGAAAGAGATGGCTACATTTTTCCATAACGAATCTGAACTCTGTTGCGTCTTCCACACACAGTCATAATCAGTCTCAACCAGAATAGTATTACTATAATTTAACCATTATGATGAAAAGTTAGAACCTGAACACAATTAATGTATGTTTCTATACATTCGACATGAAAATGTAGCAGTAAAAGTTGATTGAATAATACCTGTCCAAAATCGAATCATCCTACATATAACATGAACATATAGGGGAAATAAAACCAGTTTCTCCCAATATCATATTATTCATAACACAACGATTTAAATGAAAGAACATTTTAAGAAACTTCATTTGTAACTTTTCTAATGTAGCTATCTTTTCAAATCCACATATTTCCCAACCATATTATAATAAAATTGGAAGAACCAATTTTTGATATAGGTCTGAACAGTGAAGTGACACTGATAGATAATTCTTGCCGTCTTGCATTTTGAAATAATGAAAATATTGTTCGAAGTGCACGATCATAAACATTTTTCTTTGCCTTAAAACATGTACCTGTTCTAACAAAAACAATCCCTACCTATTTATTTAAAAGAATAAACAATTTTAATACATTCTGAACCAAACGTTAGTTAAATTGTGTTTTGTTTTTCGGGTCAAATTAAAATTTATTATTTTGGTTTTTGAAACAGTAACTTCTAGTTTCCATTTTAGATATCCTATCCTATATCCTATCCTGTCCCATAACCCGAAGGTCGTAAGGGCACCACAGATGATCGTTTAACCAGCATACTCCATCTTTCTCTGTCCTCAGCAGCCCTCATGGCTTCGCTCAGTGTCAAACCAGTCCATTCTCGAATGTTGTCCTCCCACCTCTTTTTCGGTCTCCCCCTTCTTCTACCTCCTTGCACTGTGCCTTGCAGAATGGTCTTTGCAAGGCCTGATGATCTGGTGACGTGGCCATACCATCGGAGTTTCCGTTTCTTCACCACTGTGAGCAGGTCATCGTGTTGTCCAATGGCTTGTGTGATGGTCTGTCGGACTTCGCCGTTGGTGATGTGTTGGGTATAGGAAATGCACAGAAGTCTTCTGTAGCACCTCATCTCCATGCTTTGTATTCTTCGTTGGAGATCTGCTGTGAGGGTCCATGCTTCGCAAGCATATAGGAAGATGGAGATGACCAGAGAGCGCAGCAGTCTTACTTTGGAATGTAGACTGATGGTTCTGTCTTTCCAAATGGGCTTCAACCTTGTCAGGGCAGCAGTTGTTTGTGCGATCCTGGAGAGGACTTCCTGTCGAGACCCATTGTCTGACACAATGGCTCCTAAATATTTGAAGCTGTGCACTGTGTTGAGGGATTGGCCTTGTACTTTGATATCCGTGTTGATGCCATTGGTGTTGTTGGTCATCATTTTGGTCTTCTCTGCACTTATTTCCATTCCATAAGCTCTGGAGGTGGTGTCAAGCCTCTGTACAAGCTGTTCAAGTTCTTGTTCCTCTCCAGCTAATCCATCAATATCATCCGCAAAACGAAGATTGGAGATTGCTCTGCCCCCTATGCTGACTGTGCCTTCGTGATCTGCAAGAGCATCTGACATGATGCGCTCTAGGAAGATGTTGAAGAGTGTTGGAGAGAGTAGGCATCCTTGACGCACACCGATTGTTGTTCTGAACCAGTTCCCGATGACGCTGTTATGGAGGACTGCACTGGTAGCCTTGTCATACAGGCTTTTGATGACTTCTATAATTTTAGGGCTGATGTTGTACACTTTCATGGTTGCCCATAGAGCTGCATGCCAGACTCGGTCAAATGCCTTCTTGAAGTCTATGAACACATGATATAGATGTTGTTGGTGCTGTAGGTATTTCTCACAGATTATTCTGAGGTTGAAAATCTGTTCAGTGGTACTTCGCCCTGCCATGAATCCTGCTTGTTCTTCAGCTATGATTTGTTCAGCTTGTGGTTTCAACCTGTTGAGTATTATTTTCAGGAGGACCTTGCTGGGATGGCTGATGAGGCTGATGGTGCGGTAATTTTCACACTCCTGAAGGTTACCTTTTTTGGGAAGAGTGATGACAAGCGACTGGGTCCATGGTGTAGGCCATTCCCTCTCTTCTCTCTCTCCAGATCTTGTTACAGATAATGGTGAGAGCATCAGTCATCGCTTCTCCTCCTGCTTGTAGCAGTTCCGCTGGTATGTTGTCCACTCCCGCTGACTTCCCTTTCTTCAGCGATTGCACTGCTGCCTCAACTTCTTCCCGGAGAATTGGGAGGATTTCTTCTTCTTCTCTGCTCTCGGGACATGCTAGAACTGATGGGTCTCCATTTGGTGTATGGTTGTAAAGGTCAGAGCAGTACTCTGTCCATCTGTCCAAGACTTCTTGTTCTTCTGTAAGGCAAATGCCAGACTTGCTTTGGATAGTGGAGACTTTGGGCTGTTTAACACTTGTCAGCCGCTTCACAGTCTGGTAGGCCTTCTTGCTGTTGTTCTTGTTCAGATTGTTCTCTATTTCCTGGCATTGATCTTCTATCCAGTTCTCCTTTGCTGTGCGCATGCCTTTTCGGATGTCATTGTTGATTTTTCGGTAGACATCAGCTCCCTGTGAGGTGTTCTTTTTCTTTTTTAACTCTCTTCGTTTATCACACAGATCCAAAAGTTCAGGTGTGATCCACGGCTTCTTCTTTGGTCGGTGCTTGCCAAGGATCTCAGTGGCGGCATCTGTTACAGCTGAGTTGAAGGTATTGGTCATGGTGTTGACATCTACTTCGCCTGCCCCCAAAATAAGCAGTGGTGCAAATTTCCCTCCAATTGTGGCCTGAAATATTTTTGCCACCTCCGGGTCTTGCAGTTTGTCCAGGTCGAACTTCAGCCTAGTGCACTTTGCTGTATTTACTCTCTTCAAATGGAGCCGGAAAGACATCATCACGAGATCGTGGGCACTTCCAATGTCTGCTCCTGGAAAAGTGCGTGTCCTGCCAATGTTGATGCTTGATCTGAAGCGTTTCTTGACCATGATGTAGTCGATCTGGTTGTGATGCATAATGACATAATAATATTCAAAAATGCAAAATCCTACAATGAATGATCAACAAATGAAACACGCGTAGACCTAGGCCTATAATTTTACAACAAGAGAACGTCATTTTAGATAATACTGAAATAAAACATTAAACGCTTTTTGTAAACCGTTCTTTGATTCTGATAGAACAATAGTGTCATCTGCATAGATTAAAACCAGTAGACTTAAGTATATATCAATATTTTCACACACACACACGCACAAACACACACACACACACACCACATACACACACAAATACGCGCGCGCGCAATCACGCACATACGGATCATGAAGGTGAAACCAAGCATAAAACGCATGGAATAAATAAATGCCTACTTCAGAATGTACAAATAGATCTTCCAGAAAAAAACAAACAATCAAGAACACATGTTTATAAGTGTAAAAATTGTAAATAGATAGACCTAATCATGTTTAAAACTCAACCTAAATGCGTGGCATTCCTCAGAGAGGACAGGAGAAGAAGAGACGAGGACAGAACATAACAGACGTGAAGTGAATAGAAGAATACATTTATATAAGAGTACTCAAAGTCAAAGAGAGAACAAATAAAAGAGACCAAAAAAAAAGACAGGATTAGAGAAAAGCGAAAAAAAGACAGGAAAAGAAATCAAACCTAGAAAGAAAGACACAAACAAACAAATGAAGACAGACACAAAAGTCGAAAGAAAGTAAAATATACAAAGAAGTCAAAAAAGTTATAATAATAATAATAATGAAAGAAAGAATAACAATAAAAAGTAGACGGACGCCGGACGAACTACGCTCGGGAACTAAAAGCAAAACCAATGCGCCCTTAAAGAGAGAGAGAGAGAGAGAGAGAGAGAGAGAGAGAGAGAGAGAGAGGGAGAGAGAGAGAGAGAGAGAGAGAGAGAGAGAGAGAGAGAGAGAGAGAGAGAGAGAGAGAGAGAGAGAACCGGCTCGGTTCTTGGTATTCATATTATCTTTTGCTTTGCATGGCTATGTTTTTACTGTAATTATTTAACCATTCGATAAGTGTATACCTGTTCTGTGTGTGTGTGTGCCTGTGTCTGTGTGTGTGTGTGTGTGTGTGTGATTGCACGTGTGTTGTCAAGCGCGGCGAGCTCGCATTCCTTACCGTTTGCGAGGTACCGCGCGATACAAATGTACTGTATTATAATAATAATAATAAGAAGAAGAAGAAGAAGAAGAAGAAGAAGAAGAAGAAGAAGAAGAAGAAGAAGAAGAAGAAGAACAAGAAGAAGAAGAAGAACAAGAAGAAGAAGAACAAGAAGAAGAACAAGAAGAAGAACAAGAAGAACAAGAAGAAGAAGAAGAAGAAGAAGAACAAGAAGAAGAAGAAGAAGAACAAGAAGAAGAAGAACAAGAAGAAGAAGAACAAGAAGAAGAACAAGAAGAACAAGAAGAACAAGAACAAGAAGAACAATAACAAGAAGAACAAGAAGAAAAAACAGATTTTGTTACAAGAGAAAATAACAGCAGACAAAACGCAATTTTGAAAACTAAATTGTAAAGAGGTTGGGAGGACATCACCAAAAAATTATATCCTGACATTTTGACATTTCCAAACAAGCGCAAGTTTTAGGAACTTTTTTTTCCCTAAAGCACATTGTACACTTTTGTAGTGTATTTTCTGCACAGTTGTCCAGAAATAATTTTCTGTAACCAAATAATAATAATAACTAGAGAAGTAGGAGAAGAAAATGAAACTTTGGAGGAGGCAGGTAAGGATGGGGATGGAGAAGAGATGATGGTGGAGGGAGAAAGAAGAAATTAAAGGACGGAGAGGAGGAAAAGGAATGTCGTCGTCATCATCATCATCATCATCATCATCATCATCATCATCATCATCATCATCATCATCATCATCATCATCATCATCATCATCATCATCAACAACATCATCATCATCATCATTATGATCTTCTTCTTCTTCTTCTTCTTCTTCTTCTTCTTCTTCTTCTTCTTCTTCTTCTTCTTCTTCAGCTGCTTCATCATCATCATCATCATCATCATCATCATCATCATCATCATCATCATCATCATCATCATCATCATCATCATCATCATCATCATCATCATTATTTAAATTATTTATATTGTAGTGATTTCTTTATCTGTAATGTATCTCTGCAGCAGAATGGTAGATCATCAGTCCGCGGGAAAGAAAACGAACAAAACAATATCTGGACATTTGAAACCATAGGAAGAACTCTGCATCTCACGTTATTTATTTATTCATCTATTTTTAATCTATTTATTATTGCACACACACACACACACGCACACACACCCACACACCCACACACACCACACACACACCAACACACACACACACACACACACATACTCACTCATACACAATTCTAAATGAGTATATAAATTGAGGCCTACACAACATGTAATGAACATTGTGTCCAGTGGAAGGAAGCATGTTTGTAGTGTTAGAGTGATTGGATGTTTTAGCGCATCACCAAAACAAAATCCTGTGTATTTTGAATTCATTTGGTAATAAAGTGGTTTGACTTGACTTGATTTTACTATTTATTTATAAACGTATCTATACATCTCTTTATTAATGTATTTATTTGCGTGTTGGTTTATTTATTGTATTGTATTTTTGAAAAATGTATTTCAATAAATACAAACTTAAAAAAGAAGAAAGTCCTTGTTGTACGGAGAGAGAGAGAGAGAGAGAGAGAGAGAGAGAGAGAGAGAGAGAGAGAGAGAGAGAGAGAGAGAGAGAGAGAGAGTCCCCATCACTATCAGTGGACGGATCGTTAGTAGGCTTAATACAATTCCTACGAGTGCGTACAATAATCAGCGGCTGACTCTCAGACATTTATCGGTCAAATGTCCGCTAGATTGACGGCAGACCATATATTCTTTTATAATTATTGGTCTTGAGGCTATTTTTTGGGGAGAGCTACCAGAAACAACAACAAAATCTCTCTCTCTCTCTCTCTCTCTCTCTCTCTCTCTCTCTCTCTCTCTCTCTCTCCCCCCCCCCTCCTCTAACCCGGCCCGACCCGAAATACCCACCCAAACCCCAATTCCATTTTCGGAAATATGAGGGGAAACAACTTTGGCCGGATTGTCTGCATGTTGTGCAAAGAGTTGTCCTACGTTGGGCGGACATTCTTTGCAAACGAACAGTTTCTTGCCTATAATTTTTGCTCTGTCTTCCATCAAACCTTACAAATGAAAGGTCGATTTCATTTGCAATCCTGAGTAGCTCCGCTAGTTCGGCCTTGCACTGCCCTGCAACCACCACCTAACAATCTTTTATATTTACGCCTGTGAGAAATGATCCACTAATAAGAAATGTGATGTATGTGAAGCTGTTGGTGTCGTAAGGTAGTGTAGGGTAGAAATACGTAGGCCAACATTGGATCAGTTCGCCGTTCTGCCAGCTCTTTATTTGCTTAGTCCATGTTCCCAAAACTCTAGCTAGTTCTATGTGGGGGAACATAATATATATTATAGACCTGGGGGGACTTATATATGTAAGAAGAAAGGTGACTTTGGGCAACAAACTTGAAGGAACATGGAACGATATCGACTTGGAAAAACTCTCTCTCTCTCTCTCTCTCTCTCTCTCTCTCTCTCTCTCTCTCTCTCTCTCTCTCTCTCTCTCTCTCTCTCTAAGGGCGCATTGGTTTTGCTTTTAGTTCCAGAGCGTTGTTCGTCCGGCGTCCGTTCACTTTTTATTGTTATTCTTTCTGTTTTGCCGTCCCGTAAATAAATTTTGCAATGTAATCCTTTGGAGGAATAAAATTTCTTATGTCGTAGGCCCCTATATACATGTTAGGTCTTTTATTTATATATGCCAACATTTAGTGGTCATCATGGTAATATTAGTGGTTTTGTTTAAAGCAAATGTATGGGAATTCCTTTAGTCGCATGGCTTAATACAGTTGATTAGCATTAGTAATGCAGTGGTAAAGCTAAGTAGCAAGCCGACGTCAACTGCTAGCGCTCGTCTGTCGTAGGATAATGGTGATGATTAGCAAAACACATCGCATAGCTAAGATTGGCCGGGACTTCCGTAGTACACGAATCTCGCAGTGTGGATAGCAAAACAGAAGACCACGACAGAAAGTTGTGTCGCGGTGGTGGTGAAAGCGGTGGTAATGGTTATAATAATGACGAGGAGGAGCAGGATGAGGTATTCTGTGGTGGCGGCGGTGCATTATTGTCACTTGTTGTCACAATGATGATGATGATGAGGATGATGATGCATGAGGATGAACGACTACAAGTACAACTTATAAGTCCACCGAATTTCCATCTATTGTTACCACGTACACAGGTTTGGCCTAGAATATCATTTGACAAATAAGTAAATTAGTATAATAAAATTAATATATTCAAGTAGTCAACGGCGACAGCCAAAAAATAGGCCTAATAGAAAAAGCGAAATAAGGGAGGTAACTCTCATTACGGCAAATAGCGGGAACCTAAAATGGCGACAGATGGGCTATGTTTGGAGAACTTAGAAGAGTTTGTTCATGACGAGAACAAAATTGTGAGTGAATTTACAACTGATCTAGTTTTTACTGCTATCCAACTAAAAACCTTTGATTCAAAGACAATTTGCGGTATGCAGTCAACGCCCTTACGCCGATTTTTGTGTGTGTCTCGGTCAATTGATGCTCTGTTTCTAAGAGCACCACACTCCACAATCACAGCGCAGTTGACCAGTGACTAGATCAAAATAATACCTACCACCCTGTTAAATGAAAGTGAAACAAAAGCCATAGCTAATCCATATTATCTTTAATAAAATTGTGTATGGATATGTTCACAAGTTTATTTTCTTAATAATTATTGTAGTTTCATTAATTTTACTATTTAAAAAAAGTCAAATTATACAAATTGTACTCTATAATAAGTATAAATATTATATAGTAATTAGTATGTACACATTTACAAATAATGGGGTCATGTATGGCCTGCTAGTTCATGGGTGATAAATTATTATGACAATATCATGAGCATTTTAGGATTATTTTTTTTTATTTGTGTATTTTCAGGTTACATGCAAATGGCTCAGTTTGACATTAAAAATCCACATCAACCAAGCCAAAAAGTAAGTTCATAAATTATAGATCCCACTTTTTTGTCTACAATGTTTCCTTTTATTTTTGTTTTTTTTCTTTCTTTTCTATTTATTTTTCCACTTCTTTTTTCTTCTTTATGAGTTTATCTTCATTGTTGTCGTCTTCTTCAGATTCAGATTGCTTTATAAATATCTCTCCCACTCTCTCCCTGCTATCTCTCTCCATACCGTCTCCCTCCCACGCCCCCCCTTCCCTTCACCCCCTTAACAGTTTTCTTATGAGCAGAGAGAAAGAATTGTTACTCTTATTTTCATTAATTATTACAATATTCAATAATAATTAGATAAGACAAAGCTTGAATCGTCTCTCTTCTTCTACTTCTTCACATCGAGGTACTGTGGATACTCCCCACTGTTCAAAGAAAACTTCATCAATTGCTGGAGGTTTTCTTCAAAGGAAAGCAAAGTGTTTGAATAATATCATGAAAATCAACTTGACTAGTGAGTTTTAAATAAATTTGTTGTGGAGAAATTATTCCTACATCACATTTTTGTTTTTGTGTTGGTTAAGTCATACATGTGCACATTTACTTTGTTTTAGATTGCTGTATACATTTCTTCAACAACAGAAAAAGAAGAATAAAGAACTGAACGCTACGTACTTCATAGCTGGATTGTACAAAGGAGAAACAACAGAATTGGTATGTATCACAGAGTCATTCAGTGTATGAGATATATTTGCGTTAATTTGAATCAGATCTCTTTTAATAAACGGCAATGGATAAAAGGTTAAATTTAATAATAATAATAATAATAATAATAATAATAATTATCATTATAATTATATTGTTTACGTTATAACGCTTTTCTGCAAGTGCTGAAATACGTGGCGACCTGTACTACTCATGTCTGAAACATACTCTTCCACACAACAGTTTTACAAATCAACAAATGTTCATCATACAAGCATATGGTTGTTAATTTAGCTTTATTCTTTTCTTTTTTGTGTGTTGTACTTATTTTTTAATGAATGAATTTTAAGTGAATCTTTTATTTTAGTCTTTTTACATTGTAGTGATTTTAAATTAAATCTAATTGAAATGAATTAAATAACAACAGCAATCATAATAATATGTAATATAGTAATTATTATAGAGATAAAACAAAAGCTATTCAAGTTGTTTTTGTTGGTGTAGTCATCACCATCATTTAATTGTCAATGAAAGTTCTTAATATTTACGAAGAGTTTATGTTAGAGCTTTATAATTTAATGAAACTTTATCATTTAATGACTTGTTATTGTTTCAGGAACACAGATGTGTAGTGGTTGCAGAAGAAGATTTGAAATCAACACGAGCCCAGTTCTCTACAGTCACCAGCTGTCATGTCTACAGTATACAGCAAGCAGTGCTCAAGGTTTAATTCAATTAGTTTTTGTTACCATTTGTTACTTACAGCACATTACTACATCCATTTGCAGTGTTCACACTGTTTGTAGTATTAGTTGTGATGAAGGTGATGGAGTTTATAAATGTTTATTATACGACTTTTGCGAGGTCAAATCAAGTCAAGAAATCTGTATTCGCAAAAACATTAAAAATGTGGTATGTCTCTGGATATTGTCACGAGAGGCTATTTAGGCCCTGCACTAAGGCTTCATGCCTCCAACGTTCAGTCTGCTTTGACCTATGTAAGTTAAGTCGCTGACTAGCAGATGACCGAAGTTAGGTTGTTCTACACATGTGTAGGCTACAGTTTCACTAAGAATAAGTAAGATAAGCCGTGACCTCATCCAGCTGACCAATCGCCCGCAACCCCCACTAGGTGGCGTTACTATTCTCGTAGTCTCGCACGATAGCAGACCCCAGCGGGAGGATAGTTAGTCTTGGTCTGAACAGCTCGGTAGAAGGACGCACGTTGTAAAATCTCTCTCAGAAAGACTAAAGCAGGTGACGGGTGAAAATCATTCATCGCAGTATAGCCAGGGCCTGACATTGTTAAGAAGGTAAGTGATCCATCGTTTGTTTCATCGCGATTTATTGATATTATTGCTATATTATGTTTGTGAAGTTTTGCCATGTTTTAGAATTGTGATTGTTAGTAAAACTTTGCTTGACCACGTGGCGAACCCGACCGGTTTTCGAAACCACAAGGTAGCCTCCTCTGTCCAACTGTTGTTTCTCCTATGTGTATTATTGCAAACCAGTGGCTGTACCGGAGAATGTGTATATTGTTAATTACTTCTCCATGTGTTTAGTTTAGCCATGATGTAGGTATATGTATAGGAATTATGTTGGAGATTTAAGTGGACCACAGACTTAGAAGAATTGGTCGTCCCTTATTTGTTTAAATGGATGCGATCTCACTGAGGGCTGTTTCTGCCAAAGTTGAGACGCTCTGCACAACCTTTGTATACAAGGCGTTGCAGAAATTTGTCTCATATTTTGCAGATGAGCAGGCATCTTGGTCCACAGCAGAGAAGAAATCCCACAGAGAGGCAACCCTGACACGTGGCCTGCAACCTTGAGCAGTGAGAGCATTGGGCTCCACTAGCTCAATAGTCAACTACCAAGAAGAAGAGACAACAACATCGCCGATAAAGCAAAGACCGATAAAGACTGGCAAACGACACGCTCCAGCGATAAGAATGCTCACTCTTTTCATAAAGGAGGCACTTTGCTTTCGTGCATTATATCTGCTGCAAACAATTATATGAGAATGTGGTGTTCTTTTCTTACTCAACTTTGACCATAGATTTTATCAATTAGTTAATTTGGTTGTATTGTTGTTCTTGTTATTATTATTTTTAATTTTGTTCCCCTAGTTCATGATGCTTGGTTTTGTATCTGTTACACTCGGTTTGATGTTGGTGTTTTTCTTTATCAGTATCCGATTCAGCCCCAATGCTGAATTCCTGATAAGGTGTAACTCAGATTCGTTTATTCACGCAACCCGCTCAAGCAGCATACAAGTCACTAAGTCGACGTATGAAGTTTTCCACTTTTATTCAGCACACATCAACAACTGCATACAATTCTCAACTCAACTCAACAACTTTCACAGCAACTATTTTTACAACACACAAAGCATCGAATATATAATTTTTTCTATCCTTCGAGATGACGACAGTTTGTTCTAAAAATGACGCATTACAACTAACCAATCAGAATTAAAGATCGTCATCACTGACTTACGTCATTCATCTCTCCACACATACCCCGAACCTTCTCTTACTTCGACAATCGTCCCGAAACTTCGATCGATAGTAAACAAGGAGATCCAGAGTATTCTCCGACAATATCGACCAACGAAAATTATCCACGTTATACAAAGCCTCTCCTAACAACAATGCAAACTCAAATCAAAGGTAAATAAACTCCATCATTGAATACTTTGCAAAACGAAACGATTAGATCTATCGTACGCGCTTCCGACATACTTTCGTACGCGTTTCAACGTAACATAACCCCCCACTCAAGAAGAAATTTACCCAATTTCTTTCAACAACGTTGAAACGTAATGCACAAACAATGTACAGAATTAAAACTTACTTCAGACTGTCTCATTTACTGTCAATGTTCTCAGTTTATATACACAGAGTCCATGTTTTTCATCCGCAAGTCTTTCTGGATACTGTCAATGTTCACAGTTCATTCACACAAGGTCAATGTTTCTCATCTGCAAGTCTGTTTAGATATTGCCAATGTTCTCCACACAGTCAATGTTCTTTCAACCGCAAGGAAACGACGTCCTCGTCAGTTGCGGTCGTCATCGGCCCAGGGTCAAAGACAGTGATCTCGTGGGCTTTCCTGGAGTCAGTGCATCCTCCGTTGTCTTCCTCTCCCGTCGGATGTCCGACGCAGTCGACGTTGTCAGCTCCCAGAATGCATTCGCTGGGTCTCACGGTCAGGTTGGCTTCTGCGGGACGGTGGAACAGCTCCCTCATGGTCTGCAGATGCTCCTTCCAGGTCTGGGTGTGGACTTCATGTTCGACCAAAGTCGTAGAGCCTGGGACATCATTGAAGTTAGGGGAAACTCGCCCATAAGGTCCTCGAGCTCCAACGTTTGACCTTCCGTCAAGCTCGGTCCTAGCTTAACATCATCGATGCCTTCTTTGCTGTGGAAGTCTCCCAGTTCCAACAGTTCTTCGCTGTCAAAGCTGTCGTCGGTCACAGCTGCTGTTGCTGCATGTACAGTCTCTGGCGGCCTCTCCACGTACAGCTTAAGGAGGTTGGCGTGGTATATTTTGGAATGCTGGCCGACCTTCACCTTATAGTCGTTGATCCCCACCACGGTCTCCACTTCGTACGGGCCTCTCCACTGCATCAGCAACTTATTATGATCGGTAGGTAGCAGCACCAGCACTTTGTTGCCAGGTTTGAACTTCCTGTTCACAGCCCTACGATCGTAGTAGTGTTTTCCACAGTCCTGGGACCTCTTCAGGTTTTCTCTGGCTATCTCGAGAGTCTGCTCCAGCTTCTCCCGTAGCTCAAACACGTACTGGTAGCTGTTCTTCACCTCTGGGGTGTCTACTTCTTTCGTCCACAGTTCTTTCAGGATGTGCATCGGCCCTCTGATGGTTCTTCCGTACAGCAGCTCGAACGGAGAAAAGCCGGTGGACTCCTGCGGTACTTCTCTGTAGGCGAAAAGTAGGGCGTTGATGTAGCGATGCCATTGTTTGGGCTGCTCGCTGCACAGTTTCTTCAGGGTGGACTTCAGCGTAGCATTGAACTTTTCGACAAGCCCGTTGCACATTGGATGGTAGGGTGTCGTAGTTAAATGCCGGATGCTCAGCAGTCTGTTGACCTCCTTCATGCAGTCAGAGACAAACTGCGTCCCGAGGTCTGTCAGAATTTCTTCGGGCACTCCAAGTCTACTGAACATGTCCACCAGTGCCTCTGCTACAGTTTCAGTGTCAATCTTCTTCAGTGGCACTGCTTCTGGGTACCGAGTCGCATAGTCCACTAAAGTCAGTACCCACCGATGACCTTCTTCACTCGGATGTCTTATTTCGCCGATTAAGTCTAAGGCCACCCTCTTGAAAGGTCGGTCGATCAGAGGCATCCTCTGCATAGGCACTTTCGGGACCCTTCCTCGAGGTATGGTCTTCTGGCAAATGTCACATGATCGGCAGAAACGGCTGACGTCCGCATGAAGTCCTGGCCAGTAGAACACCGCCTGGATTCTATCCGACGTCTTCTTGATACCCAGGTGACCTCCCATGATTGAGTCATGCGCTACTTCCATTACCTGGCGCCTTAGGGGTAACGGTACCAATACTTGACGTAGTGGTTTCCCTCCGTTGACCCTCGGGTGCTGGAAGATTCGGTACAGGATCTTGGCCTTCACCTCAAAATAGACCGTACCACTGCCTTTGGTCACGTGGTCTTGGCGGTTCCTGTACTTGTTTAAAGTGCTATCAGCTTCCTGGAGCTGGATCAGCTTATCTCTGTCCACGATGGCAGCTTTGGAGTTGTCGGCGACCTTCAGTGGCGTAGACATCTCGTCTCTCTTGGCCTGGGCCCCTGGTAGTAACAGCACCGACGATCTCTGGTCGGCAGGGCTGAGCCGGAGCAACCACATTGTCCCGTAGCAGCTCTGTAAGGTCTCCATCGGGAAATGGCAATGGATCCTCCTCCACAACTTCGACGTGTTGAGTTGAGGCAGGACTCCACTCTGGGTCGGGGTCGTCGGGTCGTCTCGCGCCGTCGATGTTCCCGATCATCAAATCGTATAGCGGCTTTTTCAGGCAAACCGCTTCTACTTCGCCTATGTAGAAAGGGGTGTTGACATGAATTTTTGCAACTGGCGCTTTCACACATTTGCTGTCGGCCATGAGTGTCCATTTAGAATCGCCGGTGAATTGTTCTTTAGCGATTAGGTCTTCTCTGACGATGACCCCACTACAGCCAGAGTCTCTTAAGACAGTCACTTCATGATTTCCGACGCGTCCCTTTGAAACAGGCATGTTCTGGACGGTCACAGCTGCGCTGGCGACGACGGGGATGGATTTTCCGTTGGCAAGGAGAAGTTGGCCATCAGTCATGCACTCTTGCACGTCCGTAGGGGTAGCTGTGCGCTCGGTCTTACTTGGAAGAATGACGCTCCCGCCGCACACCTGATGGTCAGATCTACTGGTTTGCCGTTGATTGGAGAAACGTCTCTGTCGGTTGCCCACCGCTGCATTGTCCGTACTGCCCCGCTGTCCGCTACTTTTGTTTTGAGGACAGTTAGCCGCTCTGTGGTCTGTAGCGTTGCAGGTGAAACAGCCTCTTGAATGCCCTTCCCTGGGGGGAGGCGTGGAGTCCGTCTGTCTCTGGTTCGTCTGGCTCCCCTGGATCTGGTTCACATGGTTTCCAGTCTTCTGAAAATGTTTCGTCGCGCTGGGTGGCCCCAGGGTTTTCCCATGAGCGATGAGATATCTTTCAGCAGCCTCAGTCACATCTTTAAGCGTCTGCAGCTTTTGTTCTTCTAAGTGGGTCGCTAGGTCCTTGTGACAGGCATTGAGAAATTGTTCTTTCACAATCAGGTCATGGAGACTGTCGTAAGACTTCCTTTCGCCTGATAACTCCACCCACTTGTGTAGATATGACG
>CM072523.1:25578461-25720961 GCA_036898135.1 Oncomelania hupensis | reverse complement strand
AGTAACAAATATCGAGAACAGTAGCTGCATAGACCCATCAAAGAGCGAACTACTCAAAGTGAGATTTGGACATTTAAGTTAGTGCAGAGATTAGAGGATTTTGTATAGAGTAGAGGAAATAAATGTGTGATATTTACTGTTAACAAGTGGCTGGACTACCTATGTTTCATAGCCGTGCGAGAGCTAGTGTGTCAGTGAATCTTTACCATTTTCTCCCTATCTCTATAACTCTATCCGCACATAGACCGAGCTAAACTTATAAATGTGTTAAGAGTAGTCATAGGGTGATTACACTAGCCGATCCCCACAGACGATAGACGAGTGTGTAATAACATTCCATTGTGCAGAGCCCAGCAACAATAGACCCACCGCCACAGATATAAACATACAATATCAAGTTCAGTAGCAACACACTAACTCATTTGTGTGCACATAAATTAGCACACACACACATGCACACTTGCTGAACATTCTGATTCACGAAGCTAAAGAAAAGAATATACCAAAGCACACAACATCAGATTATGTTCAAACCTGTATCCAAAGTGATAATGAGAATGTGCACAAAATGCATCACTGACACACATGCTTAAAACACCCAGTTGTGCATCAATCAGAATTTCTGGAAGTAAATTTACAAAAAGTAACATTATTAAAACGTTGATTTGTAAACTACGATTTTATTGTTTGAAAACAATTGTACAAAACATTTGAAATTGTGTGATTACTAATTTGTTGTGGACTTATTTCCTTACCAACGGCGTTTTCCACATTACCATGATGAAGAAGTGGCTTGCTGCATTGCATTTTGTATTTTGCAGGACTCCAGTGTCTTATATATGACTGACTATGAAGGTGTCAGGGATAATTTTGCTGATTGTAACAAGTAAGTTGATATTCTGATTCTTATAGTAGGGAAACATGTTTATGTTTCTACTGACTGATGTTTACAATACAGTACAATACAATACAATTCAATTGTTGCACGTTATGTTTCAATAATGGATTTAGCCCTGATGCTTGAATCGTGATATGTGTAACTCGAATTCATTTATCCACGCAGCCTGTTCACTCAGCAACAAGGCAGGAGTCGTCGTATGAAGTTGTCCAACTTTATTCACCATACATCAACGACTGCATACAAGATCGCTTTCTGGAAATCACTTAAAATCATTTTTTTAAGCAGACAGTGCATTACTTATATAGCATCTCTCCAGTAGTGAAAAACTTTAAACATTCCAGCATGACGCAATAACAACCAATTAAAATAAAACTCATCATCGAAACTATGCTTAGCTATTACGGTACAGATCTTGAAATTTTAATCGATAATAAACAAGTAATTCCAGAAAATTCTCAGTAATATGGACCGACGAAAATTCTAAGCAATATACAAAGCTTCTTCTAGCAACAGCTCAAAATGAAATCAAAGGTAAATACACGCTATTATTGCATTTACAACAGAAAACGATCGGAACTATCATGCGCATCTCATTCGTAACAATAATACAATACTATACAGCATTATTGTCTGAAACATAGAAACACCTAAAGTAGTTGTAGTAGAAATAATAATATGGATTGACTTTAAGCTTGCAAAGAAATTGTAAACACACATGTACTTAATGTAAAATGTTAATTCTTCTAAGCATCAAAACAGCTTGAATATGTATATGAAGAACTTAGCAATAGGCTTGCTAAAGCCAAAATTTCCGCTCACACAATGAACAAATGACTTGGCAGAATACCGGAATTCTCACTAGTCTGTTAGCAACAGCTTTGTTCACAATATGAAACTTGAATTTTGTCTGCAGATGATGAGAAACTGCACAATTCAATGGACCTTTACAAGATTTTTGTCAGACATGATATTTCCACAAATCTTTATTACCTTGTCAATGAATTTGGACAGGTGCATAGAGAGAAAAGGGGTGTGGACAAGAGTGAAAAATATTTCAACCCATCAGAGGGAATTCAGCTGGAAGTTTAAAATCATCTGCATATGGCAAATGGATCATTTTTATTTCAGCACCCTTGTTATATGCCCTATGATAATGCGTTTCAGATACAGCAGTATACATTGCAAGCGAGCGCACGTCCCAAGGGTAAGAGCGGCTCCTGCGAAATCGCCGCAAAAGCCTCAGCCCACTGGGGCAGAGGATGGAAACGCTAAACAAAACGCTCAGGTAGGATATTAAGAACAGACTTTGACAATATACACAGAAAACAGACTATAGAATGTGCATGAGAGAAACCGATTGAGAAGGGGGAGAGAAGTTGGGAGTAGGGTGGCGGACAATGTAATGCATCTGGGAAAAGAGATTATATATCGGATCTTTGTTATTATATTGTTTTGTTTGCATATGATTATGATTGCCTGGATAGGGGAGAGGGGAAAAGTTTTTAAAAAAGGGGGAGGGGGGTGGAGGGAGGATTAGGGGAAAGTTGTGCATCCTGTGCCTGAGAAAGAGATACAACAAATGTTTTGTTTGAATGCACATGGTCAGAATTTTTTTTTTTTATTGCACTAGAAATTTAGAGTTCTAAAAAAGCTTGAGTTAGATCCTATATCAGCCAGCGCCTTGAGCAACTCTTTGAGCTGGAAAAGTGCTATGTAGGAATGATTAAATAAATTAATAAAATCGGCAAAAGTTTAAGAGAAGCTAAAACTAAGAAGCCTCACTGGATGTGTGTTATACAGTTTCTGCTTTCATATCTTCATTGTCTTTTGTTTTACCTGCGTGCTTAACAAAATAATTACTGGCAGCTCCAATATTCACAAGCAGCATTAGAATTTGGCGTGTGCCAGAGCGCCCATGGAACCTTAATTTTTGTGTGGGCACCCAGATCTTAATTGTCTGTTGGGCGCACTGTAAAATCCGTAAAGAAAGTAACTCATTGAAGCTCCCTACAAACAGTCAACATCGTAATTAAAGATTGGAGAAAACTTAGCAGCAGAATATTCAGTTGCACATCAGATTCTTATTTTCTCTTTTAGTTACCTGAATTTACCTGAGTGGCCACTGAGGACGGCCGACGGGGTAGGAAGTTTGAGAACTTACAAGTTGCGATGGATCGGGAATACCCTCCCTTTACACTTGAAAGACAAGCTTTCTGATTGGCCAGTAATTTATTCAATGACCAATCAAAGAGTTGGTTGCTATCTAGCGCGTGCAAAACAAAACATGAAGTTACTCTGAAACAAGCATGTCGAGTAAAGTGTTTGCATCTTCAAAGAACGTCCATCGACTTCACAAGAAGGTGGCCAAGTACTGGAAAAGAAGACAAATAAAAAGTACAAAGAGGATAGAAAAAAAAATCTTGACTCATGGAAGGATTTCTAAAATTTGTCTTTTTTAAATCTTGATCCTTTTGTTAGTTTTACTTATCATATTACTAAATTTGAGACTCAACTCATATGTTCATAAACAGCTGATATTTTTTACATATTTCCCTATTGCCAAAATATGAGTGTTTGTGTATCTCAATCAGGTGTTCAGTGCCATGTTTTAATTTGTACTTTCTTTTTATTGGTTTTCTTTTTAGTTTTGTGTCTCTTTTCACATTTTATCAAAATCTGGTACTCTTAAAGAGATGTTAAATTACAGCAAATTATTAAATTAAAAAAAATGTTGATGCATGGTAACATTCAAGCAAAAAAAGCTAAAAAAAATTGTCTGGCTTTATTCGGCATTGCTTTTTAATTTTATTAATGTCCGTGCTCTTTCAATGTGAGTTCTTTTTAAATATTGAGCACTGAGCCTTTGTTATTGTTTGTATTGTTACTATGATATTTTTAAACACTTTTTTCTGTTTCAAGTGTAAAAAAATAATAACGTTTTTATGAGTACAACCAAAAACGCATTATTGTTGGTTGGTTTTTTTGTTGTTGTTATTTTGTAACTGTTTGGTTAAAAGAAATATTCTAAAAGGTCACTCGTGTATTTCAAGTTGTTTGTCTTCGGGCACATGAAAATTGGGGAGTAGGAGGGGAATGGGGAAGGGGGATGGTACCAAAAAAGTTTCAAGTAAGGCACCCAAATGGCACCCTTGTAAAAAAGTTAATTTCTAACCCTGAAAAGTTATCAGCAGTGACTGTAGACCATGCTCAAGAGCTGCTAAAGGTTCTGGTCGATGGTCAATCAGCCCGAGGCAAGCCCATACATATATAAGTCCTTGAGTGGGAGGTCTCTTGTTGCAGAAAGAGAATGGCAGCTCCAGTTCAGAGAAAATGGCCACAACGGCAGCAGCAGTGTTGGGTGGCTTAAAAGGGAAGAAAGCGGAACCTAAAGGCAGCATTGCTTCCATGTTTGCTCAGTCCAACAAAAAAGCAGACTCCAACTCCGCCCCCAAACAGGAGAACGGCAAGAAGGAAGAAGCCAAGGAGGTAGATGATCAACGAAAGTGGGGAACATTGTGTAGACTCGTTATATGAAATTTAGTACACTTGTAGGAAGGAGCTCATTACATGAAATTTAGAACACTGTGTAAGATCTCCGTATTTAAAATTTGAAAGCCTCATTTTTAAGTTCGATTGAAGAAATAAAAAGCGTGATAGCATCTTATATTATTATTATTATTATTATTATTATTATTATTATTATTATTATTATTATTATTATTATAAATGTAGAATACAATGTAGCTCCCAGTAAATGAAGTTTATATCGCTATGTTGATTCTTAGTATTTCAAATGTAGAACATTGTGTAGGCTTTCAATATTTGAAATTTATATTTAAAACTGTGTAGTCTCTCAATATTAGAAATTTAGAGCCCAATATATGGCATTTAGTACATTCTCATTATATTACATTTTTAAAAGATAAAATATAATTATCAGATTTCATTTGTAATAGTCAGATGCCAGGTCCCAAATTTTCAAAGATAGAAAATGTATATTCAAATGTCTGGACCCACATTTTTCTCGCATCTATAGATGTATATATGCAGATCTCAGGTCTCAATCTGAGTGAATGAATCATATGTTTGCTACTAATGATTTTGTCTACTAGTATATCATTAACACAGGCTTATCTGTTTTTCATCAAAGGGTACTACAAGCTGTTGATAAATATGAAGAAAAAGAATGGAATGACAAGAGTGTTGTGATGGTCTAATTTCTTTATGTGTCTGTAATCCCTTTCTCCCCATTTCCTCTCCGAAACTTATTTCTTTTGAAATTGTAGGGGGTTGTCTAATTTCAATGTTGTGTTACAGAACAAACCTACTGCCAAGAAAGGCAGTGTCATGGGCTTGTTCGCAAACGCTAAACCCTTAGGTAAGTGTTCATGGTTTCTTTACTGAAAGTAGGGAGAATGGAGGTGAGATTATCGAGGTATAACAATTCACCCGAAATTATTATAATGATTAATAAACTTTGTATTTTTATCACATTTACTTGCAAGATTTTTCACCAACCTGGTGTAGAAACGAAAGAAATGTTATTCTGTCTGCGCCTGTGAACATGTACCGAGCATCTCAATTTGAAGTTTGTATGGGTTTTACCCGTTTACAGCTATCTCGGTTAACCACAATTTTGGGACCTGATCAGGCCAGGATCAGGCCCTGATCTGGCTACCGATCGGGCAAATGGAAATTGGACCCGACTCGGGCCCGATTCGGGCAAAGATCAGGCGATCGTCGGGCTACCCGAAACTTACCCGATCCTAACCCCACGTTCGCAAAACAGTAGCCCAAATTTCGGAAGAGATCGGGCAGTTGTCGGGGTACCCAAAACTTACCCGACTGTTACCCAACCTTTGCCGAATGGTAACCCGATTCCGGCAAAGATCGGGCATACGTCAGGATACCCAAAACCTATCCTATTGTAACCCATCTTAAACCAGAAACAACCCCGATAGTGCCCCATCCCTGGCCAATGCTGATTTACCCTAAAATCATATCCCACATATTGTTTATGATATGTGATTGCATGAAGAAAGAATTCAAATGTTTGGTGTTAATAGGGACTGTTGGCACAGGCGTTTTTGTTTTCGGAAGTCCTTGGTGTGTCCCCACTGAAGTATTTACACACCATTTCGATAACGATATATATTAAAGTGATCTTCATCGCTATCGAAATCGTGTGTAAATACATAAACGAAAGGCAACGCCCCAAAAAACAACAACAGCGGAATAGGTTTTTGCAGGCAAAAAAATATCCGAGCGCATGCAACTGTAGAAGAAGACTGTAGAAGATTGGTGCCTTAGGCAAAGGACAACCGGAAAAGACCAGCAGTAATGGGCACGGAAGTTTACCCTTGGCTTATAATGTATAAATAAATACAATAGTTAACTCTTTCCCTGCCAATCGACGATATATCGTCGATCTGAGCCGCCATGATATATTGTCGATTTCAGTATTCCGTTTCGTTCCGTTTTTTTGTGCAGTCCAATCCAAGTTTTATTTTAACTAAAGAGAGATAACTCTTTCTACTTTCGTTCTCGATCGACACGCGCATGTTTTTTTCAAATTGATTCGTTTTTAGAGTGTTTTTTGTGCATTTTACTAAGAATTGTGATGGGCACAATCGACAGTGTGTCAAACTCTGCTAATAATCAATATAATTTCAAACTGTAAAGTGTATTTTGATCCTAAATAAATTTTCTTTCTGGTGTGTGAAGCTGATTCAGTGATTGGAATTATTCCTCCAGATTTTTTTTATCACTGTGGTATGTAGAAATATTTTTATTTTCTTTTATCATTTCAAAAAGATCAACATGCTTTCAAAACACATATTTCAATAGCATAATCAAATTAACATTTTTGTTTTGTTTTTTCTTATTCTTCACTCTTTTACCTTTAATTTGATATGAAATATGTCTATTTAACAACTATTATTGAAAGAACAGTAGCTTAAATGCCTAAGGTTCTGAACTTTCTTTCCGGTGCCAGAGAAATGTCTGGCACAAACGTGGAAACATGCCTGGCAGGGAAAGAGTTAAAAGTAACACTTTAACAATATTTTACATATTGTATGATAAAAATTAAGAATTATAAGCACAATTAAAAAATGATATCTTGCTGAATTGATTTAGTATAAATATTTTTCACATGCGTACGTCGCAGCAAATGTGAAGCAGACGAAACAGTCCACAGACAGTTTAGCCAATGAGAAGTGAGAGTAGGCCTAAGTTAGCTTGTGCGCAGCGTGCCTTTGTGGTGGGCGACACGCGGGAACGCGAATCGTTACGCATCCACATTTGTGGACTCCGCTATGCTTCGGATTTTTTTAAGGCTATATCGGTCCCTACTCTAGCCAGACAAAAGTCGGGATAAGTACTGTGCCCTAAGCGCCGCGAGTGGGGCCCAGATTGGGCTGGTTTGCTGGGATTGGCCTATTGCTGCTAAACATTGTAGTGTTTGTTTTGTTCCTCAGTCAAGAAGACTACTTCAGAGCCGACACCTGATGTCAAAGAAAAGGCAGATACCAAAGAGAGCAAGGAAAAGCCTGCTACAAAGGACACCAAGGCTTCAGAGAAAAGGACAAGTAAAGTTGAGGAAACCAAGGGGTGAGCATCTTCTTTCACTTTCTATTTTCTAATTTGATTTGGCACCTGTTGATCCCATAGTTTCGGAGAATCAAACGATAAAAAAACGTGTAATTATGATTTGCAAATGTAGTAACTTTTTTTGTCATTGTTCCTTTGAAAAGTAAATGTGTGAGTGCGCAATTCAAGTTCGATAGGGCCTTCCATTGTATTGGTAGAATATGATCAAACATAGCTCAGTAACATTTTGTCGATTTTGTGCAGTGTGTTAGCCAAAGTGTAATTAGTTTAAGATAAGATAAGATAAGATAAGATATTACTTTATTAATCCAAAAGCATGGAAATTACATTGTCTGTCAATTAAACATGTCCATTCATTCTTCTTTTACACACACATAAATATTTATACATTATTAATGATCTTCAAACACATGGACATATTTTCATAATGCAGATATTTCAATTAAGCAGTAAAACGGATTAACGTAAGAACAGATAAATATGAGAATTTAAAACTTATTAGTGTGTAAACATATAAACTATTTATACAAAAACAGTAGTTAAAAAAAAATTTAAACTAACTAAGCTGCATGAGAGTTGTAGAGTATGTTTAGTAAGACCTACCGACTTGTTTGTTATGTGCTTGAATGGCAAGTGGTATGAATGAGTTCCTGTACCTATTTGATGTTCCCGCTGGTGCCCTAAAACGTCCACTCCTGTCTATCCGTCGAGAGTCAAATTCCAAGAAAAGTGGATGGTTACTGTCAGCCAAAATTGCAGTCAGCTTTTTTGTCACTTGTCTGCTATGTATCGTCGCTATGTCATCCTGTTCCCTCCCAACCACCCCACTAGCCCTTTTTATCTGTTTGTCCAATCTTCGTTTTTCTGTTTGTGATACGTTTCCTCCCCAACATGAGATTCCAAAAGAAATGATGCTTCCTATTACAGCTGTATAAAACATTTGTAAAATTTCCTGTTTTACATTAAAGGATCTCAGTTTTCTTAAACAAAACATTCTACTTTGCAGTCGCTTGTAAATGTATTTTGTGTTATCGTTCCAAGTGAATCTATCATCGATAACCACACCTAAATACTTATATGCATGCACTCTCTCTACTTCTTCTCCTTTGATAAAGATAGGATTAAAATCAAACTTGTTTCCCTTCCTAAAATCAATTATCATTTCTTTTGTTTTGCTTACATTAAGATCTAGAAAATTTGAATCACACCAGTTGACAAAGCTATCTATTTCATCTCTGTACATGTTGTCCATGTTGTTGGTAATAAGTCCAGAGAGTGCCGTGTCGTCTGCAAATTTTATCAGGGGACAGGATTCGTGCTTTTGTCTATGGTCTGCGGTGTACAAAGAAAACAAAAAAGGTGCTAGAACAGTTCCTTGAGGGGCTCCTGTATTAGTCAACACAATATTAGAATTGTATACAATAGAATTGGAATTGTTTTGAACTCTGACAAACTGAGGTCTATTTGTAAGATAGTCAAAAATCCATAGAATAGTTCTAATATCAACATTCATGCCTGCTAGTTTTTGAACAAGTGAATGGCATTGCATAGTATTAAAAGCACTACTAAAATCAAAGAACATAAGCCTGACACAAGAATTTGCATTTTCTAAATGTGAGTACATTTTGTTGAGGACAAAAAGAACAGCGTCTTCAACATTTCTCTTACTTCTATAGGCAAACTGCAGTGGGTCAATAAAATCTGATACTAAAACATATAACTTATTAAGAACAAATTTTTCAAAAACTTTCATCGTGACAGAGGTTAAAGCAACAGGGCGAAGATCATTAAAAACTTTGACTGGATTCTTTTTAGGAACAGGTACTATGCATGACATCTTCCAAAGAGTAGGTACAACAGACTGAGTAAAAGACATGTTAAACAGAACAGTAAAAATACCAGCAAGTTGGTTAGCACATGTTTTTAGTAACTTAGGTGTAACTTTGTCAGGACCAGCAGCCTTTCGAGTGTTTAACTTAGTAAATGCTAAGCTTACATCCTCCTCACTAACTAATTGACTTTCAACCTCTCCTTCCTCCCCTTTCCTCCCCATTAATCCTTCCCTTAACTGCTCTCTCTGACTAGAAAAATCTTGACAGTCAAAACGACAGTAGAACTTATTGAGGTCATTTACATATTCTTGAGTACATTCCCCAAGTTGTGCACTCCCCCCACGCAGCATTTGACAAATTGGCAAAGGAAATAACTTAACAGTTTTGGAGTGTGATTTAGAGTTTTGTCAAACACTCAATTGTCACGCTGATTGACGTGGTTCAAACCAATGAGAAAACTAGACATTTTTTATTTCGATTTAGTTTATTTAATATTAGCAGAATATATGTTACATAGGTCTTCATAGTATGTGCATATGTTATCTTGTTGCAGATTGAAAAGTAATTTGAGTTCTTTTTTTTTTCTTCTGTTTTTTTGCACTCTTTAACAGCAAGAGGAAATCAAGGAAGGGAGATGACTCAGGTAAGCACTTTTACCAATATGAAGTACGTAAACTGTAGGAAAAGAAAATCGTGTTTGTGTCAACATTTGAAATGTTGATAATAGAATGGTACCTTTGATAAAGAAGAAGAATTCTGTGTGTGCGGTATTTAAGGAATATTTTGTTAATTTCCATTAAGGATCTATGTTTGCTATGGCAGTGGAGTAAATAAACATCCATCAAGAAATATCTTCTGTGTTTTATTTGGTCATATCAAACTTGCTTTTATTGTGAAGTGCAGTGGGTTTTGTTTTTTTAAGTGGAGGTAAACTGAAGTGTGTGTTGTGTATTATGTGTGTCAGGGCAGAACATTGTTGTATGGACATGAGACAAGATGAAACGTTGTTTTTGTGGTATGTTTAGATGACGAGGACTTCCAAGCAGGAAGGAAGAAACGGAGAAGGATTAAAAATGATTTGTTTGACAGCAGTAGTGAAGAAGGTATAGTTTTGCATTTTTATTGTTCTTGATTTTTTTTAATGGGTTGCTTCACATGTTTTATGGAGGATAGGGGTAAGGAAATATTTATGAGCTCAGTATTTTCAAGATATCCTTTTGCATATTCATCCCAGGGTTGCCAACCACTACGGAATTTCCGTAGTTTACTCCGGAAATGAATATGCGGCTACGGCGCTACGCAAATCGAAAATTTACTACGGAAAGTCAATTTTCGACGATAGTATTACAGTTTTAACGAGTTTTATTGAGCGCCTGTGCCTCCCGTAGCACCTCAAGGTCACGATCATTCGGTTTACGTGCACGGTGTAATAGACAGGGCTTCCAATGGTCTGAGATAAAAAAGGAGGAAAATGACCGAGTGACGAGGTCACGAGCGCACGACCCCAAACACTGTCACAACACTGTCTGCTATAAAAGAAACAATTTTATTAGTGAGAGTGAAGTAGAAGAAAGAAAATAAGTGATTTACAAAAGGTTTGATGTAAGGTCTCACATGAATAGAGAATAATTAAGGCAAATATGGAATTTACCACATTTTAACGATCTTAATTGCTTCATATCTTAAAAGCAAAAACTGAAGAAAAAAAATGGAATGTTCAGCAAAAAGTGACTTACCAAAATCTGCAATTAGAAGATATTTTTCTTGTGCAGCTTACTTAGTAAAACCACAATGAATTCAGAATACAATACAGAATACAATCCTCACTAGCAAGTCACTCATGGTCTACTCTTTTAGTGTTACATAGAATGTTCATAATATTAAACTACTCCTACTAGTTCTGCTTTTACAAAAAATTATGGTCAAATGCATACACAGTTATGGTGATGAAAAATGGTTTTGCACCTTTTAGGCCATCAGTAGTAGGAAAGGCATTTGGCAGTGAAACAAGTCTAAATTTTCGCTTTTTAAAAATGTTTTTCTAGTCGGCAGGAAAAGATTAGGTTGCAAACACAAATGTATGTACACAGATCCATGCTCATCGCACAACATAAAGTAGGCTACTGTGCAAGTTGAAAACTGTCAGCTCACTTTCTTGAAATGGGACTAAAGAAGCTCCCAATAGATGACTGTTTTCTGTTTTTGGCTGGTGTTGGCGAGTCAATTTTTCTTCTTCTACCTCCACCTCCATCCAGTCCCATCTCCACTTGTTTTCGCAAGAAACATCGTCAAACTTTTGGCCGCGTTGAACAAAAATTCGACCCGCCATTTTTGCCTATTCACAAACAGAACGATGATCCGTTTCCAGTCTTCAAAACCAGCCAATTACAGATCAACCAAACTGAGACTGTGTTACGGATATTTTGGAGCCCCTATGAAATTTTTACCTCGGCAGTTTTCTACGGCGGAACTTTAAAAATTTTCGGCTGAAATTTTTTTTAAATGGCGGAAATTCGCCGAACGGCGGAAGATTGGAAGCCCTGAATAGATCACGCTCCCAGTGCATGTTAGGAAATTCGACCAATCACCGTGAAGTGGTTTTGCAAACGGCCAATCGGTGCACAAAACCTCGACCTTCCTGTGACACTTTCGTTTCCGGGTCACGTTCTACAGCGTGAGAAGAAAAGTTTGTTTGCGGCGTATTTTGAATCCATGATGCCAAAAAGAAAGAAAACTAGCGATGAAAGCCCAGAAAAAAAGAAGAGGACAGCAAATCAAGAGTACAGGAAAGAGTATTCTGAAAAATTTCCGTGCATCACTGCGTCATCGAGATCACACGATGTGACGCGACACGTGAATGGCAACCGTCACAAAAGTCGTTGCCCTGATCTAGAAAAGTTTGTCCTTGTTCAGTCGGTAGCCACCTTCTTCAAGCCCGATATGGATCTCTCAATAATTCGTGCGGAAACACTCTTCACGACCTTCGTTACAGACTGTGTATGCATGTCTTCGTTTAAAAAAAATGCGAGGACGTATGGCTACGGAAAATGTCATAAAACTACTGAAATTCAGAATTTTTACTACTGAAAACTTTTTTGGGGGTTGGCAACTCTGTCATCCTCAAGAACATACCGTAAGGTAGGCATGGAATGCACACAGTGTACTATGTTTTCAGTTCTATATTATTTTGACTCGTCTGTTGGCGGCAGTGTGTCTTGTGTTCTCACCCCATAAAAAGATTATTAAGAATTTTATAAATCTGCATGAAACGAGTACTTGAGAGTCAAGAAATCTATTTTTTGATCTTGATTTTTACATTGCTGGAGCCCAAACCTGTTTATTTTTGGCAAATGTTTTGAATAAAACTTTATCTCCATGCAAATGACTTTACCACATCCGCTGTGGTCCGCAACCAGAGTCGTGGCAGCGTAGCATCGCTCACTGACGGGTCGCGTCTCGAGTCGTTTTAATGATACAAGGTAGAAGACTGGTGTTTGCTTCCCCGTTTTGAAGCTTGGTGGGATGGTATGTTTGCACAGAACCCCACTATGATCATTGGTTGAATGGTAACTTGCAGAAATGGAGATTGAGCCCGAAGAAGAGAGTCCCGTTCCCAGCCCAGTCCAGGAGCCCACACCGGAACCCGAGTCACCCCCCACTCCAGCCAAGAAAACCCCAGAAAAAAGAATAGAACGCAAGAGCAACGCTGAGGAGAATACTTCCAGCGGCGGCACGCACAGACGGCGAAAACGAAAGCTTGTGCCCAAGACCTATCTGGATGAAGAGGGTTTCATGGGTAAGGACAATATTATTGACTTGTTCTGTTTAGTAGCACAGTTCTTTGTATTGTAAAATGTGGACTGTATGAATAAAACAGGTAAACCGGGTGAGGGGAGTGATGCTTTCAATAAGTGCTGTAATCTTGTGATTTTGTGGTAGTGTTTTATTTTTTTAAAAATTGTTTTGTTTTATTGCATTGTTTTGTTGATACTACTTATTTTTCTTGTAAATTCATAAACGTCAAAAACATTGGTCTTCCTGTGCTTGCTTTTAGCCATTTTGTTTCATTGAAATGTTCATCTTTGACTGCTGTTTCTAAGTGTGTGGCTGTTGATTGAAGCATAGCAGTTCTACACTATTTATGATGATGATGGTGGTGATGATGATGATGAACAAAATATTGGTGGTGGTGATAATGGTGGTGGTAGGGATGATAATGACGATGATGACGATGATGATGATGATGAAAAAAATAGTGGTGGTAATGATGATGATAGTAATGGTGGTGATAGTGATGATAATGTGTTACAGTGACAGAGAAAGTGTGGGAGAGCGAGTCGGCCTCGGAAGTGGAAGAGGACACAAAGAAGACGGCAGCACCAACACCAGCACCAACACCAGCACCATTAGCACAGAAAAAGGCTGAACCAGCAGTAAGTTTCACATTTCTGCCTCTTTTTCTTTTCTTTTTTGATGTTACATTTGATGAGCGCTTTGAACTGGCAAGTGTGCGCTTTTAAGCAAAGTTCATTTTATTTTTTACTTCCATTTTGCCTACTTATCCTACAACACTGTATGTCATTTTCAGGGGTTAAAATTCTTTACTCTTTTTAAAATGAATCGTCTTAAATTTGACTACAAAGAAACCTCATACATTTTGGTTCAAATGAACTTTCTTTCTTTGTTAAGGAAATATATAAAGTCTTCAAGCAGTTGAATCAAATTTTTTTTATCATAATCAGTTTGGGGATTGAAGAACCAAATCATCAATATATTGTGAAGCTTATATAAAACTCCGTCACATTGGTCCTCATATTTGCAGCAATATTTGTTTATATCTTTTAAAAGGCATAAATCACCGTAACTAATTTTAAGATGCACATCTTTAGTGCTTGTGGTTGTTATAATTGTCTTCGTCATTAAATGAGACGACACATTTTGTTTGATTATTTGAACTAATAATAAAAGAGGGACTAGCTTGGGTTTTTAGAGGTTGCGGATTCAATTCCCGTGGCTCAGACTTTAAGTTGGCTGTGAACACTAACCACCTTACTGCTGTTACAGTGGAACCTCTCTACAACGACCTTGAAAATGTTGACAAAAATCGGTCTTTATAGAGAGGGGTCTTTATAGAGAGGGGTCTTTATAGAGAGGGGTCTTTACAGAGAGCATAATGGCCTTTTCTTGAATCAATTTGCCAGTGATCGGAATATTCTTTCTTCTAGCATCCATAAACCAATCCCAAACTTTCTCATTTACTTCCGAGTATGTTGTCTTCCTCCGTTTTGATCGCGTACAATCGGCATTATCACCACTTTCCCACCTTTTAAGAATGTCATCTTTGTCTCGGATAATTCCTTGAATTTGTGTTTTTCCAACTTTAAGACTCTTTGCGATCGCAATGGCAGTCTCTCCTTTTTTGTGTCTGTTTACAACATGAACTCGATCTTCCAGAGATAAAAATTTTCTTTTCTTTGTAGACTCCATCATCCCATCACGCTTTCTTTGCTTCTTCTCAGTGCCGCGCTCGTGATGTGAATAAAGTGAAATGCAAACCCCAAACGAGTAGAATCTAGAATGTGACGTTACAAGATGACGTCAAACTTATAGAAGATTACTTTATCGGCTGGCGTGTCACATATAGGTACCTGTCTGACTGTGCTGAACAAGATCGTAGACAGTTTTTATTGTGCAGTCATGCCGAGAAATCGCTATACGGTCTGCAAAGATCGGTTGTTAGACGTTATAGCGAGGGAGTCGCTATACTGATGACAGCAATATAAGGAAATACATCGGTTAAATTAAAATGGGTCGTTGTAGCGGGGAAGTCGTTATAGAGGGGGGTCGTTGTGAGAGGTTCCACTGTATCAGCGTGACGGTTATTTTAGTGTCTAGTGGGTGGGTTAAGGTGTAGTTTTGCTCGGGTTAATAGGCCATGCTTGGAAATACCAGGGGAAACAACTTTGGATAACTTGCCAGCATGTTTCTGCCCAGAGTTGTCTAATGTTGGGTGGTGGTTCTTTGCAAAGGAACAGTTTCTGGCCTATAATTTATGCTCTGTCCTCCATCAAACCTTCTGGATCAACCGAAAGGTTGATATCAATTTGCTATCCTAGCTAGCTCCGGTTGTTCAACCTTGCACTGCCCAGCGACCACCACCACTCTTTCACACACAAAAATCTTGCAGGTCGGGGTAGCTTTCAAAGTGTTTTGAGACGAGATGTCCATCCGGATAACTCTAGGTAACTAAAAACAAAACAAAAAGACAAGTTACCTCCCATTTCCTAATAAGACCTATTTGGTAGGACCTTGTCCTGGATGGCATTATGCAGATGCTGCCGTGTTATTGTTGAAAAAGCAACCTGAATCCATCATAAACATACACATAGCCGCTTCTCCTGTAAAATATATCAGTTTAAGGTGCAAAGGTACTTCATTAAAAAAAAAAAATATCCATGTTCAGGTCAAATGTGTGAAGTTGTATGTTAAAAATAGTTGTGCAACATTTTCATCTGTGGACGGATTGTGTTGCAGCCTACAAAGAAGGGCCCACAGAAGAAAGGCTCACCAGTGAAAGGAAAACAAACTTCTCTCACTTCCTTCTTCAGGAAGAAGTGATCTTCCTTGACATTCCAACACTGATTTTCTAAGCAGCAAAAATCAGTACTCTCTGAGCAGCAAATTAACAAAATACTGGAACAAAATGTAACGACTACACACTAATCATTTTATGAGTGAATTTGTTGTTGGCTAAACATGCTGTTAGCATGGATTTGCATTACAGAATAATTGTAGGAATGAATGTCACATGAAAGTTTTAGCATAAGTGTTGTTTTAATTTTAGTTTGGGAAGTCAAAAGGGGAGGACAAATATAGAAGCATGTTTTGTTTAAAGTTTTATGTCAGTGACATCTCTTATGACCATTCTGTCCATTATAGCAAATCTGTTATAACCATTCTGTCACTAGTGTCAGTTATGACGATCACATCAGTTATTGCCAAGATATACCATCCAAAGACTATATGTTTGTAGTCTTTGCCCTTACCGCGTTGCCAATAACAGAAGATATAATGCAGCATGATGTGTTTATTAGAGATATAATTTTTACAACATTGCCTGATAGAGTCTGCTCAGTTTGAGTGTTATGAAGTCGGCTCAATATTGATTAGCCATTACAGTGCAAGGCTGTAAATTGCAAAGGCTGACTGATGCTGTGTAACTAAATTCAGCACAGCAAATTCCAGTGCTGGAAACAACACAGCAGTGTAAGAGATCTGGAGTTTAGTTGTTTGTTGGTTTCTTCATGAAAGTGCTTGCAAGGGAAAATGTTGACTTGCTCAGGTCAAGGCTTCTGTAATGTTTCATGTGATAAAGTAAATGAGTGACTATAACATAAAAGTAACAACCTACAGCAAATGAATCAATGTATTGATTGTGGCTGCTCAGCCTAAAAAGAAGAAGAAGACATGGAAGGAGGAATACTCTATGCCGTAGACTGTCCGTTTTCACTTTTGAATCCGTGAGAATTAAATGAAAACAAAGCATTTGACAAACATGGCACAGTCACTGGAAGATGTACCACTCTAGTATGACACTTCTGCCACTATGTTCTTAAAGGAACAAAAGGGAACATTATGCATTTTATGGTTAACATTGATTTTCGCTTCTGCCGCTGATGGGTTGACATTATAAAAATGTATTGTTTGTTTTTTCTTCTAGGTAATGTTTGTAATTATTTGTTGTGAACATACACATTGTTTGTACCTGTAATTCAGGAGAATAAAATCATGAATGAAATTTAATGCAAGTGTTTGAAGCTGTTTTAAGTTGAACATTGGTTGTTCTACTTTCATGCTATTTTATTGTTTAGTGTTAACAGTATATCTGCAGATATTATTCAGTCATGTCCACTGACTGGGAACAAGGTAAAGTATAAGGCTAAACGTCATTGAATTATTCTTGTTCATAAGATTCGCCTTCAATGCAGTAATTTAAAACCTCTCTTAAATCTCATCATTTTCTTTCCAAGGATTGAAATGAGTGAAACAAATTTGCAAAGTATTCTGTTCGAGTGTATGTGAGCACGTGAGTGAGTGTTAGTTTCAGTCATTAGTTTTTACATATATAAGCTTGCTGCTAATAGTTCGTAAGATTTTCTAGTTCTGTTTTATAAAGTTGTTTTGTATTCATGTAAGCACTTAGAGATCTAAGTCTATATTAGGTGCATAAATATTCATAATAATAATAATTCAGAAATATCTTAGCAACAATTGCATCTTACAAAGGTCTGAGCAAAATAAACATGAACACTTTTATAAACACACAAGAATTTTTTTTTTTTAAAATTCTTTTTAAAAAGTTAACTCAACGTACTGTGGTCAAACTTTTTTCGTGTGAAAACATTTATGAGCTTCATTCCTGTTCATTCTCTCGTTCAGAAATGCAGCTTCAAACTATGACCCCTGTTGTGTCCTGCTTTGTATGTAGCAGCGCTTGAGCTAAAAAAGCGCTATATAAAAACGATTTAATAAAATAAATACATATTCTTGTTTAGTTGCAGATGAGAGGAGTTTTATCAGAATACATATCACTACCGCAGTGCTATCTAAAACTAATTTTTTTTTAAAAATCCATTTGATATATAAAAGCAAGATGGTTTATAAGCCCCCCGTTGGGGTTATGGGGGAGAGAGGGGGGGGGGGGGGTTCAGTATAAATAGTATCCCCGCTTTCTGAAAATTCAGTGCTTTAAATTCCCACTGTCGCTGTCTTTCTCCTTTGTTCTTTCTCATTCCAACTGACTTCTCTCGCTGTCTTTCTCCTTTGTTCTTTCTCATTCCAACTGTCTTCTATCAATCTACTATGCTATCTTCTTCTTCGCTAGACCAGTCACCTAACTTTTTTCTTGAAAACTCTTACGAGACAAAACTCCTCATATGTGTGTGAGGTCTGATGATGGATCAGCTTGGGACTATTGGACACTTTCTGCCAGGTGGTCACTGGGGCTTCCTATAATGTTATTATTTGGCAATGTAGGCATTTTATTATGTGTTTGTTGATATTTTATAATGATGTTTGTATTCTATTTTGTTTTTGTAAACTGGGGTTCGATAAATTAGAGTATAGCCTCAGCGTCCCTTGCGTGGGATGTCTTTATTGTAAAGTGACTGGCTTGTGGAGTGCCTTCAGTGTAACCACTAGGGTTGTTTCGGCAGATCTTTTATGTGGATCAAAGATGAGTCCTCTTTCAGCGAAGTTGCGATCTTGGTATTGTGGTCCTGATTCGGCTCTTTGCAGTCTGCTGGATCTTGTAAGCAATTAACAACTAACTAATTTAACTTATAAATCAAGGTAGAATTTATTTTTATTTTTAGAATTAATTAAAATTTAAATTGACATACACAAACCTGCAATCAACTAAGCCAAGTTTTAATCTCATCAACATTCGAACATCAACACTGGGATAAAAGACAATATGCCTTGTGCAATTCTCCAACAATGTGAAGATTCATTTTTCCAGTATAAAAATACAAATACACAAACAACAATCACAAGCAACAACTTCAGTTGGATTTGAGTACACATGACTTTTTACACATACACGAATTATCAAGATAGTTGCCACTGCATGTGAAAATGCAGTGGGGCTTTTTTTAACCAAGGAAAGTTCAACAGCTACTAACTACTAATCAAAAGCTATCGACTAATGCATAACAATGAAATGTTAATTTTTTAACTGTTCAATAATATGGCAAATTTTGCCTCCTTGGAGCAGCTATACAAACCGACCCTAAACTAATCATGTTACCATTCTTTTAACTTCTCGTTAGAGAGAGGGAGCATCATGACAGTGGGTATAGAGTCACAACACTAGTCTGGTCAGCCACAGCCACAAACCAGTGATCGTCTTTCACAAAAGGGGCCATCCAGTTCACTTTCAGGGGGTGGTTGATGATGTGCGAGCGACACAGGGCTGTGATGGCTTCGTTGCGCCGATCTTCCGGAGAGCTGTCGCCGTTGGCCACCATGTCACCTTGCTGCTCAAACTGCTCGGCTTCGCTCAGGTCCCACAGGATGATCTTGGCGTCGTTGCCCCCAGTGACCAATTTGGCGCCGGCCATAAATTGGACCTGAGACACGCCCTGCTGGTGCGCGTGCAGGCAAAACTTCTCATGCAAGTGTTTCTGGGTGCTGCCAAAGACGGCTACCAATCCGTTCTCAAGCGCGCAAGCTGTCAGCGAGCCATCTGCACTCTGAGGTGACATAAACAAAATAAATCTTGGTCAGCCTCTTATCAAATTTATTTGTTTATCTTACTCACGGAATAACTTTATTGTTTATCTTGGATTTATGGGCAACCATCATTTTCAATAAAGCACTAAGACAGAGTCAAACTCTACCTAAGGATTGTGGGTTTGAAATTCACAACCTGAGCTGCAGAAAATAACAGGCTGGATATAATATATTCATGGTGAACATTTCAAACCCACACAGTGCCTAACCATTGATTAGATACTATCATATAATGCCATTAATATACCAAGTAAAAACTTTACAAAAAAAGGGCTTTGGTACATGAGGCAACATCACAGCAAGCAAATAAATAAAACAATAAATACGTCATAAACAAGTACGAGGGTGGTCCGAAAGAAAGAAAGAAATGCAATTTATTTTTCAATATAGTCTCCTTTTACTTAGTTCGATACACTTGATCCTGCAATGCTCCAACTTCTTTAACCTGTCTGAAAAATAAGTTTTCTCGAGGTCTGCGATGACCTCATTCGACTCAAATTTCTGCCTGGCGTGTGACTTTTTCAAGTTTGGAAACAAAAATAAGTCACACGGGGCCAAATCTGGAGAATGGTGGATGGGGCAGCAGTTCGTAGCCCAATTTGGCCGTGGCGAGGGAGGAGGTGTGAGCTGGTGCGTTATTATGGTGGAAGAGCACTTTTTTTAAAAATCCGCGGACACGCCCGCTTCGAAACGCGGTCAAAATAAAACTATGAGCCCAATCCAACTGAAATTTCAACAGAAGCCATCTACGAGAATGTACTACATGATAGTAAATTGCTCTTGCGATACTGGCACCATCGGGCAGTGAGGTACTTATCGGACTGCCCTCGTATATATATATATATATATATATATATATATATATATATATATATATATATATATATATATATATATATATATATATATATATATATATATATATATATATACGCATAATACATGGTTTACCGCGACATGTGTTCTGGCACCGTTTTTTGGCAACACCTATTTCTACTGGTCATATAAAGTCAAATTTGATGTCAGACTGTTAAATGCACATCTGTGATTATAAATATGGGTCAATATTAAATATATATATATTACACCTCGAGAAATTTGAGAAACAAACAGGTTGCCACAACACCCTGTCTGTGACATATGTCGTCAAAAAACGGTTATGCGACTCGTATTCACTATATATATAAATATATTTTTATAACGGGCATGCTGATTGAACAAATACATTTAAGATTAATCTATGGACAACTGTCAATATAAATACGTAACAATATTTTTTTTTAAAATTAAATGAAACATGTTCTTGGGACTGTGGAAGATATGCATTCAAACTGTAAAAGACCGTGAAGACGGCAGCTTGCTAACTGATTCGTTTTTTTTTTTATTTTTCTTCGATTTCTTTCTTCCTACGTCACACTTCCTACAATGACGTAAAATAAACACCATGACGCACAATAAAACACACACATACAGTTCCAAGTCAAGATCTGCTACATCTCCTTTCTCAAATAATCACAGTAATAATAATAATACATACATTAATACCTATCCTATCATATCCCCTAACTCGGAGGTCGTAGGGGCACCACAGATGATCGTTTAACCAGCGTAATCCATCTTTCCCTGCCCTCAGAAACCCTGATTGTTTCGCTCATTGTCAAACCAGTCATTCTCGAATGTTGTCCTCCCACCTCTTTTTTGGTCTCCCTCTTCTTCTACCTCCTTGCTCTGTGCTTGCAGGATGGTCTTTGCAAGACCTGATGATCTGGTAACGTGGCCATACCATCGGAGCTTCCGTTTTTTCACCACTGTGAGCAGGTCATCGTGTTGTCCAATGGCTTGTGTGATGGTCTGTCGGACTTCGTCGTTGGTGATGTGCTGGGTATAGGAAATGCCCAGAAGTCTTCTGTAGCACCTCATCCCCATGCTTTGTATTCTTCGTTGTAGATCTGCTGTGAGGGTCCATGTTTCGCAATCATATAGGAAGATGGAGATGACAAGGGAGCGCAGCAGTCTTACCTTGGAATGTAACCTGATGGTCTTGTCTTTCCACATTGGCTTCAACCTCGCCAGGGCAGCAGTTGTTTGTGCGATACTGTAGAGGACTTCCTGTCGGGACCCATTGTCTGATACAATGTCTCCTAAATATTTTAAGCTAAGCACTGTGTTGAGGGATTGGCCTTGGACTTTGATGTCCGTGTTGATGCCATTGGTGTTGTTGGTCATCATTAATGTTGGTCTTCTCTGCACTTATTTCTATTCCATAGGCTCTGGAGGTTGTGTCAAGCCTCTGTACCAGCTGTTCAAGTTCTTGCTCCTCTCCAGCCAATCCATCAATGCCATCCGCAAAACGAAGGCTGGAGACTGCTCTTTTCCCAATGCTGACTGTGCCTTCAACACAGTGCATAGCTTCAAATGTTTAGGAGCCATTGTATCAGACTATGGGTCCCGACAGGAAGTCCTCTCCAGGATGGCACAAACAACTGCTGCCCTGGCGAGGTTGATGCCAATGGGGAAAGACAGGACCATCAGTCTACATTCCAAGGTAAGGCTGCTGCGCTCCCATGTCCATCTTCCTATATGCTTGCGAAACATGGACCCTCACAGCAGATCTACAACGAAGAATACAAAGCATTGAGATGAGGTGCTACAGAAGACTTCTGGGCATTTCCTACAGAAGTCCGACAGACCATCACACATGCCATTGGACAACACGATGACATGCTCACAGTGGTGAAAAAAACGGAAACTCCGATGGTATGGCCACGTTACCAGATCATCAGGTCTTGCAAAGACCTTCCTGCAAGGCACAGTGCAAGGAGGTAGAAGAAGAGGGAGACCGAAAAAGAGGTGGGAGGACAACATTCGAGAATGGACTGGTTTGACAATGAGCGAAACAATCAGGGTTGCTGAGGACAGGAAAAGATGAAGTACGCTGGTTAAACGATCATCTGTGGAGCCCCTACGACCTCCGAGTTACCGGATAGGATAGGATACGATAGGATAGTTTGCTGTGGTATTTTTCACTTCACATACAATTAGTGTGAGGGAGAGAGAGAGAGAGAGAGAGAGAGAGAGAGAGAGAGAGAGAGAGAGAGAGAGAGAGAGAGAGAGAGAGAGAGAGAGAGAGAGAGAGAGAGAGAGAGAGAGAGAGAGAGAGAGAGAGAGAGAGAGAGAGAGAGAGAGAGAGAGAGAGAGAGAGAGAGAGAGAGAGAGAGAGAGAGAGAGAGAGAGAGAGAGAGAACACATTATCAAAATAATTATAACAAAATTAAGAAAATAAAAAAATACATGTATTTATTTGTCAAAGTCAAAGATGTTATTACTTAAGCCCAAAAGCTATGGCAATTTGTTTGTACTAAAAGAATTGGGTTTTTTTTTGTTATATAAATAATAATACATTATAAATGTTGCAGGGTGTGTGCATATGAGTGATTAAAAGTAGAAAGTGATATCGCGCAGTCTTTGTCCAATAAGACGAGCACTTGGTTGGGATGATTCAGAGTTTGCATGAGATTTACATCATCAATCAAGCAATTGATCATGCAAGCAACCCTCTATAAATAAACAATAAAGACCAAGGCTAAACAGAATTTTTAAAATTGATAAAAAAAAAAAATTATGAACAACATGAAGATGATACTTGAATTAATGACAAATGCAAAACTTTACAGTTATAAATCAAATAAGCCAAACATATTGATTGATTGATTGATTGTTGCTTTAGGTCCAGCGGACTCTTCCGAGCCAAATCAGGACCGGACAACCCCCGATCCGCATAAAAGATCTGCTGAAACAACCCTAGTGGGAAAATTGAATGCCCTCCACCGGCCAGTCACTTTACAATTAAGACATCCCACGCGGGGGACGGCTGAGGGTTTACCTCAACTACGCGAACCCCCGGTTACAAAAACAAAATAGAATACAAACATCATTATAAATTATCAACAAAACACATACATATAAAATGCCTATAGTGCTAAATACTAACATCATAGGAAGCCCTAGTGACCACCCAGCAGAAAGCGTCCAACACTCCCAAGCTGATCCAACAGACCTCATACACAAACAAGGAGTCTTGTCCAGGAAGAGTTTTCAAGAAAAAAGGTAGGTCATTGATCTAGCGAAGAAGAAGATAGTATAGCAGAGTGATAGGACAGAGCAGGAATGGGAAAGAGTAAATGAGGAAGATAGCGACAGTGGGAATTTAAAGCACTAAATTTCCAGAAAGTGGGGATACTATTTATACTGAAACCCCCGGCACTCCACACGGATTACATTATATTACATGATTATTGCTTTAGGTCCAGCGGACTCTTCCGAGCCAAATCAGGACAAGTGTAGCAGAACCAGGTCCACAAAATCAAGACCACAACTTCGCTGAAAGAGGACTCGCCCCTGATCCGCATAAAAGATCTGCCGAAACAACCCTAGTGGTAACACTGAAGGCACTCCATCAGCCGGTCACTTTACAATAAAGATATCCCACGCAGGGGGCGCTGAGGCTATACTCTAATTTATCGAACCCCCGTTTACAAAAACAAAATAGAATATAAACATCATTATAAAATACCAACAAAACACATACATATAAAATGCCTACATTGCCAAATAATAACATCATAGGAAGCCCTAGTGACCACCTGGCAGAAAGCGTCCAATATTTCCAAGCTGATCCAACAGACCTCACACACAAATGAGGAGTTTGGTCCCGGAAGAGTTTCACGAAAAAAAAGGTAGGTGACTGGTCAAACAAAGAAGAAGATAGTATAGTAGATTGATAGAGCACAGAGTAGAAATGAGAAAGAACAAATGAGAAAGACAGCGACAGTGGGAATTTAAAGCACTAAATTTCCAGAAAGTGGGGATACTATTTATACTGACCCCCCCTTTCCTCATCCCCCCCCCTCACCCCGGCACTCCAACTGGGGTGTTCCGAAAACAATCACACTTGCACATTAAATGTCTCCAATTTATACCTTTAAAAACATACACATACAAATGTTTTGTAAGACATTACATGTACATCAGAAGGCAAGAAACCGTGGTCTCACATCAGGGAAGCATGAAACTTGTCTCACATCTGTCACTGTCACATCATTACACACATAAATGAACACACGTTGCTTCACTTTAAAACAACAACAACAACAACAACAACAAACAACAAACAACTTCAGATAAGCAATGATTCATTTGAACAGTTTTTCTTCAAAATGTTTATAAACGTCTCCAAAATAGCAATTCCCAAACATGGAAAACTGCATATATATATAGGCAATGATTGGAAGCCAACACATCTGAAGCATATATCAAAACTCCACAGACGATGATGTTGGTAGTCAGTGGTTGTCTAGTATAGCAAAACTGCAATGCATACTACATACCATTGTACATAATGACAGGTGGAGAACCGCCAACCATACTTCATGTACATTAGACAATTTGTGCCTTATGTCATTAGGCAAGAAAATGTAGCGCACATCAGGAAAGCGTGAACACATGCCTGCCATCAGTAAACACATATTCATAAAAACGTATTCTTGGCAATAATAATCTACAAATATCTTCACCTGTACAGCAAGTTCTGTCTGTAAGGCAATTTCTGCCTAAACCCTAGTAAGGCACTTGCCAAATTATTTGGCCTTTCCTGTCTGTTGTTAGGCAATTCCCCACTGAGGTTAGGCAGGCAGGCAAGTAGAAGAACGTCCCCAGACACATAAGCATATAGGGGACTTGGATGAACGAGGTCCGATGTAATAAGAAGTCGTTTTGCAGAATGGAGTCAAATGAAGAAGGAGCGCAAAAGCTGCTACAACAACCAGCAGGAAGATGCGTTGAATCGGAAGGAAGACGGCGTCAATAATGTAGAGTGAAGATGTGACAAGGGTGGCAAAAGGGACGCCAAGACAAGGCCGCCAAAGGTATAGCAGAGGGAGGGAGGAGGGCCAAAGGGCGACTAGGAGGGCAGAGTGAGCGGATTATTTATTGTCTAAGGAGAGATAAAATAATTTTTATATGAAGACAGACCAGGGGCCCGTTCGGATTGGAAACGGTACGCACGCCGCGGGCGTGCGCGTGCGTTGGCGAGCGGTGGCTGAAGGTAGTATGCCGCGTGCTTCATGATATCGGAGCACAGCACTGCAGCAATCGTCTTCACACGGTTTCTGTTTACAATCATTCCTTCTTCTGCCGCCATTTTGAAAACGCTCACCACGCGCAAACCGTTTCATAAGGCAAAGTGTGCAGTGCGAGCGCTCACCGCAGGCGTTTTGTTCTAGGCAACAGGCCCCAGGTCTGCCGGGTTATTGCACGGAACAGTATAGGGCCTATATTATATAAAAACAATCAAATTATAGAAATTTAATCTAAAATTAATGATAAAACACGTCCGAGTAAGATTAAAAGCGGGGTAAAAAGAAAACTGCACCAGATCAAGCTTGAACCAGAGCGGCAGCCAGCGGGCACGCGGGAAGGCCAGTTTAGGTAGGATCCGGTCCCACCACTGGGTCAGGACTGTCTCGGATTACCACGCCCATAGACTTGAGAGCAGCCTCCGTCAAAAGGGACTTTACATTACATTACATGATTATTGCTTTAGGTCCAGCGGACTCTTCCGAGCCAAATCAGGACCGGACAACCCCTGATCCGCATAAAAGATCTGCTGAAACAACCCTAGTGGTAAAACAGAACGCTCTCCACAAGCCAGTCACTTTACAATAAAGACATCCCACGCAGGGGACGCTGAGGCTGTACTCTAATTTATCGAACACCCGTTTACAAAAACAAAATAGAATACAAACATCATTATAAATTATCAACAAAACACATACATATAAAATGCATACATTGCTAAATAATAACATCTACCACCTGGTAGAAAGCGTGCAATATTCCCAAGCTGATCCAACAGACCTCATACACAAATAAGGCGTGTTGTCCCGGAAAGTTTTTAAAAAAAAGGTAGATGACTGGTCTAGCGAAGAAGAAGATAGTATAGAAGATTGATAGAACAGAGCAGGAATGAGAAAGAGCAAATGAGAAAGACAGCGACAGTGGGAATTTAAAGCACTAAATTTCCAGAAAGTGAGGATACTATTTATACTGAAACTCCCGGCACCCCAACGGGGGTAAAAGGGACTTGAGTCTCAGCCGTAATGTATAGACTACATCTCTAGCAGAACGCCGGTTGTAGATGGAGACAACTTAGGAAAGGAATGCTCCGCTATTTACACAGGGGAGCCAGAGCCGGGGGGGTGGGGGGGGGGGGGGGGGTCTACGACATCCCGTCCCGCGTACTATTTGGGCTCGAGGCAGGGGCCTTGGAGTCGGACTGTGAACTGGCTGTGTGACCGGGAGAAGACGGATTTCCCACAGCCAAGCTATGAACCGTAACGACAAGCCCAGCCACCGTGTGAACAAGTCTCTCCACCAAGCCTTCGAGCCTGAGTAAGGCAGCCCAGGATCTCTACTGCCATCGGGAGGCGCAGAACCTGTCACTTAAGGGTTCGAATCCCTAGCGGTCTCTGTGACTGTGGGGTGCGGCAATGCACCCGAACCATCAACTGTCGAAGAAGGAGGGGGCGGGAGGGGGGGGGGGGGGGGGGAAGGCGATAAACGCCCTCACAGGAGAAACGGGAGCACTAGGGCTTAAAATGAAGAACTAACTAATCCGTGTGAGCCCCCCTTACTCCCTGCCTCCCCAGGTGAAATAATCTCTGTACATTCTTCTTGAAATGATGACTGATGTAGCTATACCTGTATCGAATCCATTTTTCTTTGCATCTAAGTCTGTGAACGGTTACCTGGATGGCTGGCAAGCCATCCATGCTGTCACATCAGATATTGGGCTACAGAAGGCACGGTTGATCACATCGACGAAATGCAGAAAGTATGGAGCTACAATCACTCAACTGTTTGATTTGTCACCCAATGAGCAGAAATTGCTAGCAAATCACATGGGCCACTCTCTGAACATTGAAAAATAGTACTATCGCCTGCATGAAAGTACCACTGAGATCACCAAAGTTGGAAGATTGCTTGCCAAAATTGACAGTGGAGAAACCCCAGATTGTTCTGTGTTTGAAGATGACAATCTTGCTAAATCAACCCCACCCACACAGCAGACATCAAGACAAGATGGTAAATTCTGTGTCTGTGTTACATAAGAAAATGTCTTGGGAGAGCCAGTTGTCCTTTGTTGCAGAAGATGCAGTATTGCTTCTTGTCAAGGACGTATTTTCTTTTCCCAGTCCCAGCGTTGGCATGTTCAACTGCACACACACAAAAAACCCATGTACTTGACCCAAAGCGTCATTAATACTCCACCCGCCTTTTAGGATTCGATTACGAACCTCGGCAATATGAAAAACGACAGAATTTGAGACAATATACATGTAAGCAGTAGAGTCTTGAAAAGGAACATTGAAAGAGAATGTAGTGAGGCTACTCACTGGTAAGAATATTTTCATAAAAGAGATTATTTTGTTGATCATTATGCTATGCAGAGGGATCAGGGGCAATTTAGTTTAAAGTTCACAATGTTTTGTGGTTTCAAATTCTAGCACACACACACACACACACACACAAATCCTAAAACCTAGGGAATTAGAAGGAGACAGCAATTATTTATTTTAAACATATATATTCAATATTGTAAAGCAAAATGTTCTGTTTAAATCAGGAGGTTAAAGATTGCTATTTAACTTAACACATTTATATAATAAAATAAGTTATGTGTACATAACATCTGAGAAACAAAGACATGTGTAACAAAAAGCAGTCAGTTCCAGTTTTTATTCAAAGAAAAGATCAGGTTAATATGTCTTGGAAATTGGTTCATATAGGTGTGTTGCACGATGTCTTGCACAGAACGGGGGCAATAGTCAACACAAACTGCAGACCCAACAATACAGAAGACTCGGACGGCTTAACTTCATACAACAAACTCGCTCTATTGTGATATTCTTTTTGTTTAACCACGGCCAACGGCCTTTTCGGATGTCATTGTTGATTTTTGTAAAGAGTAAAACATTACCTCCAGTTCTGTGCAGTTACCTTTGTTTTAGTTAATAGAAAATACATGTACATGGAGAGAAAAAAGTATAAGTGTCAGTTAAAGTACATATACATTAAAGAAAATTTGACTTCCTTACCAACTGAAGATAGAGCAGAGCTAGGGGAAAGAGATGATGATGCTGCCTCATGTACAGTCCCCTTCATGTGATGTTTCCAACACTGTTGCGACTTTCTCCTTAGGACTCGCTGTTAAAACAATTTACACAGTACATCAGAAAAGAAAAAAAAAAAACTTACAAGACTGACAAGTGATTTACATTAAAATTTAAATCTGTTTGCCTCCCATCTAGATGTACGGTAGACTTGCTGTTTTCAAAGAACAAGAACTATTATAAAAAAATAAATAAATAAATAAAATTAAAAAAATATAATAATAATAATAATAATAATAATTATAATAATAATAGTAATAATAATAATAATAATAATAATAATAATAATAATAATAATAATAATAATAATAATAATAATAAATATAATAATAACTGAATATTTTTTCGAGCCTACCCAAAGACCGGTTACAAGAAAAACAAATATTTTCAATTTAAAACCAGTTAGAAGAATCCATACACACATACTGGAAACACATCACCCTTCCCCTCTCCTCCTCCCCCCTCCCCCCCCCCCCCAAAAAAAAAAGAAGAAAAGTTACCTGTTTTCAACTAGTCAAAATTATTATTAATTATTACAACAATTGAAAAACAAATCGATGAGCCTGCTATCTGATCAGAAACTGTTACATAAAATACTCTTTGAAAAAAACAAACAGATTTTCAACTGCCTTTTTTTAAATGTTGGAAGTGTAGCATACTGTATAACATATAAGAAATTCCATGACTGAGGATCAGAGCAGAAGAAGCTTCTTGCTCCGTTAATGCGCTGAACTTTGAACTATACTATGTACAACAGCCAGCTTATGTTTCATTTGACTTACTGTAGTGTTATTGCATTAACATTATGTACACTATTATAACAGGTGTTTGTAAAAGTCTGAAAATAATTCACTGATGATCAAACTCACGTCCAATTGACAACACTAAAGAGTGTACACTAAATCTGAAGATGTTAAAAGTTACTAAAATGTTAAAAACGTTGTGCAACTTAAAAAAATTATGGAATAACTTTAGGACGACATGTACGTTCTTCTTTACCAGTTTGAGATGGGGCAGTGGAAACAGACCGATGCGCTGCTTTTTTGCGGGCTAACGGTGATGTTTCCAGCTAGGCTGCTACTTTATCCTCGGAACTCGCTGTTTAAACACAGTACATAAGAAAATAAACAACCAGATATACGTCTATAATGACTTCAACGATTTAAAAATATATTAAGAGAAATTAGATACAACAGCCAGTCAACAAATCTCAAATTTGAGCATTCAATGCCCAGCCAGATTAGACATTTAGATCTAAAAAAAAAGTAATATTTCTTTTCTGATTTAACCCTCACAATGCCAAGGTCGACAATTGTTGACAGCCTGTAGTGTATTTTCCATGCAAAACTTTATGTTGATACAGCAGACAAGAGGATCGACATGTACAGACAGGATGTCGACACTGCTTTAGACAATGCGTTATACGATTATGGAATTCTAATTGGGGCAATATTTACAATAGTAACATTACAATATTAATATTTAATACGCATTTCCCAAAAATTAATGGCAAATTGCAACAAGTCAATTTTTACTATAACTTCATATTTTACAAAACTGAAGAGCAACTACAACGCAAGAATGGCTACATAAGTACATAATGCATTCCTGCACGTTCACGTTTGTTAGATTAACGTCCCCGGACACATTAGCGCATAGGGGACTTGGTTGAAGGGAGGCTGTTGTTATAAGAAGTCAATATGCAGTAGAATGGCACGTTTATAAGGGGCGGTGCTACAACTTTCAGAAGGAGGAAATGCATTGATTGAGTCTAGAGGTAGCGATGACGGTGATATGGAGCGCACAAAGCGGCAACAGAGATGAGACAAGGGCGCCAGGAGGGTCCTAAAAGTCAGAAGTGAAGAGAGCAGACTATGGAGCAGAGCTTTACGTACTATTAAAATTATTTCAAAACAAATTAAACGTTGATAAGTATTTACAAAAGACATATCCACTCACCGATTTGAGCTCCGCCATTTTGAGTAAGTGTCTTCGTGCAACGTCACACATCACAGACAAGACGTCACTTCACAGCGCGTGCTCTCATTCTGATTCACTCTTAGCCTGTCTCATCAAAAATTTATATGGATCCTCAGAAGCACGACAGAGTGTAGCAAGGGAACTAACTGCAGTCATAGTACAGGTTTTTGACAACATGTCAAAAAAACACGATTTATGTCCCATGTAATCCAAAACAGCAAAAAAAGTGTACCCGTTTTCTGACAACATTTGAATGTTGACACTTTCCTATCCATGTTGACACAAGTAAGGTCGCGTAACATGCCTGTGTTGCCAGAAACCAGGCAATATGAGAGTATATATATATATATATATATATATATATATATATATATATATATATATATACAGTGTTCCCTCCACACACAAAAAATGAGAGTCCTTGGGACTCCCAGGTATAAAATTTTAAGAGTCCTTGTGCAAATTTTGAGAGTCCCCAAATCGGAAAAAGAAATGTAAAAACAAGTCCAAGCCTCACTTTTTTTCTTCTTTTTTTTAAACTCTGTTAAAGTGTCACATTAGTTATCATAATCATATAAAACCAAAAATTTAAAACATGTATTAAATGTTTATTTAAGCCTGAGACGCTTGGTTGCTGCAAACTCCTTCAGAGCACCCTGCACAACAGCTTCTGGATCTGTACTTGATGTTGCTGTGGATGAACGGGTTTTGGGCCCAGTCAACCAAGTCAGAAGTGACATGATCGTGTATGATAGAATCAAAGAATGGATTCACGAAGATTTCTTCTGTTCGGTGAATGGATTGCTTGGAGGAAGTTTACAATGCACGCGCATGCGATTTTTAAGAACGACAACTTCCGACACAATCTTTAATCGTCTGCAATGGCAGTCTCGGTTGGATTCTGATTATGCCGTGAATTATATCGCCACTCGTTGGTCGTATTTTGTTACTTCAGTTTTTCGAAAAAAATGTGTGCGTCCACAGGACGCACATATGCAAATTTTTCTGCGTCATTTTTTATATTTTGTGCGTAATTGACGCACTACTGTGCGTAATCGGGAACACTGATATATATATGAGCAATCACTTTCATACTGTGCAAACTCGCACTGTGCAAACTCACATTCACACTTGCGAAAAGCAGAACTAGCATAACAGCATGCAATTGCTTGGCTCACTCAGTTGTGATGTGTTTTGGTGTGTGTAGGAGAGAGGGAGGGAGAAAGTTCGAATAATGTTTAGGATGAATTAGATGTGGATGAAAAGGGATTATTGTGTTTTCTTAATTTAAGAAAACACAATAATCCCTTTTCATCCACATCTAATTCATCCTAAACATTATATGTATTTATACAAATTTAAACTGTGATTTTGTGCCTGCTGTAATTCCTTGTGGGGGTAATAAAGAAGTGTTGTATTGAATTGTATTGAACTCAAAAGGCAAGACAAGGCAAGGCAAAAGACACCTCAGCCAAGTGGTGGATGAAGGGAGGGTTGATCATGTATGCTGAGGCGTCATTGCTGGTGCTGTGTAGCTCTTGCATGTTGAACTGGTTCAGACACTTGGGCTTGGAGAAATCCCAGTGAATCAGACGGCAGTCCATACCACCACTCAGCATCTGCACACATCTCAGTCAATAGCTTACACATGTATAAAAAATATATTAACGCATGTATCATTTCAGCAATGAATCAAAATAACATTAAAAAAATTGTGTGTGTTTTTGCATGTGCGTTTATATGTATGTATGTGTGTGTGTAGATAGATAGATATTCAGTGCTTATAGGGTCCAGCGGACTGCCCAGAACTGAATCAGGACCACACAAAATTAAGTAAAATCAGACTAAACTGTTAACATTTAAACATGATTAAAGGTGTAAATAAAATCAGTCTAACTAATTTACTCCAACCAAGAATACAAAACAAGACGATATGATTTAAATGCGATAAAACAAACCAACATCATGTAAAAATTGGAACAGGTGTTGACTATTGCATACTTTAAAAATATCATTAAAAGGTATTGAACCAAAATATCTTTCTCTTCCATCAACCAGATCAGCACATTCAGATATAAAATGGCGAACGGAAAAGGATTTGTCACATGCAAAGCACTACGTTGGTTCTTCTCCTTTTAAAAGGGAACTATGGGTGACATAAATATGCTCAATATGAAGGCGAGCCAAAACGGTTTCTTCTTTGCGGGTGGATGCAAAGTTAGGCAAAGAAGCAGACAAATCTAAATATATATATTATATATGCGCACTAGTGATGTATACACACAAGAGAGAGAGTGAATAATGTGTGTTATTTCTGGTTAGTGGAAAGTTCTTGTAACACCAGGGACAGTTATACACTGTTGAATCTTCAAAGAGCGAATCAGATGTTTTAGCATAAACATTATTACCATCTGAATTAAATTTATAGTGTGTAGCCTTGTCATAAGCCTATAGAGGCAGTCGTTCAAACCTAGCTGACGGCCTGGGGTAAAATAATAATTATAATTAAAATAATAATAAATAGTTAAAAGTTAAAATACCAATGAAAAAAAAATTACTCCTTCCGATGAGAGTATAAACTGCGATTGAGTATGTGCACACACATTCCATCTCAGGGCGCGAAATTAAGGCGCGTCCGGCGCGAATTACCCTCAAATGTTGATTCGGACCCGCTCTTTTCATTTCTAGCGTGCCCGATTTACCCGCAAAAAAAAAAAAAAAAAAAAAAAAAAGAAGAAAAAAAAAACAAAGTCAACTACGTTACAAAGTTGAGCAATCAATTCATTTTTATTGGAAAAAATCTTCGATGCAAAAATTATTTTTTGAGTGAAAAGTAGAAGGCAATAATAAATCTTCGAAAATCGATGTCGAGTACCCATCGCGCTATATGTTGCTATGGATGCGAGGTATTTGTCACTCGAGTTATTACCCTTGAATAATATCAAGTACGTCTTTTTTTATTGGCTCGAAGTCACGCTTTTTGGCCAATCAATGGGCTGTTCGTATTTTCACTGTCGAGCGTCTGCTTTCACTATGAATCCCGAAAATGGCTAGTGAGAAGAGCAAATACTTTTCCATTTTTGGAAAAAGACCTGTCTCGACAGAAAACGACGATGAAAGAAAAAAAAACAAAAGCAGTACGAGCAAGCAAAACGTAGCAGAAGCTACCAAGAAGAATGGTCTAAGAAATTTCCGTGGCACAAAAAAATTCGGCGAGAAGATGGTGTCGAAGTGTTGATCTGTTTTTTTATGTGCGATTGTTTATTATGTATTAGGACCCTCACATTTCAGACAGGACCCTCACTTTTTAAAAGTTAAGGGTCCTGTTTACCCTCAAAGAAAAAAGTTAATTTCGCGCCCTGCATCTCATGGACTTTAAAGATCCTGATGCTTATGTCCCAGACAGGAGCGTGCCGGCTACACAAATACTCCCAGCAAACACTAGGTCCCTTCTCCCCATCTCAGGTTGCCCAGGATTGTGCTCAGTCATCTGACTGTGCGCCCAAATGTTGCAGGTGGATGCCTCAAACTGCTCGAGTTAGATCTTGTATCGGACAGCACCTTGAGCAGCTCTTGAGCTGGAAAGCGCTATATATAAAAGAGATTAAAAAAATACATAACTGAAATAATATCATACAGACCATCCGGCAAGGCATGGTGCAAGGAGGCAGAAGAACAGAGAGGCAGAAAAAGAGGTGGGAGGACAACATTCGAGAATGGACTGGCTTGACACTGAGTGAAGCCATGAGGGTTGCTGATGACAGAAAGATGGAGTATGCCAGTTAAATGATCATCTGTGGTGCCCCAACGATTTTCAAATTACGGGACATAGGATAGGATATCATAATAATTTTGTAAACTCTGGGGGTAAACATATCCCATGCTGTATACAATGACTACATGTGCGCACTGGATTCACAGAATGAAATGGACTCTTCTTTGCCCATCAATAATTTATGAGCTTTAGCAGTTATAATTTTGCACTCCGCATTCACTACAGTGTAATTAAACTCACCTCCCAGTTTCTCTTTAAGCGAAATAAGACTGTAGAACAGATGTTTGTGTGCTTGAATCTCAGTGTCTTGTACACCTTTTTGTCTGACAATCCGTACACCTTGATCTCGCCACTGTCATCACATGCAGCCAGAAACTGTTCTTTGGCATCAAGCACAACCTGGTTCACCTCATCCTGATTTGACTGAAAGACAAACACAGGTTCCTGGGGCTGAGTTGTATCGAAAATTAGAACGTCCGTTCCAAACGCTGCATACAACGTATTGGCCTTCTCGTTGGAAAACAGCACAGAAGTGCAGTCTGTGTCAGGACGATTGTATCTGTGGACAAGTTCACCAGCGCTGCTCCACAGACACAAATCACCATCCTCACTTCCGCTAGCCACCATTCCTGAGTTTCTGTTGACAGCCACACATAGAACTTGTGTTGTATGTCCACCTGTTAGCTGTAATACACCTGCCATCTCTGCAAAAATATACAATGAATAATTATTTTGTGTTACAGTGTGCTTAAAAAAAATTAAAAAATAAAATTCCTAATGCAACATTTATTAATAATTAGTCCGGGTAAGAGCAGCATGTCTAACATTATGAATGACACAATCATAATATAGTAATACTAATAGTCACAAAGAGAAAACCAACCAGTACATGTACAATAACAACATTTCAGGCGTTCATTAATTTGGGAGGGGAGGGTTGTGGGGGAGAGCGGCACGTGGGACCTTCTTTTTCTCTAGGCCAGCTTGATCAGGGCGGTGCCTATCTCCTCTCCCTTGCTGCTTTACCTTCCACGATCCTATACACATCGATGTACACACTCATGATTCAACTGACAATAGCAGGGAAGACTGGGGACTGGGGTGTGTCGTGCGCTTGTCTCCTTGTCCTTCCCCTCATAGTCATATTCTTGTAACATCTCCAAAGTCTTTGGCATTTAATATTTCTTCAGCTCTTCACATTCTATTCTATATCTGGATATTATGAAGCTGTTAAAACACAAAATCCCTACCAATGAAAATCGATGCCTTATCAATTGTTTAATAGAAAAACGTAACTCTTTATGTACCTGCAGTGGCAGGCATGCCTCCTCAAGTTCGACGATGAGAGTTCTGTTCCATAACAAATTGTCCAATCATCCATAACAGTCGTGTCGTCACTTCCCGTTTCGTTTTCTATTTAGCACCTGCAAGATGCAAAATCACGCGAGAACTAGCGTAGGGTGCGGGGGCACTTCTAAGATGGCTGCCAGCTGTTGCGGTGTGAAGAAACAGAAATTAAACAATTCTCTACCATCAATATGTTGCAATGGATCATCTGTTCATCCGAATTATCACAAGAACACGTTCACCGTTGCCATTCCGGATATGTGCTTTTTCTGTTTTGATGTTCTCCACAGTCATTTATTCAGTTATGATCTCGGAAAGGCAGCACCTCGTTTCACCAACGACCCATAGTGAGTATGGCCCATTGGCCTCAGCTTAGAATTTTCTAATGTGACCTACTTTGTTTATTTTTATATTTTTATGTTTATGCTACTGACATAAATTTTTATTGTACATTTCAGGAAAAGAATTGACCTATTTTTGTCTTATTTATGTCTAATGTTTCCTTGTTTATGTGGAATTCCCCACGGTCAAGTTCTATATTGGCCAAGTCCATTCTCGCTTGGAGGGGGGGATCATCTTTGTGTTTACATACTTCCATGTTAGGACTTGGTTGTCGTCAAACTTGCTTTGTTTTTCGAGCCATCTGGGTGCCACTTCTATAAAAATTCATTTTCTTTTCTCTGTGTTTAATCATCCAATCCAAGATCCTTGCTTGTACTGCTTCCGTTCGCTTGAATTTTTTTTTCTCCATTCATTGTGATTGTTAAATATCCGGATTTGGAAGTAACTAGGTGGGACCATCGATCGTCTACTTCGCCAACTTGATGGGTTTTCCAACTTTAAGCACATATTTACAATCCCATTTTACACAGATAATGTCATTTCCATCTCTCCATTACCTCACCTATGTGAAATGTTTTCTCCCCACCAAACAGGACTGTGGAGGAAAGAATGGAGAAGTGTTGAAGACCAACCCTCACAGTCAGCAGGCAGCCTTTGTTCAGACACTAGTGTACTGGCGCTGTCTAGGCAGTGTTGTTGTGGAGCAGCCTATGACCACAGCCTTCTTTGTTCTAAAATTAGACCTCTTAACTGGGGGTCAGGGGATTTTTAGGTCACACTATGACCTTCTTTGTTTACGTACCTTTATTACAGAGTAATTGTTATTGTTGGTACCTGTGAACAAACAATAAAAATCTGCCAGCGTTGTACTGGAAGGATTTGAATGGGACTGGTTGAAATGGAGGGCATTTTGCTGACAATTAAAAGTTTATGTGTGAGGTACAATATCTTCTAATTCCCCTTCCAGCTGCTCCTTCCACCACCCCATCTCTCCCCTCACCCCACTCTTTTTGTGTTCTCTCACTCTCTTGCTTTCAACTTACACCTGCCCTGCTTATACTCAGCATGCACCTCTCCCCTTCTCTTCTCACCTTTAGTCAACAATGCTTCTGCCTGTCCACATTCTAAACTGATGGGTCATTAGGTGGGGTCTGTATGTATTTCAGCTTTATTGTGCTGATCAAGTTTTTCTCCTTACTCTGGTCACTTAGCTAGGTGAGTCTGTGGTCAGCTGTCTGCAAGCTGTGTAACAGTAAATACCAGTGGTCAAAGTGACCCATATGGTAATTGTAGATTATTATTTATAGTCACACAAAACCTGAGCGTATAGGCGACTACTGGTCTCATCATTCTGACACCAGTGAACCAGTTGATGGTATGGTTAAAATAATATGGTCACATGTTAGCCAATCCGGGATTCGAACCAGGGAGAAAGTGGCCCAAGCACCTTCTATAGTAGGCTTAAGGTGTGTGTTGATAAGGAAGACTATAGTGTCTGCTGATTTCTTATAATCCACTACACCTGATACTGATCGATTCATTCCTGTCACTGCAGATTAACTGTACATTATATAAAATTTATAATTTAACTATTTTGTCTACAACTGGGGAGACACATGTGGACACCACTGAAACAATCTTGACCAGTGACAGAGGTCTGAGACTCTTGGAGTTTGCCAGATCAACAACAATCTGATACTGGCAAGCATGTTTGTCTCCACAAAAAATCCAGACGATGGGCTGGCACAGTCTCAGCGGGAACATCACAACCAGACTGATTACATTATGGTCAAATGCTTCAGATCAAGCGTCAACATTGGCAGTTTTTGTGATGATGTCTTTCCAGCTTCACTTGAAGAGAGTACATACAGCAAAGTTCACCAGACTGAAGTTCAACCTGGACAAACTGCAAGACCCGGAGGTTGCAGAAATATTCCAAGCCACAATTGGAGGGAAATTTGCACCATTGCTTATTTTTGGAGCTGGTGAAGTAGATGTCAACACCACGACCACCACTTTCAACTCAGTCATGGCAGATGCCCCCACTGAGATCCTTGGCAAGCTCCGCCCAAAGAAGAAACCACGGATCACACCTGAACTTTTAGACCTTTGTCACAAACAAAGAGAAAAGAAAAAGAACACCTCACAGGGAGCTGATGTCTACCTAAAAATCAACAATTACATCTGAACAGGCATGCGCACAGCAAAGGAGAAATTGATAGAAGATCAATGCCAGGAAATAGAGAACAGTCTGAACAAGAACAACAGCAAGAAGGCCTACCAGACTGCTGTGGCCCAATTTATTTGGATCATGTATTTGTCTGGATAGTGTTCACTCAAGCGTTATTGGGTCAGTTCATGTTGGTGGTTGACTTATAAGCTAACTAAGACTAAGAGCTGTTTAATAATACTACAGATAGTCTCATACCAGGCACACTAATAATTTATCCTCATGGTCTATTTGTCAGTATCAGTAACTATTATATAAGTAACACTCAAGTTTTATAACACAGCAATAATTACACATGAATACTACTACAGTATTAAATCAGAGTTCAAACCATTATTGCAACTATAGATTTCTATAATCATAATACACCGCTGAGATGAAAGAAAAGAAGACTGACGATTCTTGAACTTGAAAAAATGATGAGAGGTGAAATTGTTGGTCAGGGAAAAAGTAAAAAGGCAAAAATAACATTGAACTTTTCATAACCTCGTTCCTTTAATAACAAAATAATGATGAAATTGATGCATGTTCGATACACAGCTTGTCTATCACAGTAACAGCACACTGACCTTCATTTTAGATAAAAGATCGTAGATCTATAGAAGATCAATGCCAGAAAATAGAGTACAGTCTGAACAAGAACAACAGCAAGAAGGCCTACCAGTGTGAAGCGGCTGATCAGTGTTAAACAGCCCAAAGTCTCCACGATCCAAAGCAAGTCTGGCATACAGAAGAACAAGAAGTCTTGGACAAATGGACAGAGTACTGCTCTGACCTTTACAACCATACACCAAATGGAGACCCATTGATCAGTTCTAGCATGTCCCGAGAACAGAGAAGAAGAAGAAATCCTCCCAATTCTCTGGGAAGAAGTTGAGGCAGCAGTGCAATCGTTGAAGAAAGGGAAGTCAGCGGGAGTGGACAACGTACCCGCGGAATTGCTACAAGCAGGAGGAGAAGTGATGATTGATGCCCTCACCATTATCTGTAACAAGATCTGGCAGACTGGGGAGTGGCCTACACCATGGACCCAGTCGCTTATCATTACTCTACCCAAGAAAGGTAACCTTCAGGAGTGTGAAAATTACCGCACCATCAGCCTCATCAGCCATCCCAGCAAAGTCCTCCTGAAAATAATACTCAACAGGTTGAAACCCCAAGCTGAACAAATCATAGCTGAAGAACAAGCAGGATTCAGGGCAGGGCGAAGTACCACTGAACAGATTTTCAACCTCAGAATAATCTGTGAGAAATACCTACAACACCAACAACATCTCTATCATGTGTTCATAGACTTCAAGAAGGCGTTTGACCAAGTCTGGCATGCAGCTCTATGGGCAACAATGAAAGTGTACAACATCAGCCCTAAAATTATTGAAGTCATCAAAAGCCTGTATGACAAGGCTACCAGTGCAGTCCTCCATAACAGCGTCATCGGGAACTGGTTCAGAACAACAATCGGTGTGCGTTAAGGATGCCTACTCTCTCCAACACTCTTCAACATCTTCCTAGAGCGCATCATGTCAGATGCTCTTGCAGATCACGAAGGCACAGTCAGCATAGGGGGTAGAGCAATCTCCAATCTTCGTTTTGCGGATGACATTGATGGATTGGCTGGAGAGGAACAAGAACTTAAACAGCTGGTACAGAGGCTTGACACCACCTTTAGAGCTTATTGAAGAGAAGACCAAAATGATGGCCAACAACTCCAATGGCATCAACACGGACATCAAAGTCCAAGGCCAATCCCTCAACACAGTGCAGGGGTGAAATTTAACCCAGGAGACTAACTAGCCCGCCGGGCTAGCTAGTAAGTAAAGTGAGGTAGCCCGCATGGTTTTTAGGCAGCCCGACAATCGTTCACATATAAAACACAAATTTTGACAATACACGTAATTTGTTGCGAGTTTGTCTTTTTCAAAAACAAAGCAGACAGCGTGCTTGGCGCGAAAGGGAAGTAGGCAAAGGGAAATAACGCTCGCGTATGCTTCATACTCGTAGCAGACGAACAGTGACCTAAAAACGCACTCGCTTCGGACCGAGCTTCTAAAAGTCTGCAAGTAGTTTTTTTGGGTTTTTTTAGGTCGCCAGGCGGGCTGGCTCAATTATAAAGTGAGGTCGCCCGAGCCAGTTTTAAGTCGCCTCGGGCGACCGCTAAATCTCACTCCTGCAGTGCATAGCTTCAAATATTTAGGAGCCATTGTATCAGACAATGGGTCCCGACAGGAAGTCCTCTCCAGGATCGCACAAACAACTGCTGCCCTGACAAGATTGAAGCCCATTTGGAAAGACAGGACCATCAGTCTACATTCCAAAGTAAGACTGCTGCGCTCCCTTGTCATCTCCATCTTCCTATATGCTTGCGAAGCATGGACCCTCACAGCAGATCTACAATGAAGAATACAAAGCATGGAGATGAGGTGCTACAGAAGACTTCTGGGCATTTCCTATACCCAACACATCACCAACGACGAAGTCCGACAGACCATCACACAAGCCATTGGACAACACGATGACCTGCTCACAGTGGTGAAGAAACGGAAACTCCAATGGTATGGCCATGTCACCAGATCATCAGGCCTTGCCACGACCGTTCTGCAAGGCACAGTGCAAGGAGGTAGAAGAAAAGGGAGACCGAAAAAGAGGTGGGATGACAACATCTGAGAATGGACTGGTTTGACACTGAGCGAAGCCATCAGGGCTGCTGAGGACAGAGAAAGATGGAGTATGCTGGTTAAACGATCATCTGTGGTGCCCCTACGACCTCCGGGTTACGGGACAGGATAAGATAGGACCTTCGTTTTTGTATTTGCAGAAAATATCTGGGAATACTTTGAAATAGTTCGGAATCAGAGGGAGCCCAGTGTCTAGATCAGTCAGTAGATTGATCCATTGGGCACAGTATCTATTATCTCAGGAATCACAGAACGGATTTTGACCAAACTTCATGGAAACATTGCCTAGGTTTAATGGCCAGCCTTCCAGTCATGGGCAATCATTTTTGCACTACCACAAAGGTCAAGGTCGATGGGTTCACTTTGTTGCTAAACACACTTTGCTCCATACCTCAAAACCATCTGAAATGATTTTGTTTTATTTTGTTATTCACTATACAGGTCAAGTGCTTCAACTCATGGCCAGTCATTCAGTGGCAATCTGTTGGTTGATCAGTTGGTCGGTCCGCCACTTAGAATTTTAATTTTTTTTGCTCAAAACAATTTTTGGTTTGCATTAATCCCCATTATCTCAAGAATGATTGGACTGATTTTTATACAAGTTTGGAGATCTTTTTAGCCCACACTCAGCCGTTTGTGCATTGACTTTTGCTCTTGTCTTTGAAATCTTTGATTACTGCTATAGTATAATTCACCTGCTTGTTTGACAGATCAAGCAATGTCAGCACCTGAAGGTTCAACCCTTATGCAACCCCCTCCATCCGCAGAGAGCGACCCAATGCAACCCTTATCATAGTACCGATCATCATTTCTGATTGCCCTTGCCAAGAGATGGGCACTTACTTGCCCAGTCTTTTTTCAGCGGAAGAGTGCTGCTGTACCTTGCAGTCCATGCCCTGATGTGGTTGCCTGCAACTGTAAATATTATGCTCGCTCACTGGACTCATGACGTTACGCTATCAGTCTCCACCTATGCGCTCTGCAACTGTCATTCTATACTCTGGGAGCATCTCATAATCTGTCGCTGCTCAATCAACTCTTTTTCTTGCAATTTACATAAATTAATGGATAGGTTTAGAAAATATTATTATTGTTGCTATTATTATTATTATTATTATTATTATTATTGCTATTATTATTATTATTATTATTATTATTTCCTGCACTTTAAATAAATAGAAGTGTTTGAAAATGACAGCTCATCATTATTAATAATAATATTAATAATAATAATAATTTCATTTGTACAGTGCGCAAACCAGGCTGTGAGTCAACATTAGCTGTACACATGTATTCGCCTCCTCACACTGTCTTTTAATTCTGTTTTCTCTTAAAAATGCTGGGAACTCACCTAATAATATGGAAGTTGGGTCCAAGACGTAAATTAAATGTGTATTGGAAAGGGAAGCAATGAAAACAATTGATGTAACAGTTTTTAAAAATACTTTTTTAACATTTGACATGAGCAGTCAAAACAAGCAACGTATAAGAACCCTAAAAATTACTTTATGAACAGGGAGAAATGAATGTAATGAGGGACGATGTGGACGGAGATCTTATGGAAGAAAGTTCCATAGGATTGGAGCAGACACAGAGAAGGATGTTTTTGCAAAGGAGTAGAGAGGGTATGGAAGAATGTAGAGGTAAGTACTCAGTGGCTCCCCAAGTTCCTGAGAGTCATCTAAAATCACTAATTGTTTAAAGACATTAAATGAAATTTAAAAAAATTTAATCAGAAAACTGACCAAGCAGGGTGGAGAAAGGAATCACACTGATGACAAGTACAATTGCAAACGTGTAACATGATTGTCCTAGTTTACTTAATTTAGCACTAATAGCAGTCACTTTTTTGAAGATTTATTTGTTTGTATTATTTTTTTATTGTTGTTATAGATCTGTATTTTTTTTTTTGGGGGGGGGCAACATACAAGCAGTAGATTAAAATTGTCTTCCTCTATTTCCTTCTTTTGCTCCTTTCCAAGCTCACCCTCACCATCACCTTCTCATCTGGTGATGGCACAGACACAACTTAGCTTGAGCCCATTATTTGTACGGTTTGCTTTATAATAATCTAGATTATGGAGCTTGTTTGGGCATTATGTTGATATCGTAACTGTGCAGATATGAAAATTTTTAACAAAAGAAAAATCTCTTCCCTTTCCCAGGCTTGTACAAGCAGCACTGGTGCAGTGCTGACACAGTGAAGAGTGCAAACGTGTTTGTCAAATCTTTTTTATTATAATGCCCTGGGATTCCAGCGAGTTCTCCACTGATTGGTTTTTTGTTTGTTATCGTCTTCTTCACAGTTAGCCATTATTGTTGTTGATGTCAATTATAATGATGATATTGATGACAGTTTTGTTCAAAATTGGCTTGCTCTTATTGCTAGTTTTGATTGTTTAGTAATTTGTATTATAACCAGAACCAGACTTTTGTCCATGCTGTCATGGCATAACTTTCCAAATTCTTTCAGTCTTGCGTTGGTGTGCGCCTGTCATTATAAACATACCTGCTCAAGTGATGTTTGCTGAGATTTGATTTTAGTATTTTACACACAAAAAAGAAGTTATAAATTAGATTACAGAATACATTGCGTGGCTTTGCTTTCAGTCCCTTGTTTGTGACCTGGAAGATGGGCCGTGATCGACGACTGCGCGGCTGCATCGGGACGTTCTCTCCCACAAACCTTCACAACGGCCTCAGGGAATATGCCGTCACCAGGTCTGATTGAGTGTATTAAGCCATTGTTCAGCTTGTTCAAAAATTTAGATTTACGAATTTACACTGTCTGCAAAATAATATTATTAATAATAATGATAATTTATTTTCTAAAGCTCAAAACCAAACTTGAGGCTTGCTCTAAACGCTCACACGTGTACTCACGTGCCTGTCATGCCGCTGAAGTAAGAATGGGCTCAATTGGCTCTTGCTACAAACACGAGCAAACAATCCAGTTGTTTACCTTTGTAGGCTGTTACGTTGAAACACGAATGGTAGTATGTCTGAAACGCGCACGATAGATCTAATCGTTTCGTTTTGCAAAGTATTCAATAATGGAGTTTATTTACCTTTGATTTGAGTTTGCATTGTTGTTAGGAGAGGCTTTGTATAACGTTGATAATTTTAGTTGGTCGATATTGTTGGAGAATTCTCTAGATTTTGAGTATTTACTATCGATGGAAACTTCCCGATGGATATCGAAGTATGAGAACGTTCCCGGAAGGAGAAGAAATAGGTATGACGTAAGACAGTAATGACGAAGTTAGAAGCGATTGGTTAAATTGCGTCATACGAGATTGATCCAGGGTGTTCGGGAGTATCAAGAGACTATTTAAGTGCCGCAATGTTTCAAAAGAGTTGTGAAAGTTGTTGATAGTGAGTTGGAAAGTAAAAGTTGAAAGTGGAAAGCGATTGTATGCAGTTGTTGATGTGTGCTGAATAAAAGTGGAAAACTTCATACGTTGACTTTAAGCTTTGTGACTTGTATGCTGATTGAGCGGGTTGCGTGAATAAACGAATCTGAGCTACACTCATCAGTACTTCAGCATTGGGGCTGAATCCACTACTGATAGAAAACACCAACATCAAACGGAGTGTAACATAGGCATGGCATTGCCTGCCTAATTTTAGTGCAACCTTTTCAGCAATTAGCAGATTTGTGAATGTTGTGGGGCTTTATATTTAATTGAGAATATCGCATTGAGAAATCTTAACCTCTTGCATATGATGAAGTATATGAGCATTGCACTTCTAGTTTATTGTTGTTGTTTTTTCCCCTTCTCTCTCCAGTGCCATGAAGGACAGCCGGTTCGATCCCATCACAAAGGAGGAATTCTCCAAACTTCATTGTTCCGTGTCCATTCTCACTCACTTCGAAGAGGCGAGGGACTGTATGGACTGGGAGGTGATTAGAATTTTGGAGAGATAAATGTAGACAAATGTAGACAGAGATGGCTCAAATAAACAAATGAATCCTGAAGGGGGTTATGGCAAAAAAAAAAATAATTTCTCGATAGTAAAGATATATCGATTTTCCAATACATTGATGTGAATGTTGTGTATAAAACTACGAGCAGTGAAGTAATGTTTTTGTGGGAGCATAGACATGACATTTTGTGAAAAAGGTTGTCTACTAAGGCAGCCCTTTTCACCGCTATCCTATCCTATCCTGTCCCGTAACCCGAAGGTCGTAGGGGCACCACAGATGATCGTTTAACCAGCACACTCCATCTTTCTCTGTCCTATGCTATGTAAAAAAACACCATCAAACCGATGCTAATGAAGATTTTGGCTTATGTCGTTATGAACGTGTTGCGTTTCTTATATATTGGAGTGCTGACCTTGTGGTATTTTATGTTAAGTTCTGACGGTGTGTTTGTACAGATCGGTGCCAATGGCATTCGTATAGAGTTTGTCAATGAGAAGGGTCACAAGAAAACGGCCACTTACCTGCCCGAAGTTGCCACTGAACAAGGTGGGTTAATATTTTTTGTTCTCTGTTGAAGATTGAAAGGATCTAAGACACCAAATGTTCTAACGACAAGACCAGTGTGGAATAAACAATGGTGTTCACATGCCTCGTTGTTGATAATGATACTTATATTGATGATGATACAGTTACATATATTTTTTTTTGTGCCTTTCATTGTTTTTTAATGTAATTCCCCATCCCCCCTTTTCCCCTTTTTTGGCTAAAATGCCCCCTGGGCTATGAGCCTTGTTTCATGATTTAATTATATGTGATTTTGTTAATAAAAGGACAAAGTTCCAAAGTATACTTTATAAATTCCTCCTTTGAGGTAATAAGGATGTATTGTTTTGTATTTGTCATATTGCCCAGGATGCACACACAAGGTACTAAAACTATTATTCACCATAACTATTCACCATAACTACAGGCACTGTCAGATGCCAAGAATGTTGTGAGGAGAGTCTACCTGGCGATTTATTAGAGATTTAGAAACTTTCTATGGTAGGCAGTACAATGCTACTAACAAAGGGTGAACAATAAATGGGTGTAATGGACAAATCTTAAATTGACCTTTTTTTTTTTTTTTTGTCCTTTCTTGACTCGCATGCATAGCAATGTGAGTTTAGGAACTCACCCCCAGACTCCGTCACCTCACCCACTCCCAACAAAAAAATCAAGAATTTTGCAAATTTGTGCGAGATGAGTCCCAAATAGTACAAAAATTACATTTAAAAAAAATGTCTGTCTGTCTGTCTGCTGTCAGCCATCTGTCGGTGCAAAACTTGCAAGTGGATTAATATCTCAGAACCTATTTCAGCTATCACAACCAAACCTGGTAAGATGGTGTATACCCATGGGACATGATCAGTGAATGAATAACTTCACGTCAAAGTCAGGGTCACGGGGTCAACAAGTGTTAGTCAAAAAATGAAAAATTTTCACAAAATTTCTTTTTTTGGTTATTAATATTCAGAGCTGCCAACCAGTACGGAATGACCGTATTTAATTCCGGCAAAGTGAATTAAATACGGAAATAAGGTAGCTTTTATAAGAATACGGAGGAGAAGTTGCTGATCGTTTATCTTTGCAAGCGGTGCTTCTGTACCGGTTTCTGGTCTCAGAATAGTACTCATGCACTCACTGAACATCGCTGTGTGCCTGCGGTATTTTCCGACACGCTTTTCGATTCATGACTGTACCCTAGTCAATCACGTGATGAAAGCCGAATCAAGGACGCGCGTGGTTCTTACCCAACCGCTAGACCCAAATCAAACACGTGATCCATTTGTCCAATAAAAACACTTGTTCTTAGCCTTTCGGGGTGAAGACTGTAATGGAGGCACTCGTACAGATCTATTTTTACCCTACCCAACCCTACCCTACCCCTTTCCTACCCCTAGTCTAACAATAGCTAGACCTGTACGAATTCCCTCAATAATAGTCTTCACCGCCTTTCGGAGTGTTTCAAAATCGCGAAAATGGCAGGACGTGGTAGACCCAGAAAAAGAAAAGCTGCTGATGACGAAGCCGATTCCTCAAGATTTTCTGCATTCATAAACAGAAGCACATCCATGTGGCTTCGATTTTTTGATAAGTCATGGTGGCTTTGACGATGTTGCCAGGCATGTTGCATCTGCTAAACACAAAGCTTACTTATTGTCCAAGATCATATTGAGGATTCTCCTGATCCCTGTGTCCAACTGTTCATGTGGGTCTTTTCTCTGGTTAGAAAAAATAAAACTGACTTTAGAGGGACTATGGGAAGTAAGACACTGAATGCCATGCTGCAGTTGAAATCAAGAAATTCAAATATTGACTGCTACAAAACAAAACTCTCTTCAACATTTCTGAAAAAGGCAACTGCTAAGTCCTTGAAATAATAGAACTGTTTTGTTGCTGACATTGCTTTTATTGAAAAGACTATCAGAATCATTCATTTTAAATAAAACAAGTGTAGTGTTCAACAATCTGATTTTTATGGTGATTTTAGAGTAAAACAAGACTAGTGTGGTGTTCAATAAACTAATTTTCATGGTGATTTTAGAGTACTGAAACTAGCCTGCTATTTCAGAGGTAAGCCTGTCGTTATAATGTCATAGGCTGGGTTTTGCGAGAAATAAAATACTGACAACTGTTAAAAAATACTGACAAACGGGTCCGAAAATACTGACAAGAAGATGAGGGGGTTGGCATCTCTGAATATTGAACTTATGATTCTTTGATTCATGATAGATATCAATGAGACACACATACTTTGCAAATTGGGTCAACCTCCCTCCAAGGTTAAGGTCTTTGGAATTGTCCAAAGTAATTACGCGCGGTTTGTATAAGTACTTTGAAGTGACCTTGATCCTAAACTATGAGAGATATAAAGTCCAAACTTGTTATATTTAGAGAAGATTGATTGATCTTTCATATTTGTTCCGTTTTTGCATTGATGTTGAAGGTCAAGGTAATTTTAGGCCTTGCAACAAAAAATATGTAATCATACAGTGAAATGCCTGTTTATTTAACCATAGTATGCAACAACATTGGGTTATTTGATCAGACTTGCATAAGAGGTCACATGAGGGTCAAGGTCACTGATGGTCAAGGTCATCCCAAGTCACAGTTATTTGGCATAATACGAGTTTTGCTGTAGTTTATTTCATAGTACATGAATGTATGTAGAGCCGGAGGTCAAGGTCATCTCAAGGTCAAGAGCATAGAAAGATCAAGTCGATTACTTGACATTTTATTGCCAAGTTGTTTTTTTAAATAATATAATTTTTGTTATTAATTTTATTTTATTTATTTATTTTTTCTTCTGGGCACTCATTTTTATGTTAAATATTGCAAATTCCATAAGGAGAATGTGAGCCATATGGGCTTTGCCCTTCTAATTACTTTTTGAAAGCATTGAATTTTGCTGCATCTGAGCAACTTCATTGGCATAGTTATGTTTTGCAGAATATTGATGTTGGGGAAAAAGCAACATGTCAAGATGCTAGCATTTAAAAGGTTACTACAAAAATTAGGAATGTACTCAAGGTCATATTCAGCAGATTATCGGTGTATTTGTTGGAAAAATATGTAAGTTCATCATATTTTATTTGAAAATCCAATTTTAAATGAAATGTATGGAAATTAAATGTATGGATACCAATGACATAACGTGATTGAATATGGCCATTCTTGAGTAGACATATTACATCATTCACAGATCAATAGCAATTGTGAAAATTATTGCAATGTCACCTATTGGTAGGTTTTTACAACATGGCGTTAATCCCTCTGCCCCTCTCACCTGGGCCCTCTTATTTTGTTATAAGGTTTATTAATTTGTTATTTTTTAAATGTCTGATAGCACCTGAATTGATGTTAAGGTTGCCATGGCTGTTCAGGTTGGGACAAGGTGCAGACCATCGACTCCCTGTTGCGAAAAGGGGGGCTAAAGGGACCAATCACTCCTGACGTGCGCAAATCTATACGACTGACACGCTATCGTAGCGAGAAAATCACCATCAGCTATAGTGACTACGTACAGCAGAAGACAAACGGCCATGCATGATGATACAGCAACGCAGTCTCCTCACGGGCAGCAACCTTCTCTCTGTCTTGGCGTGTCTGTCTCTTTGTCTTTGTCTGTCTACTCGTTTTGATAATCTCAGAGGCATGCAGCTGATTGGATGTTTTTTTTGTTTGTTTTTTTAATTCATTGATGTAAGTGTTTTATAAATTAGACATGGGTAAATTTAAGTGCGTGACTTATTGGTGTTCTGTGTGACTGTGAGGCTGTTATATGTGTCAACTTTAATAATACAAATAGTTGTAATGATATGGTGTGTGTGTGAGGGTGTGTGTGTGTGTGTGTCTTATTCAGTAAGCTTGCATGTCTAGTAGAGCGAGTGCAGAAAAGTGATAGGTGATATTTCATTTCAATGTGTACGATTGCTGATGATTTACACTTCCACATTCTCCCTCCCTATCTCTCTTTGTCTCTCTCTCTCTCTTCCTCCTACTGCTCTCCCCCCCCCTCCCTCCCTCTTCAACCTTCCCCCTCCCATTCTCTCTTTATATCTCTGTGATAAAATATAGTGGGGCTGAGAGAAGAAAAAAAAAGAGTCATTTGCATGGTAAAATTCAAAATGGATGCCACCTGACAGGTAAGTTTGAATTACTCCTTTGTATGCTTGATAGAAAGGCTTTCCTTACATTTGTTTATGAAAGTTTGAGATTTTTTTTGTTGGAAAGTTGGTAAGAAAAGATAATCTAGAGTCCTAGATTGTCAACTCTTAGCGTAGAAGTTTTGAGTGTGTTTGTGTGTAGAAATTGAAAGGCAGATTAACCAGATATGTTTAATTGTTTGTTTGTTTTAGGTCTTCATGTATAAAGACCTGTGTTGTTTTATTATCACTCGGTCATGTTTCTGCGTACAGAGGCAGATGCCTTAATTATTAGTTACTGCAAAAGAATATGTTTGAACGCTGATTGTGAATGACCTGTCTTTTTTTTTGTTGTTGTTGCAGAAAGAGCATAAAAAGTATGCCTGAATATTGAACATAAATTTGTGCATTTCTAAAGTTGCAGTGTATGAATTTGTGAGGAAATGTTATAAAAAAACAAGCATATATCCTATATGCATCTTGTGATGTTGTTGTTCGCTGATTATTGAATATAATATGAAGTGCGTGACATCTGGGTACATTTTTGCATGATTCATGCATCATTTTAGTTTTATTGAGTGTTTTTAGAAGAAGAAATAAAATCTCACTGGCTTGCAGGATCGTTTTAGTTTCAATGTTTTTGGTTTGATAGGAATTTTGATATTTTTTTGTGTTGTTGGATTTTTGTGTTATTTTTTTCTTTGTTTTAGTTCTTTGGTGTTTTTTAAAAAATTAAGTGACAAGGGGTGTTTGTGAAAGCGAATGCATGTTTTTACAATTGTTTTATCAATGTAAAATTGATATGGGTGCATTTTTCTGAGTGTTAATGTTTGTTGTTATCTCATCAAGCACTGGGGATAGCTAATAATACTAAAGGTCAAGTATTGGTATATAAAAATATGCCTATTATTTGAGAGGACACCAACGTAAATAGCCACATGAGCGTTGGAGATATTCCAAAACATGTTGTAAAATTGTAATGCACACTTCTTTTGTTTTTCTTTTTTTATCCTGTGCAAGTTTTGGATGGTTTATGTCGCCAGCAAGACAGTAAACTCAGTTGTAAGAACAACATGGGCGTCATCAGAATCCCTCAGTTTGGATCTGCAAAAAATGAAATTTACATAATTTGAAAGAAATTTGGGTTTAACGGTTGTTTTTGCTTTTGAAAGAAATTTAGGTTTATTATTCTTCTTCTTTTGAAAGAACTTTTGGTTTTTGCAATCATTCTGTATTGTGAGATTTTTGAGACAGCAAACCCACATGAATAGAGTAAAATCAAATTTTTAAATAGTGAAGGGCAGTTTTTGATCTTGGTTATGTCACACTCACACAAGCCTTTTTCTCCTTCTAACACATTTTGTATAATGTATAGTTTGGTAGGCAGAATGTTAGGCTTCATTCATGCGAGCTTTACCTGGATTCACATGCCAGGGATATTACGCTAGTGTTAAGCTGTTCCAATCAAACTGTAAGGGTTGTAAAGTTGTGTCATGTGTGATATTAACCATTTATAGTCAGGGACCAACATATGTTAGCATTACTAACTGACCACAGATTTTAGTGTCATGTTGTTTTTTTCTTCTGATTAATGCTTTTTGCACTGCATAGATACTGCATAGCCCCTTCAACATACCCCAATTCAGTTCACCGAAAAGAGTGATGTTTCTGATGGATATATTGCACTAGCTCAGTCATTTGACCCAAAGGAATGATTAGGCATCATGTATACAATTTCGAAACATTGTGAAGCATTTGCATAAAGCAATTTTCAGAAGTCAGTGAACAGATACTATTGTTTTTATGTTTTTGGTACGCTTATCATTTTCACAGATCCTTGAGAGATGTCATTTTACAGCCTTGCTTCTTCTTTTCTGTCATTTTTTTTACTTATTGAGTTGTATTTAGGTATCAGCTGGTGGTGAAAATTTTGGGATTATTAAAAATGGACAAGGGAAGAAATTTAAATGTATTTTTAGAGTTTGTGGATGAAGTTTTTGTCTATACTGTAACCAGAACCGTTAGTGGGATTTGAGATGGCATCTTCACAATGATTATCCCCTCATCATTTTACTTTTTAGCCTGAAACTGGAAACATAGCTTAGATATTTGTGCAGAGGCATACATTTATTAGGTTGCTAAAAAGAAATCTAACACAGTGATCTTTATTGAATTGTCCTTCATCACCATTCGCAGTCATCTTGATATTAATTGACTTTTTCACTCGGATTTCATAATTATGTCACGAGTACCCCTCGCTTGTCACATGAGTATCAAAATGAGGATATTGGCTCGTGACATCAGTCTTTAACTTTCCACAGACAGTTCGTAAAAATTAAACTAAAGTGATTCAAACATGGCGACACCGTTACTTTCTTCTTTGAGCGCAGTCAGAATGTCCATTCCATCTTTTTGAAACGAACAAGGCCATAGGCACAAGAGAAGAAAGAATCGGTGGGTATGGAGAACAATAATATATAATTTAGTGGTTTGCATGATATGCAAAAGGTTGAAACGGAATGTATGTGAGATTCTAAGGTTGTTGAAATGTGTGAATCTTGAGTTTTAAATGGCCATAGCTGTGATGGCAGTAATGTAGTTATTTTATGTGCGAGCGTTTTGTGTGAGCTGCTGCCCCGGAGACTGCAGTCTGACGTCATTAACATGCACCTACTAGGTTTGATACTGTCAGTCTTCATGGGCCTGTTTTTGTTGTGAAATAAATCATAAATGTGCCGGTTTCAAGAAATAATTGTGCGCCTGCTTGTCTTTGTGAGACTTAATACAAAATCATCGTGCCCGCAGGAGGTTCCTCCATAATGAGATCACACACATCGGTTTCATCAGACTTTCTCATCAAGAGGTTGGTTTTTTTTTCCAGTTAGCGACTTCTTGTTGGTGTAATTGTGACTCATTAATCATTGTTTAATCTCTCACTCTCTCTCTCTCTGAAATCTACAAAGTCTGCAGCGGTGATTAGCTTGACTTTTGGAAAATTATGAAATAGAGTTCTCTTTTTTTTCAACGCTATTTTTTCCAGACTCGGCTGACCTTGAACACTCCTGGCTTATGCTCCTGTGGATTTGGTGTTGCGCCCAAGGGCCGCAAGTGGGCTCGGGTTAGATCCTGTATTGGACAGCACGTTGAGCAGCTCTTGAGCTGGTAAAGTGCTATATAAAAATGGTTAAATTAATGATGTTAAATTTTTTTTACCCCATGCAGAATTGATGAATTGTCAATGACGATGAGTTTCAATTTCTATCATGGAAACGGAGCATGCACATGCAAAAGATTGATTTTCTTGTGAGTATTGACGACAAGGTTGCAATTGTTCTGTAGTTGTGTTTCAGGTTACTGACATTCATTGCTGTTTTCCAATGTGTTGCGTGCTGAAGGTTTAGTCCCTAGACCCTGTACCTTTATGGATTGGTGTGACTTAACTTGTTGTGTGGATTTTGGTATGGTTTACACATTGTGTGGATTAGTAGTAGTATAATGTACTCATTCTGGTGGATAATTGGTAGAGTGTACACATTGTAGAGGGATACATTAATATAGTTTACACGTTCTGTGAATTGGTGTGGTTTTACCGTATTTTACGGATTACAAGTCTCCTCGACTTTTACCCATGCATTTTTATAATAATACATAGTACCTAAAACAGTTCGGCTTGAACAAAGTCAAGATTCAGCTTTCTCTTCTCTCAACATTCAGAATCATATCGAGTAGTGGCCTTCGAACTGTGAGAAGTATGATGCTCGGAAAGAAACCACGAAACAGAATTAAAATTGCGTGCACAAATAATCCACATTGATGCAACTCACATTAACAGAAAACAAATCACAATCAACTCACTTTGAAGGGGACGATGATCAATCGAGGTCACTTCCCTCATATCATTTACTTTGTACCACGAACCCTGATTGCGGCCATACGAAGAGTGGAACCACGATCGACGATACAGATACCGTTTGTCATTGTAATTATTATACGTCTTCTAATTATGCTGTGCTTTATGTATTGTTAAAAAAAAAAATTTCACATTTGGGAAGGACGAGGGGAAGGTGATTAGTCTAAAATTGTGTGTTGGCCTTGTAGCCTATAAACTATAGTTCAAGTAGAAGATGGTGTATCTAGTTCTTGCACATTGCTGGTTCAAAGTTTGTTTCTCGGTGTGAAGTGTTAATGGTTGTTTTTTTCCATGGCTTGAATGTCTGAAATTGACTTTGTCATGAAATGAATATCAAAATGAATTGTCTCCCGTTTGGTAGGTTTTGTCAAAACTTCCAAGTTTAAACACGTTTAGTAGTGTTATGACATTTTCGTTCCACAAATCTGGTATTTCTCATGGAAATGTATGGGTGCAGCGTCACGGTCAGTGTTTTAGCTGTTCACGAAAAACGCCAATGTTGTTCAGGGTTGTTGATAAAGTTGTTAGGGAAATGTTCCTAGCGACTGAACTTGCAAAACAGTAGAAAATGGTAGAAGATGGAAAAGAATGCCAAGAAACAAAAAAATTACAAACAGCAAATTATAGAGAGTGGGGTTTGGAGGGCGAAGTGTGGGGGGTGGGGGGGGGAGGGGGTAGGTGTGGGTTACGAGTTTATCTTTTGTTAGTGTGATGTGCAAATCAATTTTTGTAAAATTACTTGTGATAGTTAAAGTTTGTTACAATGAAGTTTACTGTGTTAAGAGAGTGGAATTAAGAGTTGCAACCTCAGTGGGAAGAATTGGATTTTTGTTTTGATTAAACCAGCGTACCATTCTTTTATTATACCGCAATGAGCCTTTTTGATTTACCATGTTCATGTAGAACAACAAACTTTACACTGAAGGTAAAAATTTCCATTTGTGGTAGAACTTATCTCATCTTTCCATCCGCTGTATCGCTGCCGACATCCAGCACACAGCAGAAGATGTCACTATCGACATTTTACATCCAAGATGCGGGGAAGGAGAAAGTGGTGGGGGGGGGGTGGGGGGGGCAGGGAGATGGGCGGTGTCATGGTCATGGGCAGATAACTTGCCCAATCTGTTTTTAACTCAGGGTCGGATAATTATATCACAGAGTGAATCATTGTGTTTATGTTCCTTGAGCGTTTTCACGTGTAATTGTTCTCTTGTTGTGGATAGTACTTGCAGACATGTTGCATCATAATTCATTGAAAGTATTTTTTTTTTTAGTTTTATTTTTATTGATGTGCAAAGTGTCGCACTGTCTGTAATTTAACTCATTTTTATATGTGTGGGTGTGCTAGTTTAGAAAATTCACTAGGTTTGCAGCATTTCGTCATTATTAGTATCATGATAACTAAAGCAGTGCCAATAAAAAGTATATTAAAAACTAAAAATTGAATTATATATTACAGTGGTTAGTATACCAAAAATAAATGCTTTAGGTCTCAAACAGCAATTGTTTTCGTAGTCAAGATGGCCCTAACATTAAGTGTTGTGTGTAGTTTACAATAAGCCAGTATCCACTTCAAACACTAGCTGAGTGTCGGAGAATAGGCTGTGTGTAGGCCTATGCCCTCAACAACATCTGATTGGGGTCAGCGTCGCTTTCGGGTTGACTGCTTCTATAAGCTTAGAAACAGCATGATAGTAGCACAAGGTCTATAGAAAGGACACCGGGAGATTTATCAAACTCAATTTTTTAATATAGGTCTGCTTTAGTTCTGTTTTTTTTTTTTTTTTTTTTTTAAATAAATAACTGATACAGTTGAACTTTTATTCTATTTGTCACATAATGTAGTCAGCTATCATCTAGCAGTAATAATTTAATAAATACAAATGTAATTTTTTAAAAAAAAGTAATATTGAGGAAAACAAAGATTTATTTGGCCTTGGGGTAGCAAAGCTTTATTCATCGACATTGTCATCACTGTTGCCCATCAATAATTATCATGTATGTGTCAAGAATTCGCACGCACGGTTAATTTGTCATCGGTCTGAATCGGTGAAAGTTTTTTTTTCTTCTTCTGTGTTGTCATCTTTTCACTGGAAAAAAAAATCTGCGGCCTTTTCTTGGTTTTGTCGTCTTTTGACAATTCTCACTATGACATAGATGTTGTTCCGTCTTTTGAGTATAATGATGAACGCCATGTTCAACCAAGCACTATGATTGTTTTTAATCTCAAAACTGCATTTTATTAATTTTTTGTGTATCATATATATTGTTTGGTGATGAAGGAAACTCTTCCTACATATAAGTGATAGATGTTTCTGTAACTGTAATCTTTTGCTATGTATAAGGCTTGCTTGCAACAGGAATCGTTTCATTTTTCGTTACTGAAATGATATTTGTAATCATGAAAGGCATTTCGAGTTGCAAATTACACATAATCTCTTTGACTAGCATGAGTAAATTGCACAAACATTTGTTTCTGTAGTATGTTTTTAATCTTATCCTTTAGCAGTGCTTTCGTCTTTGAATTGCTCTTGAATGTCACTTGTTTGAGTTTTGTTGCCGAGTATTGGTGCGTTTTGGCTTTAATTCTCCTTTGGAATAATCTGGAATTTGCTTTTCTTAATGGCTGTACGGTACAAGACATCCCTGATAACAGTGTTAATGCTTTGTTTAGCTCCTGAGGTTTCCTATCTGCTTTGAATGTCATGAAATAATCAGAGCGGAATGTGATTTCACTTGTGGATTTCACTGTGGCACATGTTGAGACATTTGTGAACGCTGCTTCTTGGTGGGCTTTGTGGGACAATTGCACCTCTTGAACTTGTCTGGCACCCCCGTTGGGGTGCCGGGTGTTTCAGTATAAATAGTATCCCCACTTTCTGGAAATTTAGTGCTTTAAATTCCCACTGTCGCTGTCTTTCTCATTTGTTCTTTCTCATTCTTGCTCTGTTCTATCAATCTGCTATACTATCTTCTTCTTCGCTATACCAGTCACCTACCTTTTTTCTTGAAAACTCTTCCGGGACAAGACTCCTTATTTGTGTGTGAGGTCTGTTGGATCAGCTTGGGAATATTGGACGCTTTCTGCAAGGTGGTCACTAGGGCTTCCTATGATGTTATTATTTAGCAATGTAGGCATTTTATATGTATGTGTTTTGTTGATAATTTATAATGATGTTTGTATTCTATTTTGTTTTTGTAAACGGGGGTTCGATAAATTAGAGTACAACCTCAGCGTCCCCTGCGTGGGATGTCTTTATTGTAAAGTGACTGGCTGGTGGAGAGCATTCAGTTTTACCACTAGGGTTGTTCCAGCAGATCTTTTATGTGGATCAGGGGTTGTCCGGTCCTGATTTGGCTAGGAAGAGTCCGCTGGACCTAAAGCAATAATCATGTCATGTCATGTCAACTTGTCTGGCAATTATTTTGTTTCTTTTGTGCATTCACTTATTGTTTCTGTTTGCACTTAAACTTACAAGCAAACACACACACTCACACACGCTCATACTCAGTTCCTTATACACACTACTTAGCTCTTAAATATCTCCCGTTGGAGTGCCGGGGGTTTCAGTATAAATAGTATCCCCACTTTCTGGTAATGTAGTGCTTTAAATTCCCACTGTCGCTGTCTTTCTCATTTGCTATTTCTCAGTCCTGCTCTGTTCTATCAATCTGCTATACTATCTTCTTCTTCGCTAGACCAGTCACCTACCTTTTTTCTTGAAAACTCTTCTGGGACAAGACTCCTTATTTGTGTATGAGGTCTGTTGGATCAGCTTGGGAATATTGGACGCTTTCTGCCAAGTGGTCACTAGGGCTTCCTATGATGTTATTATTTAGCAATGTAGGCATTTTATATGTATATGTTTTGTTAATAATTTATAATGATGTTTGTATTCTATTTTGTTTTTGTAAACGGGGGTTCAATAAATTAGAGTGCAGCCTCAGCGTCCCCTGCGTGGGATGTCTTTATTGTAAAGTGACTGGCTGGTGGAGGGCATTCAGTTTTCCCACTAGGTTTGTTTCAGCAGATCTTTTATGCGGATTGGGGGTTGTCCGGTCCTGATTTGGCTCGGAAGAGTCCGCTGGATCTAAAGCAACAATTATGTAATGTAATGTAGCTCTTAAATAAATAAACCTTTTTCTCTCCAAAATCCGGTGGAGGGCGTTCAATTTTCCCACTAGGGTTGTTTCAGCAGATCTTTTATGCGGATCGGGGGTTGTCCGGTCCTGATTTGGCTCGGAGGAGTCCGCTGGACCTAAAGCAACAATAAATCAATCAATCAATCAATCTCTCCAAAATATTGCAGGTTATTTAATATTTTGCAACTGAAAAATCACCAATAAACTACAATCCTTTTTAGTGGCTAACGTAGCCTGCTGCTTGTAGCAACTTTGTTCTTTACAATTGCAATAGTGTCCATAATTCACGTGTCGGATGCGTGTTGAGCGTAATGTGTACTCATTTGGCATAGAAGCTACTACTGCTAACACTAGATTTGTATATGCTTGCACCTCTTATACTGTCTGTCTTTTTCATAGCTGCACCTCTTACTGTCTTGTCTTTTTCATAGCTACACCACCTCACCCAGTCCTAGCTAAAAAGCCGGATGTGTTAATTGTGTTAAAAGGCAAGAGTACGTAGGATCTGTTTGATCAGCTTGATGATATTGGCTTTCTGCCAAATGGTCGCTAGGGTTTTCTATGGTATTATTATTGAGCAATGTAGGCATTTTATATGTATGTGTTTCGTTAATATTTTATAATGATGTTTATATTTTATTTTGGTTTTGTAAATGGGGATTTGACAAATTAGAGTAAAGCCTCGGCGTCCTGTGCATGGAATGCCTTTATTGTAAAGTGACTGACTGGTGGACTGCCTTCAGTGTTACTGCTAGAGTTGTTTCAGCAGATCTTTTATAGGGGTGAGTCCTCTTGCAACCAAGTTATAGTCCTGATTTTGTGGTCCTGATTTGACTCTTTGCGGTCCACTGGACCTTATAAACAATGAATAACTAACTACCCAGCTGATCAAATAACCTCACATTGCATAGCTGAGCGAGGCTTATGTTGGCTTCTCACTACTTGTCTCTGCGGCTGGTTACAATCAGATTGCAGGTTTTCTTGAAGTATGATGTCATCGCATTCCCAGTCCCACCCTGAAAATAGGGGGAGACCTTTACAGTGGTTCTATGTTATGTCAAATGATAGGGAGGTGTGCTTAATAGCTGTTGAGCTACTCGGTGAGTCTCTGTTACGCTGTGCTCTTGGATGCCAACTCCGTGCCATTTAGCAGCATTTGTAGGTTTCCTTTTGCTCTGTCGCTGCTTTGTGTGCAAAACAAACATACCTATCAAAAGCACAGACTTATGCAACTGTGTCACTTCATATAGCTAGAGTTACAAACACTTCACTTTTGTTTCAGTAATAAAATGTCCTTCTCTATCTCTTTTGTAGTTGTTGTTTGTTTGGTTTTTCTCTCTCTTCCCTTTTTTGTTGTTGTGTGAGCTCTTGTAAGCCCCCACCCCCAAATACACCCCATTGTAATTGCTAGCTTTTTACACTTGCTGTATAAACTGTGGCTAAGTATTTAATGACAACTTTTGTGTTGCTAGTTCTTCATAATTTCCATGGCCTTTGATTCGCTGCTTTGCTGTTTCCATGGTTATATATATATGTGTGTGTATGATGTTGGACAGTTTAAATCAATTTGAAGTGTCCTTGTAGGTTTTTTGTTTATTTTCAACTTGTGACTTCATAACCTTGACTTTGATGCAGTTTTAACATCATGACCTTGGCTCACCTTTTGACATACATCACCACCTTTAGCTTTATGTGACCTGTTATGACGTCGTATTAACACTGAACATCGTGATATTAGTGTTTTTGAAGTCATGTATTTTTAATTTTGTGCTCATTACATGCGTATCACAGTTCTTATTGGCTAAACTGTTATACTACTACTACTACTAAAAATAATATATGTCTGTTTGAGCAAGCCAGTGAAGATTATATTGTGCTTTTCTTTTCTTCATCAGAGCCAAGCATTTTTAGTGAATGGATAGGATTTGTTCATTCCGTATTCTCTTTCCCCCCCCCCCCCCCTTTCATTCCTCTCCACCCAGCCCCTCAACAACAACAAAAGTTTAAATGAAAACAGTTTTTATAGCCGGTCTATATTTGAAAATCAAAATGAAATATTATTATAAAGGAACATTAATCTTATCTCATTTATTTTTCACCAGCCTCAAATTAAAAACTAATTGCTTTCAAATATTTTCAAGTGGTTTGGTAAGTTTGTCTATTAATCACCTTGACTCACAATCGAAACAACACCAATCGCAACAGTACAAAATATGTTCATTCCCCACCATGTTGCAACTTTTGCTGTGTAAGAAAGCTCATCATGAATCTACAAGTTCTGAACTTTCCACTGCATATGACCGAGTGGCTGAATTTTTCCAAAATCATAACATTTCAAATATTATGTGATAATGTGAGTATTAGAGAGAAAGAGTTTGTGTGTAGTGTACTCAACCTATAAAAGATCAAACTGAGTGTATTGAGATTACTATAATGATTAGCCTAACGTTTTAATATACCAGTGACATGTTGAATGTCTTCATACCACCATACCGGATTGCATCCAGTATTGTTATTATTAATACCATCCTGTAGTATTGAGCACTTTTGAGCAGCATGAGTAATGTCGTTTCCATCATTGAGCCAGTTGAGTCACTTTTCATCTGCTTAACAACCGTGTCATGCCATCATCTCCATTACAGTTGTGGTTTTTTTTTTGTTTTGTTTGCACAATGTTGGACTAATAATTATAATAATCTATGATCATGTTTTGTATGTTGGTTTTTTTTCTTTATCTTCTGTCATTCTGGATTGTGTCATACATATTTGTATCATCATTTTGATATATATTCATGTTTGTAGTAGAGGCAATAAATATATATTTCAGCTCCAAAGTACTGTGTTTAATATGAGGGATGCTTTGTATGACCGTCTTGTTCTTTCTTTTTGTTTTTTTTTTAGGTCAGTCAGCACACATACATTATCTTTGAGGGGTTAGAAAATGGCAGGTTCATTTAATGATTACAAGTCTTATACTTTAAATTAATATTAGATGCACCAATCAGGCCCAAACAAAAGCTATCTGTACCAAAATGCACACTCACACTCGCATACACAACACACATTTATCTCTCAAACATGTGGTGTAAAGGCAGGGAATATGGAAAGCATAATAAATTAATAATGTGTAGGGGACTCCTGTAATTTCATCCAATTAGCGATACCTTTGTGTCATCGTGGATCCCTTTGATGTCGCAAATAACCTAACGGATAACTAGTTCCTTTACTTTGTAATGTGGCTTTGTTCGTTTTATACACAGCATAGTAAATCCAAAATGACCGATACTTAAAGTGTAAATCCTTCATTACTAACTAAAACCAGAAAACTGCTGAAGGGTATGTCGCAAAAGGTTTAGATAGATTTTTACTTTCTACATCACAAAGATGGCTGCTGACAAATTGTGCGTGCTGATAGGGCTCACAGCTCTGGCCCATGCAGCTTATTCCTCCGCTCAGCGTACGTTCCATGTTTTCTAAATATAACTTACTGGAGTTGTTAATTTATGTGCACATTATATTGGTAGTAAGTAATAATAATATTTATTGTTGAGGGATTGCCATTTGCATAATAATTTGGTGGTATAATCATTAATCGTTGATTCACAGGCCTACAATACAATACATCTTTATTGTCCAACTTTCACATTATACATAAAAGCGGGAAACTGCCGTTGGCTTTGAGCGCAAACTTCGTATAAAATAGTAAATGAACAAAAAAAAAAAAACAGCGTACAACATGTATGGCTCAGCTAGAAATAATTATTCTCTCTCTCCGAGTCTCTCTCTCTCTCTCTCTCTCTCTCTCTCTCTCTCTCTCTCTCTCTCTCTCCCCCTCCCCCTGCCTCTGTCTGTCTCTCCATCTCGCCTTTATCCATCTCTCTCTCTCTCTCCCCCTCCCCCTGCCTCTGTCTGTCTCTCCATCTCGCCTTTATCCATGCTCACACATCCCCACATACACACTAAATTAAATAACCTGTCAATACAATGTGTAACTAAGTAAATACGTAATAAATACACACAATAATAACATAATGATCAAGTTAAAATTAGATTAAGTTGCACATACACACACAATCATATATATATAATGACTACATAGAATTATATATGCAGAAGAATCTACATTAATCAAATTGAACACACCTGCATCCATGTATGCACACACACATAACCTTAACCCATCACATGCCACGAGTGACCTGCACTGAAAGTGTAAAGACCATCAACTCATTAAAAGTGATTTATAAACATCTAAAAGAATGCATAAAATCATCAAAATAAATACGAAAGTTAAGATTTCAGTTAAACATACAAACTGGCTTGGCTGACTACTGCTAGGCAGCAGAGTTAGCGATTGTTGAGGATTGAGATCACACTAAAGATGAACGAGTTCTTGTGTCATTTTTTTTCTTATTGAACAGCAGTAAGTACTGAAAACAATGATTCAAGGGGTGGGAGGTATCATATATGATGCGATTTGCCTTTTTCTTCTAGAGGCTGCGGTGTACAGTTCACTCAGCTGTTTGTTGGATGCCAGTTACAATGATAATGTCTCTATATCACTCTGGTGACTCTAGTCTATGCACGCATTCCATCGCAAGAACTTTAAAGATCCTGACGCTCAGGTCCTAGACTGGTGAGTGCCAGCTACACAAATACACCCAGCATGCACTAGGTCTCTTCTCCCCATCCCTGGTAGCCCAAGATTGCGCTCAGTTGTCTGGGTGTCAGACTGGGCACCCAAAGGCTGCAAGTGGGCGCCTCTGGCGTCTTGAGTTAGATCTTGTATGTGCCAGCAGCTTGAGCTGGAATAGCGCTATACAAGAAGTATTAAAATAAATACATGGTGGGTTTGATTGATTGATTGATTGATTTATTGTTGCTTTAGGTCCAGCGGACTCTTCCGAGCCAAATCAGGACCGGACAACCCCCGATCCGCATAAAAGATCTGCCGAAACAACCCCAGTGGGAAAATTGAATGCCCTCCACCGGCCAGTCACTTTACAATAAAGACATCCCACGCGGGGGACGGCTGAGGGTTGACCTCAACTACGCGAACACCCCGGTTACAAAAACAAAATAGAATACAAACATCATTATAAATCATCAACCAAACACATACATATAAAATGCCTATAGTGCTAAATAGTACATTCATAGGAAGCCCTAGTGACCACCAGGCAGAAAGCGTCCAACACTCCCAAGCTGATCCAACAGACCTCATACACAAACAAGGAGTCTTGTCCAGGAAGAGTTTTCAAGAAAAAAGGTAGGTCATTGATCTAGCGAAGAAGAAGATAGTATAGCAGAGTGAAGGACAGAGCAGGAATAGGAAAGAGTAAATGAGGAAGACAGCGACAGTGGGAATTTAAAGCACTAAATTTCCATAAAGTGGGGATACTATTTATACTGAAAACCCCCGGCACTCCAACGGGGGTACTGTTGCCGCAGTGAAGCGTCTTGCCTATAAAGGAAAGACAGGTTTTCAACTGTGGCTTTCACTGTTCCCTTTATAGGTTTGAACAATCTACAGTGGCAAGATTGCTCATGACCCCAAGGGGTTACATGGTGGGTAAATAAAATGTTACCACTTTTTAATCATAAATAAGTTGTTGTTTTTTTTTTTATGAGAACGTTTTTGAAAAATTTTATTCAAAGAAATGTCCAAATTATCATTTGATACCAAACCTAATAAATTTTGTCCACTGAATTTCTTCAAACAATTCTTTCCTGGAGATAGGCCTATATCATGGCGCACAGACAACTCATGGCCGGCCCTCTCCCTCGATCTTTTCCCCGCCGTCTGCTTCCTATGAGGGTACACGAAGGGGAGAGTGTACTTACTACAACCACCCACAGACCAGTGAGGCCCTGAAGACCAACATCCGTCATGAAATTAGGAGAATTCCACTTGAGATGTGTAGCAATGTCATCACAAACTTCGATGTGCATGTTGCAACTGTAATCCAGAGAAGAGGAGCGCGGACTGAGCATAAAATCAATTATTAAACTGTGTACAGAACGAGGGAAAAAGTGGGAAACCTTTAATATCAAAGGATAATGTGGTGCTTCCGTGACATTTCTGTGAAGAAAATTTTTGAAAACGTTTTCATTGTAAAAACCTATGTACAATTAAAAAGTGGTAACATTTTATTGGCCAACCCTGTATGTTCATCATCGATTGCAATGCCATGAAGTTTGTTTCCAAAGTTAAATAGCATTACTGCGATGTTGTTTGTGTTGCAGATCGAACATATCTACGTTTAACTGAGCAGGAGTTCACAATGTTGCCTCACGATGTAAGTTGAAATTAAAAGTTGGTTTCAGGTTGAGTTATATATAAATTATTTTTATACAATTAAAATTTAAAAAATCTATGGCATCCCTCTGCTATTGCTAGTGGACCAGTATAACTTAAATATTACCATTATCTGAGTAATAATAACTTGTCTTACATCTTACTTTTACTCTTTAATCATTCACTGTCTGTGGTCCGTGGCTCTTTAAAACTGGGGAAGTAAAGCAGTAAAGAGAAGAGATGGGAACTGCCCTCGCAAAGCTAACTGAAAAAAATGGAGGTCCCTAACACCTCTTTCGCCCTGAAAGATTACAGGAAAATCTTTGCCTTGTTTGTGATCAATGTACATTGTGAGCATAGTGATTACTTAGTTAGTTAGTCATTGTTTAGAGGGTCCCGCCGACTGCAAAGAGACGAATCAGGACCACAACTTGGTTGAAAGAGGACTCGCCCCTGATCCGTATGAAAGATAGATCTGCTGAAACCACCCTAATGGTGACACTGCATGCACTACAGCAGCCGGTCACGTTACAATAAAGGCATCCCACGCAAAGGACTCTGAGGCTGTACTCTAATTTATCGAACGCCCATTTACAAAAACAAAATAGAATTTAAACAGCATTATAAAGTATTAACAAAACACATACATGTAAAATGCCTACATTGCTAAATAATAATACCATAGAAATCCCAAGTGACCATTTGACAGAAAGCGTTCAATATCATCAAGCTGACCCAACAGACTCCATACACAAATAAGGAGTTTTGGGAGAATTTTCAAAAAAAAAAAGTTAGGTGACTGGTTTAGCGAAGAACATAGTATATTGATAGAACAGAGTAGGAATTAGGAAGAACAAAGGAGAAAAACGGCGAAAGTGGGAATTCAAATCGCTAAATTTTTAGAAAGTGGGGATACTATTTATACAGAACCCCCCGGCACCCCCACAGGGGGATTGTTTTTATATGAATAACATCATTATCAGATTATGTACAATGCTTAACATCTTTCAACGATAGGCCGTTTATTTTCAGATTTTGCTGCAGTGTTTGATCGGCTTGTTGATCACGTGTTACGGTGTGGTTGGAGTGGCAGGGAACTTCAAAGAGATTCGAGCGAGTTCAGAACAAGAAACAAAGTAAGTTCTGTAAATAGGAGAGTCTGGTAATGGTACTGAACATTATTAATTTTATACTTACAAGATTCAAAATATACTTATTGTCCACATAAACTACAAAGACATTTTTTGCATGACTTGCATTTGATGGTTATAGTTGGTGTTGCTCTTGACAAAGTGCGGTTGTAATTTTGTTTGTGGCATTAATGTTTTTGCCAAGAAGACTTTATAGTGGTTTACGGACGGAAATTCAATAATTACAAGTAAACATGGGAAGTAACTTTTCAAGCAAAGAGATTGAATCTTGTATGCAGTGGTTTCCCTTGAGTCTGGTGGCCAGGTATGTGCTGCACCCACATACTCATATTTCAACTGCTGGTTTCTGTTTGTAGTAATTGTATGAATTTAGTCCTGGATGTTTTGTTGTTTTTCATCTAACTTTCCCTACCTCATGTCATTCAAATTGTTGATAGTTTAAAACTATAAATTTTATTTTCTTTTTAGTGTGGGGTACTGTACTGTACATGAATAAAACAGGCATTTGTGTTTGCATCTGTGTTTATATTGTAGTGTCATTATTTTCATGGTTTATTGCAGAACATGGGATATGCTGAGCAACAGGGGAGGCTTCAACATTTTTCATCACAGAGGGAAGGCCATGTTCACTTCCATGTGACACTAGTCAACATTGATTTATTTTCTGATATTTTTCAATAGTTAATGTTTAATTACAAATAAAATAGAAAAATAAACTTTTTTTTAAAAATTTCGATGATTTCTTTTTTTTTTTTTAAATCAGAAATTAAAATCACTAAACAAACGTTGTTTCCTGTGGCTAGTTTTATTAAAAATTGATATATTTTTTCAAACTTTTTTTCTTGGAATTGTAGTTTTTCATTTTCTTTTATTACCTCTCACCCATTGCCATCACTTTCACCCTCACCCTCACTCCCTGCTCCTCCATTGTCAAGTGTTTTTGTATTTCCAAGTTGCAGTTGCAGATAATTCAGAGAGAGTGGTCAATCATTTCACATTTTTATGTTGTTTGTGCAGAATAAAACGGAGGAAAAACAAGCCCATGAAAATTGGCACTTTTTGTTTAAAAAGCTTTTTTTTTTAATGTTCTTTTCAGCTGTTTGTGTCAGGAAATATATTTCAATGGCTTGCCATCTTGTTACAGTCGACATCTAGAACACTTTGCGAATACTTTGCTTATTGTTTGAATGTTTTATGCTACCGTTCTCCATGGGTTGAAATTGTGATTTTATGTACGACAGCAGTTGTTACCGCCATTTTGGTAGTATGTTGTTCCCACAGATGCTATTGTTGTGTATTTAGTTTTGACTGGTCAACATTGTAATTATTCATATGTAATAGACCATGCTTGGAAATATGAAGAAAAAAAACGACATTGGCTGGCCCTCATGTTGTGCCCACAATTGTCTAAAGTTGGACGGACATTCATTTTGCAAACGAACAGTTTCTCGCCTATAATTTCTGCTCAGTCCTCCATCTTTCTGGAAGAAAAGCTTGCAGCTCGGGATAGCTGTTCTAGTGCTTTGAGACAAGATGTCTGCCCGGATAACTGTGGGTAACTCGAAACAAAAAAGACAAGTTACCTCCCATTTCCGAATTCATCATCTTGACCACTAGTGCTTGCAATCATTACTTCCATTTGGTAACATGTTATAGTTGTTCAAACCAAGAGTTCCCGAAAGGCTGAAGATGGTGATTGTAGTTGTGTGGTTATAAATCGCGTAGCACGATTTCTGTGTGAACACAATGTTGAGCCGTTTTGAGGTTGGAACTTTTCTAGATGTGTATTTACATGTAGATGTTCATTATTTGTATAAGCTGAAACAAAAGGAATATTTATTTTGCCTTGCTGATACGTTTCATGTTGGTGACCGTCTTATATTTATGACAGAGAGAGAGAGAAAAAGTGTTACGTTTGAATGTTTGCACAAGTGATGAACCAAATAAACCAGAGAAGGAAAAAAAGCAGATCAAGGTGTTCCAATTTATTGATATTGTTCTGGCGTTTCGTTGAAGATATAGTGGCAAGTTTCATTCCAGCATTCACAAAATACTGGGATGATATTGCTATTATGATACAGGTTTTTAAAACAAAAATCCCCAAGTTCATTTGATATTCACAATGGCAAGAATTTTATAGCGTTATAAAAAAATAGGATTGTGGATTTTCCTTGTTTTAAAAAGGTTAAAAAAATATTAGTAAAATTTGTTCATTGTGACATTTAAAACAAAATTATAATTTTAAAAAAAAATTTAAATTGAAAATGAGAAATAACCTGGGAAAAAAAAGTTTTTTTTAAAACACCTTGTTCAATTTAGCAACAAACATTAAAGAAAAAAAAAGATACGTAAAACTGTTCATGCACAAAACAAACTTTCAGTAAATATCAACTTGAGACAGATCTGTTTTGAAAACAATAGTTTTAATCACTATTATTGAAACACGCTTTTTTTCGTGTGTCCACCAGGAATATTTTTTCCCTGCAAACATTTTCTAAAATTTAAATGTCACCGTAATTTTTGACACAGTAAGTATTAATACTGCTACACTACTCTTAGTTTTAATTATTGCTATTGGAAAGGTGCTCGTTTCACATTTCCAGGCCAACCAGGAATAAATCTTGCAGGCATTTTCAAAATACTTGAATGTAACTTTTGACACCATAAAAGTAAAACATTGCTACGCTACCCTTGCGCATCGACTTTTAGTCTGCTGCCCTAATGTCGTCACTCTTCACTGCATAATATGAAGTTACGACTAGTATTTGTCTGTGAAACTGGACATGAGTCTATGAACCTCAATCAAAATGTGACTTTGAACCCAAAAGACCTCCAAACACAATTAACAAATGTTAGGTACCCAACTCCTTATCAGACTGAATTGATGAGCTAAAGATCACTTTTCTCCAAAAATACGTTACACAAAAAGTTTCTTTCATAATTAAATGCAACAGATGTAACGCTACGGACTGGTTTTATACCTAAATTACTGCCACTAGTATATTTGTTGCATGCTGCTTACATTCTTTCAACAACTTTCATTTTAATATTGATCATTTTAAGCTTTTTTCTTCTCTTGGGTACATCCCTACACATTCAGCTCACCACAAACACAGCTTTTTCTGCGTTCTTGTTTTTATTAAATTTTAAAAACACATCCTTTCTCTGCTATTTTGCTTCAAATACATGTAAAAAATACATCTTGTTTTCAATGATTAAACGTTTTTTTTTAAAAAAATAATTAAAAATAAAATTATATATTTTAATTGACAAAAAAGTTAAGCATTGCAACTGAAGGAAAACATACACGCAAAACCATACAAAGCCACAACCAACATGCACCATGAATGAATAGGTGCTGCAACTCTTTAAAGCTCGAACTGCTCATGCACTTGATACAACCAAGTGGAACAGTTCGTGAGTTGGGCTATTCATCTGAAATGTATTTATAAGTTATCACTAAAACGATACAGGTATCACTAAACACACGCATATCATACTACATTACATACAAGTACACTTCTAACAAACAACACAAACTCTGTCTTCGTTGAAAAGTTCGTGGAGGTTCACTAATCCTTTTTTTCAACGTTCCCCTGAACCTTTTTTTTCTCAAGGTTCTCATATCCTGAACCTAGATTCCTGAGCCTTTTTTTTTAGAGGTTCTCAGATCCTGAACCTAGATTCCTGAGCCTTTTTTTTTAGAGGTTCTCAGATCCTGAACCTAGATTCCTGAGCCTTTTATTTAGAGGTTCTCAGATCCTGAACCTAGATTCCTGAGCCTTTTTTTTAGAGGTTCTCAGATCCTGAACCTAGATTCCTGAGCCTTTTTTTAGAGGTTCTCAGATCATGAACCTAGATTCCTGAGCCTTTTTTTTTAGAGGTTCTCAGATCCTAAACCTAGATTCCTGAGCCTTTTTTTAAGAGGTTCTCAGATCCTGAACCTAGGTTTTTGAACTGTATTGGCAAGGTTCAGGAACCTAGGTTGGGGGATTTAAGAAACGCAAAAAAAAAAAAAAAAAAAAAAAGAAAAGAAAGGCTAAGCCCACATGACTCATTTGTTTCTTATGGAACTTGCAGTATTTAACATTAAAATAAATGCCCAGAAAAAAATGAAATGGCTTTAAAATGCAAAGTAATACCGACTTTCATCTTTCTAAGCTCTTGACCTTGAGTGAGTTCGTCAGTTATTCATTGCTTTACAGGGTCCAGCGGACTGCAAAGAATGTAAATCAGGACCACAAAATCAAGATCACAACTTGGCTAAAAGAGGACTCACCCCTGATCCGCATAAAAGGTCTACCTAAAACAACCCTAGTGTTAACACTGAAGGCACTCCAAGCAGGAAATGCTGGGGCTATACTCTAATTTATCAAACCCCCCATTTACAAAAACAAAATAGAATACAAACTATCATTATAAAATATTAACAATACACAAACAAAATGCCTACATTGCCAAATAATATCATAGGAAGCCCCAGTGACCATTTGGCGAAAGCGTCCAATATACCAAAGCTGATCCAACAGACCTCACACATAAATGAGGATTTTTGTCCCGGAAGAGTTTTCAAGAAAAAAGGTAGGTGACAGGTCTAGCGAAGAAGATAGTATAGTAGATTGATAGAACAGAATAGGAATGAGAAAGAACAAAGGAGAGAGACAGCGACAGTGGGAATTTAAAGCACAACATTTCCAGTAAGTGGGGATACTATTTATACTGAAACCCCCGGCACCCCACGGGGGCCTTGACCTTGAGATTAACTTAACCTCCGGCTCCCGATACACTTGTATACTATCAAATAAACTACAGCAAAAAATGAATTATGCAAAACAAAACAAACAAAACAAAAACGGTGATCTTGGGATGACCTTAACCTTGGGATGAACTTGACCTTCACATGGACTCCCAGGATCATGTCTGAACAAATAGCCCAATGTTGTTCCACACTATGGGTTAAATATATAGCCATTCCACTATACAATTACCTTCTTTCTTTTTTTTCATTTGTTTTAACAAGACCTAAAATGACCTCGACCTTCAAGATCAACACACAAACCGAACATATATGACTACAACTTTGGACTTTATATCTCATACTGTTATAGTTTACAGTCAAAGTCTATTCAAAGTACCTATATTGACTTTATGCAGCTCCAGTGACCGTGACCTTTACCAAATTTGCACAATATGTGTTTCATTGATATCTATCATGCATCAAAGAAAGTTCAGTATTAATAACTTGGAAAACAAGTGAAATTTTGTAAAAGTCGTTTGTTACTAACATTTATTGGCCCTGTGACCTTGACCATGAAGTGAAGTCATTCATTTACTGATCATTTATGAGGTCCAATGGGTGTACACCACCTTATGAAGTTTAGTTGTGATAGTCAGGGATGGATTTAACCGTAAATTACCGGTATTTTACCGGTTTGAGAATAAAAATACCGGTTGAAAAATCAGTAGCCGGTAGAGCCTACCGGTTTTTATTTTGTTTGACTGGTTTCAAAAATAAAGGAAAAGAGAAAGAAAAACAAGAGAAATGAAGAGAGAGAGAGAGAGAAAGAGAGAGAGAGCCAGCCAGCCACGATGATTATGTGTTTAGGGAGTGTAGACGAGAGGCCTGCGAATGCGTTCAGTAGCCTTGCCATATTCTTTGAGGTAATTAATACAGAATGATATAACATTGGCGGGCGCAAGGCTATCGTGAATACGGATAAATTAAACTCGCGCACTTTTCGATTTTTTTCTTTCCTCGTGCTCGTCAGTATGTATTGCGACAGTGGCAGATAGGCTAGTAATAATGAAGAAGCAAAAATCTTTTTTCATTTTTTGCTAGGGGGGAGAGGGGCAATAAAAGAAGTTTATGTGAAGACGAAGATGTTTAGGTAAGAAAGGCCTGTTATTTACTTTTATTTTTGGCAAACATCGTTTCAGTTATAGTCAGTAGGCTTTACGGTGAGCAATAAATTAATCACTGCATTCGTCGGCAGATTTTCGGTTGCAAAAATAGTGACGCATTATTAAGCTTTGCTACGAGTCATACCGGTTTCGTGACTGGCCTACCGGTTTGCGTTCAAGTGGGTTTGTTACTGTGACGTCGTACCGGTTTTGCAAATCCCTAGGACGATCACTGATAGTTGAAATAGATTCTAGATATTAATCCACCTACAAGCTTTGCACAGACAGTGGATGAAAGGAGAGAATTTTTTTATGTCGGATTTCATTTTTGTACTATTTAGGACTCATCCCACAACGATTTTTAAACGTCTGGAAATTTATTTATTTATCTGGGGGTTTGTGTGTGAAAACACAGATTCACACTGCTATACACGAGTCAAAAAGGTCCTTTTGGGTGGGAGGGGAAAGGGGGGAGAGGAGGGGTGTGAAAAAGGTTTAGGAACCTAGGTTATGGGATCCGAGAACCTTGAAAAAAAAGTTTGAACCTCCACGAACCTTTCAATTAAGACGGGCCATAACAAAATTAACATACATGTACAGTTTTAACAAAAACACAACAGACTTTTTAATAGGCCAGTTTCCGCTAAACAGGCGACCCTGGTGCTGGCTGTTGTGCCGGAGATCTATCAAGCATAGGCTGTGTGTAAGTATTTGTCCTCAACAGCCTCTGACATTCACATTGTGGCCAGTCTCACTTTCAGGCCAACTGCCTGTATAACAGCCCGCTAGCAACAAAAGGTCTAATTTCGCCCATGTGAATAGATGCTAACGCACACACACACACACACCCACACACAGTGATACCATGTTTACCATATACTGACTACTCGCAGTCCATTGTCACACAGAGCAAGTACATCTGTACACTCCATACGAAGGCATGTCAGACCCACACACTCCAGCATAAATCTCAATTACAACTCTCCCCCATCAATCTTTCCCTTTAACAACGAACCATCCGTCTTTTATACTGTACCAACCCGTCAATCCTCCAGTTTATCCGATACACGATGCATAGACTTTCCCTACGGCCAAGCTAACACACACCACGCAAAAGTTCCGGCACAGGCACTGCATTCGCACTACCCTGATGAGTTTTGTATGCAGCAACCTTAAGGTCTGCTGGCATCACAGTATAGTCCATTCCAGTCAGAGCCCAAGTGAGTATTTACAACAGAGTAAAACATGACATAAATTCTGTGAAGTGAAACAAGACTAAAAAACGACTGAACAACATGTCCCGTAAATAAATACAATGGATGACGCTTCAGACGGCATGCTAAATTCCCATCGCTTCTGCTGCAGTCGGAATAATCTTTACGCTACACAACTTAAACACACTTCTGATTGTGATGGTTTCCATTATGTGTCTTGACATCCAAAGTATTGAACATCGGCACAACAGTTTTCTCAACCCTACCCCCATTCAATATATAAATTGCCTTTACAATCCTATTAAACTCACACAACAAGACCAATCTTTAAAACTATTGTCATGTTAAAAACAAAAGGATTCTGCAATATCTTTTTTTTTAAATTAAAAAATTAACTTGTATAATAAAAGAAGAAAATATTTCAAACCCAATGTTGATGGACAACTTCAAAATTTTTGTTAATGCTAAAATTTTTGTGATTTTTTTCCTGCTAAAATTCTTGTTATAGGTTTTTACAAACTTTAACAACAAATTGAAAAGGGCTAATATTGTCACATCGAATTTACACTATCAGGGTTATTTAATTTTAGCCTTACAGCTCAAATACCAATTTTTTTTTTTTAAATCACAGACTCGCCATACTGAGCATTTGAGCACCGAGTCCGGTCCAGCACCACTTGAAGCGCCACTCCAGAGAAGGAAACGAAAGCGAGGTTCAAAGTGAACATTGCGTACGGTCAGATCAGAAATTACTGGTGGAGGACTTTGATGGAGCGTGTGCCAACCACTGGTGAGATCAGCCGTTGTCCTGGCAACAGCATAGGGTGACTGTAGTGCATTATTCACTGCCTAGCGACGCTGCAGTAGTAGTCATCGCTGGGTTGAACTGCCAGTAGCAGTAGTCCCATGGCACAGCCTTCTCCGATTATCCTTCCAGCCTAAAAAAAAACAAAAAAACAAACAAGGTCCTGGCTTCCTGGTACAGCCTCAGTACGTCTTCTTCAGCTGCTCATAGGTCATGAAGAACTGGGCACCGATAAGGAAAACATATTTTTTCCAAGTCCAAATAATTACATGTTTCAATCCCACTGTACAATCTTCAAGTCAACAACCTCAAAACTAGCATACTCATGAAAACAACAAATGCCAAGTAAAAAATTACAATTATCATCATACAAGTATTATTAACTCATTGAAGTCAGACTCGGCATCATTCCAGAGTCGGAGGATTTTAGGCTATTTTAAAACAATTACACAAAATGTACTAGACAACATAGAAACATAAAATAAATTGCAAATGAAAGTTTAAAGTATGTATTTTTAATTTCACTTACCACCAATCTGCTATAAGCCTCCAGAAAAAAGATATTTTGCACCAAAAACACTCGATTCAATTGGCGTGAAAAACGGGAAGCCATTTTGTAAACAAAGAATTTTACCTGGTTTAGAAAAATCGCGATATCTCAATAGAAACTTTGTCAAAAATATGGTCAAAGGGAAGCAATTTACTCTAAAAAGACCCCTTTCAAGTATGTGTATTGCTTAATTCCCTTGGTAATCCTATCCTATCCTATCCTATCCTGTCCCGTAACCCGAAGGTCGTAGGTGCACCACAGATGATCGTTTAACCAGCATACTCCATCTTTCTCTGTCCTCAGCAGCCCTGATGGCTGCTTCGCTCAGTGTCAAACCAGTCCATTCTCGAATGTTGTCCTCCCACCTCTTTTTCGGTCTCCCTCTTCTTCTACCTCCTTGCACTGTGCCTTGCAGAATAGTCTTTGCAAGGCCTGATGATCTGGTGACGTGGCCCTACCATCGGAGTTTCCGTTTCTTCACCACTGTTAGCAGGTCATCGTGTTGTCCAATGGCTTGTGTGATGGTCTGTCGGACTTCGTCGTTGGTGACGAACGACCTTGGTAATCATTTTTTGTTAATGTTATACCAAAAAATATAAACATGCGACGTAAACATAGCTACGGCACGCTCCTCTGCGGCTCCGCGAGTGCCGTAAAACCGTTTACGGCATGACTTCATCGAGTTAATTATTATTTTAGTATTAATTATTATCATTGTGATCACAGGCATGCTACTCTGAAAATTTTGTTTTCCAGGAAAATTTTGGAAGGATTAGCAGAGTCCCGAGAGCAAGCCTGCAAAGCAGGCGAGCCCCCTAGGGGGGTCCGGGGGCATGCCCCCCCCCCCCCCCCCCCCCCCCCCGGAAATTTTTTTTTTAAAGTTAAAATATGTGCAATCTGGCACATTTTGAACACTTTTTGAGAGACGAAAAATCAATCAACAAAGACGAAAAAAAACCAAACATTTTAGTTTAAACTATATACAAAAAATGACACTGGTAGGCCTACATGTCTGATAACATTATTGTATTTACTATTATAGTCTGTCATTTAGAAATAACATCAGTCCTCAGAAGAGTGAACAAAATAAACTAACCTTGAGTTTAAAAGTGTTCTTTTCACAAAGTCATGTTTACTTCGATTGCTTTTTGTAAAATGTCAAATGTGCTTTTTTGGCCTCATTTTTCAGCGTGCCTATGGCTTTCCTTTTGCAGATAACTCTGGCATGTTGCCTGTCAAATAAGGCAAGTTTCTTTTTCCTTTCTTCTTTCTCTTAGCGAGGACACTGTGATACGACTCTCGAGCAGTCGAAATATTGTTAATCAATCTTTTGTTGACAAAATCCCTCATCACATTCTCCCTGTGAAAGAAAGCTGTAGCACTTTTTCCTGAGGCAGCCAGAACATATAGCGTGGTGTGGTAAAGTAGCATTTATCATCACAAAAACCTTCCATACGTTATCAAACTTTAAAAAACCCAGAAAATCGTGGTGAAGACTGTCAAAAATCAAACGGAAACAACTGGCTATAAAACAGAGCGAATCACGTCAGAGAGAAGCAATCTGATTAGTGAGATAAATTTAGCTAGCCAATCACAACGCCGCTTTGATATGATCGTTAAATTGACTGTCATGGCGGTCTAGCAGACGAATCCGGCTGATATCGCCTACCGTGATAAGAACGCTTGCTTTTTTTTTTTTTCGACACAGATTTTTTTAATACTCTAGGAAATGTTTCAATCACCAGGAAAGCCAAAGATCGATCTCCAGGAATTCCTGGAATTCCAGGAAAAGTAGCATGCCTGGATCATCACCACCATCAATATTTATTATCATTATAAATTAATTAATTCGTATCCATATGTTCATCAACTGCCACCAGTCAATAGTGTGTAGAAAGGATACGATAATGTTCCAAGGCCCAAGTCGTAGCCAGTTGGGGATGAAGCCTTTGTACAGAGCCATCAAACCTTCCGTCTTTACCGTCTGAAAAACAAACCCAACCAAACATCATATTCTTGAGAAACTTTACAAATATTACCATCTATGAATCGTAACAAAGTTTCCCAATCATTTCTACAATGCTCTGAGAAATTGTAAATCTTGCATGATAGGAAATCGTAGTTTGCCCCTACTATTTCTGAACATAAACAAAAATCCCTCCCCACCTGTTTTAAAATTCAAGAGTGTTCGTATTTGATTTGTGGAAACAAAATAAATAATAAAACATTACAAAGAATACATACAAATCTGTATTTATTAGGTGAAGCTGAAATGCCAAATACAAGTTATTTAATTTTCGAAAAATAATGGACCATACAACAAGCTAAAACAGATCAATATACAGTTATCTCAATTGAACTGTTCTTATGTGTGTAGTCTCATCGTAACCTCACTTTACAAAATTATACAGTGGAACCTCTCACAACGACCCCCCTCTATAACGACTCCCCCGCTACAACGACCCATTTTATTTTAACCGATGTATTTCCTTATATTGCTGTCATCAGTATAGCGACTCCCTCGCTATAACGTCTAACGACCGATCTTTGCAGACCATAGTGCGACTTTCTCGGCATAACTGCACAATAAAAACTGTCTACGATCTTGTTCAGCACAGTCAGACAGGTACCTATATGTGACACGCCAGCCGATAAAGTAATCTTCTATAAGTTTGACGTCATCTTGTAACGTCACATTCTAGATTCTACTCGTTTGGGGTTTGCATTTCACTTTATTCACATCACGAGCGCGGCACTGAGAAGAAGCAAAGAAAGCGTGATGGGCTGATGGAGTCTACAAAGAAAAGAAAATTTTTATCTCTGGAAGATCGAGTTAATGTTGTAAACAGACACAAAAAAGGAGAGACTGCCATTGCGATCGCAAAGAGTCTTAAAGTTGGAAAAACACAAATTCAAGGAATTATCCGAGACAAAGATGACATTCTTAAAAGGTGGGAAAGTGGTGATAATGCCGATCGTACGCGATCAAAACGGAGGAAGACAACATACTCGGAAGTAAATGAGAAAGTTTGGGATTGGTTTCTGGATGCTAGAAGAAAGAATATTCCGATCACTGGCAAATTGATTCAAGAAAAGGCCATTATGCTCTCTGTAAAGACCCCTCTCTATAAAGACCCCTCTCTATATAGACCGATTTTTGTCAACATTTTCAAGGTCGTTGTAGAGAGGTTCCACTGTACTCTGAACATAATAACTATAATGATGATGATGACAATGATGATGATGGTGAGGATGATGATGATAATGATGATGATGATGATAATAAAATAATACTGGATGCTATATACACGTTTCCACAAATCATCAATCAAGCTCAAAGTGTTGCAATCTGCACCAACATTCACGTAACAGTATAAAACACACTTGCATTTGAAATACAACATTTAAATAATTAACATTTGGTGAAGTAGATGTCAACAACATGACCACCACCTTCAGTTCAACTGTGACAGATGACGCCACTGAGATCCTTGGCAAGCACCCCCTAAAGAAGAAACTGTGGATCACACCTGAACTTTTGAACTTTTGTGATAAGCGAAGCGAGATAAAAAAGAACACCTCACAGGTAGCTGATGCCTACCGAAAAATCAACAATGAAATCCTAAAAAGCTTGCGCACCGCAAAAGAGAACTGGATAGAAGATCAATGCCAGGAAATAGAGAACAGTCTGAACAAGAACAACAGCAAGAAGGCCTACCAGACTGTGAAGCGGCTGACAAGAGTTAAACAGCTTAAGGTCTCCATGATCCAAAGCAAGTCTGGCATATGCCTTACATAAGAACAAGAAAACTTCGATAGATGGACCTGACCTTTACTACCTGACACCAAATGGAGACATATCAGTTCTAGCATTTCCCCAGAACAGAAGAAGAAGAAATCCTCCCAATTCTCAGAGAAGAAGTTGAGGCAGTTGTGCAGTCGCTGAAGAAGGGGATGAATACGAATATGAATACGAATACGAAAACTTTATTATCTCAACAGGGAGAAATTCGCATGTGGTGCCAACATTTAAAAACATGACAAATAAAACATTGATATACATGTGTTATAAGTTATCTAAAACATTTGCATTAAGAATGTATTAGTCTAAAATTTATCAAGTATGACCAAGCAAGCACATAATTAAATAAATCACACACAATTTGTGCACTGTTGTACCAGAACTTATCACAGACATGCCCATACACATGCATAATTAAAAACATAATTTAGAATATACATAAAATAGCATACACACAAAATCACATAAAATCACATAAAATCACATAAAACTTAAAAATTTACTATAAATAATCCTTGTAAAGAGACTAGCACGCGCGCATGCACAAACACACACACACACACACAGAGACACACCCACACATACACACACACACCCACACACTCACTAACACTTACACACATGCAGTACATGTTTGCATTTTGTTGCATTTTAACACACATACATCAGTGCAGGTTAAAACAGATCTGCAACAGGTCCAGACTTCATCTGTTTATTAAGTAATAAGATTGACCTGGGAATAAAAGTTTTCTTGCAGCGTTCTGTTTTGAGAATGGGGACGCAGTAGCGTTTACCCAGTGGCAGAAGGTGGTACTGACGAGCCAAAATGTGGCTGCTGTCGTTCAAAATGCTTTCTGCCTTTTTCACCACACGACATTCATACAGCTCATTCAAACTTCTCTGTGTTCTACCAACAACCTTGCTACACACATTCACCACACGATCAAGCACACTCCTGTTACCCACACTCAAACCTCCATACCAGCAAATAAAAGAAAAGGTAAGAAGGGACTCAATAAAAGAACCGTAAAACAGTTGGAGGATGTCCGGAGCGACGTTCAGCTTACGAAGCCTCTGAAGGCAGTAGATGCGTGATTGACACTTGCGGTGGATTGATTCTGTATTAGCATTGAATTTAAGGTTCGAATCCACTATGGTACCGAGGTACTTGTACTCAACCACCCGGCCAACCTGGGTACCACGGATCGAAAGAAAAGGAATAGGGGTGGAATTTCTCCTGAAGTCGATAATCATCTCCTTAGTTTTGCTGACATTAAGATCAAGATAGTTTGCATCACACCAGGCGCTGAAACGCTCAACTTGAGCAAAGTATTCAGAATCAGAGTTTGAAAGGTCCTGGATAGCCGAATCATCAGAATATTTAATGACAGGGATTGAGGGAGTTCCTTGACAGTCGGTAGTATAGAGTGTGAAGAGAACGGGAGAGAGGACAGTTCCTTGAGGTGCGCCGGTGTACGTGGTTTTAGGCAAAGAGAGAGCAGACTGAAAGCGGACAGATTGAGTTCTCTGGACAAGAAAGTCCACGACCCACAAAACGAGTCGTGGAGTAACACTGAAGGAAAGTAGTTTTTGAGCCATGAGGTGAGGTTGTATAGTGTTGAAGGCAGATGAGAAATCGACAAAGAGAATACGGACAAAAGAGCCAGGTTTTTCAAGATGATAGAGAGCGTTGTGGAGAAGAGTCAGGACTGCATCGTTAGTGCTTCTATTTCTTTGATAGGCGAACTGGAGAGGATCGTGAAAGGGCTGTGTGAAAGAGAGAAGCCGGGATAGGATGATGCGCTCAAAACATTTCATGAGAATGGACGTCAGAGCGACAGGGCGGTAGTCATTGAGAATTTTGGGTTTGTTGTTCTTAGGGACAGGACAGATGGTAGAGTTTTTCCAAGAGTCAGGCACGATGCAGTCCCTAAGAGACCAGGTGAACAGGCGGCTGAACACAAGGCTCAGCTGGGCGGCACATACCTTCAGCAGACGTCCACCGATGCCGTCCGGACCCGCGGCTTTTCGAGTGTTCAACCGACGAAAGGTGGTTTCGACGAGAGCACTGTCGATCGCGATCTGCTCTAAGTCGTCCGAATCGGCATCGGCGACCTGCTCCCTGAGTTGCGAGACAACGGCGTCGAGATCGCTACGCGTGTCCTCCCTCTCGAATCGGCAGTAAAACTTGTTGAGCTCTTCCGCGAAACGTGCTTGCTCGTCGAGAGGGAGACAACCGCTACTCGCCTTAGTTTTCCCCTGACCCGTCAGCGTCTTTAGGCCTCTCCACGCGTCGCTAAGGTTACCTCTGACAAACTGCGCTTCGACCTTGTCTTTGTATCGCCGTTTTGCCTCTTTAATCTCCGTTCGCAGTTTGGTCTGCACGCGGTGGCGTTCGGCACGGTCCCCGGTCTGAAACGCGACTTTCTTTTCGTTGAGAATTGCCTTCAGAGACCTCGTAATCCATGGCTTATTGTTGGGAAACACTTTCACGCACTTAGTGGGAACAATCATTTCTTCACAAAACTTCACATACTCAGTCACCACATCCACAGCTTCACTCACACTCTCACACGCACCCGTCAACACGTCCCACTCTGTGCACTCAAAACACCCTTGCAGCTCCTCCACACTCTCACTCGTCCACACACGCACGCTCTTCTTCACAACAGGGTCAGATTTTATTTTGGGCAAATATGCTGGCACAAGGTGTACAGTGTTGTGATCAGATTTACCAACAGGGGGTAAAGCAAAAGACTTATATGCAGAGGGAATGTTGCCATAACAAACATCAATGGTCTTTTTGTTATGCGTGATTACATCAACGTACTGATAAAATGCAGGTAAACAAGAACGTAGTTTGCAACTATTTAGGTCACCAGTGATGAAATTAGGTGCATCAGGGGACAGAACCTGCAAGTCCCTAACCACATCTGCAATCTCATTGGCTGCTTGAGAAGCATTGGCCCAGGGTGGCACGTACACTACGGTCACGTGGATCTGTCCAAACTCGCGAGGCAGGTAGGTGGGTCGCAGTGACACACTGAGAAGGTCAAGGTTACGAGTGTTCAGATGCTTACGCACTGTTACGTTAGTACTGTTACACCAACGGTTGTTAATGTACAGGCACACACCGCCTCCACTTTGTTTATTGCTAATCACACAGTCCCTGTCAGTTCTAAGCAACGTAAAACCTGAAATGTTCACACTGTCATCAGTCACCTTGTCGCAGAACCATGTTTCACTCACACTTATAATGCATGCGTCTCTAAATTCAGAAAGATAGCTGACACAACCACACAATTCGTTGAAGTTATGATTTTTGCTGTCAGGACGAATGGAGCGACCATTGAACATAATGATAGAGGGCAGGGCTGGGCAATGTTTGTATTTCCTCAGTCTTCTACGGACACCTCCTCTCTTTCCTCTTCTCCTCCTCTTCTTCTCTGATTCTCTACTGTAACTGTCAGGGTCATTGTCATCTTTCACAATGTCAGCAGGAAAATCAGTGAGACGGCGGTAGGCTTCAAGATCAGTGTAGGAGCGAAATGCCAAGAGTGCATACCTGGAGTAAGTGATGCGGGGCCAAGTGCCTGTGCCTGTATCGCTGCCGTCATAGCGATGTCAGTGGGAGTGGACAACATACCGCGGAATTGCTTCAAGCAGGAGGGGAAGCGACGATTGACAGCCTCACCATTATCTGTAACAAGATCTGGCAGAGCCCAGAGTGACCAACACCATGGACCCATTCGCTTATCATCACTCTTCCCAAAAAGGGTATTCAGGAGTGTGAAAATTACCACACCGTCCACCTCATCAGCCATTCCACAAGGTCCTCCTGAAAATAATATCAGGTTGAAACCCCAAGCTGAACAAATCATGGCTGAAGAGCAAGTAGGATTCAGATCAGTATGAAGTACCACGAAACAGATTTTCAACCTCAGAATAATCTGCGAGAAATACCTAGATAGACCTACAGCACCAACAACATCTATATCATATGTTTGTAGTCTTCAAGAAAGCGTTTGACCGAGTCTGACATGCAGCTCTGTGGCCAACCATGCAAGCGTACAACATCAGCTCTAAAATGATTGAAATTGAAGTGATCAAAAGCTTGTATGACAAGGCTACCAGTGCAGTCCTCCACAACAGCGCCATTGGAAACTGGTTCAAGACAACAATCGGTGTGCGTCAAGGTTGCTTACTCTCTCCAACACTCAACATCTTCCTAGAGTGCATCATGTCAGATGCCCTTGCAGATCACGAAGGCACAGTCAGCATTTGGGGTAGAGCAATCTCCAACCTCCAATTTGCGGATGACACTGATGGATAGGGTGGAGAGGAACAAGAACTTGAACAGCTGTTACAGAGGATACCACCTCCAGAGCCTATGGAATGGAAATAAGTGCAGAGAAGACCAAAATGATGACCAACAACACCAATGGCATCAACACGGATATCAAAGTCTAAGGCCATTCATTCCCTCAACACAGTGCATAGCTTCAAATATTTAGGAGCCACTGTATCAAGCAATGGGTCTCGACAGGAAGTCTTCTCTAGGATCGCACAAACAACTGCTGTCCTGACAAGGTTGAAGCCCATTTGGAAAGACAGGACCATTATTCTACATTCCAAGGTAAGGCTACTGCGCTCCCTTGTCATCTCCATCTTCCTATAAGCTTGCGAAACATGGACCCTCACAGCAGATCTACAATGAAGAATACAAAGCATGGAGATGAAGTCCTACAGAAGACGTCTGGGCAATTCTATACTCAGCACATCACCAATGAGGAAGTTTCTACAGACCATCACCCAAGCCATTGGACAACATGATGACATGCTCACAGTGGTGAAAAAAGGGAAACTCCGATGGTGTGGCCACATCACCAGAGCATCACACCTTGCAAAGACCATCCTGCAACGTACAGTGCAAGGAGGCAGAGGGAGACAGAAAAAGAGGTGGGAGGACAACATTCGAGAATGGACTGGCCTGACAGTTAGCGAACCCATCAGGGTTGCTGAGGACAGAGAAAGATGGAGTAAGCTGGTTAAACGGTCATCTGTGATGCCCAAATGACCTTCGAGTTACGAGATAGGATGGGATAGATAGAAACCGTGGTGATCTCTTAACTAAACATGGAAAACTGGAAAGGCGTTGGTACACTGGTTTACCTGCATTAGACACTCCATCGAGGAACTGTAGATGACCTGAACAGCTGCCGGGGAAGCGACTGCTGCTGTGGCTGCTGAGACACCTGTGCTGGAGGTCACTTTCAGCTTCTTTTGATTCATCATGCGTGTCTGCAACAAGCAAAAAATATGCCTCGTCAACAACAGCCGTCAGCAATGGCTAAGGGTGATGCAAGGCACAGTTGTGGTGTGATGGTGATGATGGGAGAAAAGGGGTCAAACAATTTGGAAATCTTTTTGTTTCAGGCCATACATGACTGCTTTTCCCAAGCTAAGGTCAATTGAATACAGCTACACTGGCTTTAGCCATTCTATTGATTGACTGATTTTATTCATTTACTAAATAACCCCTTGGGAAACAGCTTCTAGACCTTTATCTCCTTTCGACAATTTTTTTAAAAATTGCACCAACACCTAATCATGCAAATTCAAAAATGAGTAAACGCTAAGAGTATCATTTTTGATGTCATTTACTCAGCAACTCTGAACAGCAATTTCCAAAAGATGATCATTCCATTATTTTAATTAATTCATAAAACAGCTAGCAAGCCCTTTTCCCGCCACAATTATGTCATGCGCTCTCTTTTTGGCAGAAAATTGGTATGAGGTAACGGTTAAGCAATGACAATATGCTACAAAAAGGCTCCTCCGCAGTATCCTCAGTGCCGATTCAAAACTTTAGTAGATTCACAAAGTACATATAAAAACTGTCTCAAGAATCGGATACAATCTAAACTACTTTTCCCCGATACTTTGTACACCAAGACTGTAGGTGTGACTATCAAAATCATAGTATATTGTTAAAATTGCCTATATTCTTTGCCGATACTTTGTAGCCAGCTGTGATTATCAAAATCATAATTATATTTGTTGATGTCGTCTTACACATTCCACATCATATCATAACAAAACTATATTGCTTTTGTTGTTGTTGTTGTCATTGCTGTTGAAAATGATTTGGTTGTTGCTCTTGCTGGTGTTGTTTAAATCAGTAAGAGACCAAAGCTTGGTCCAGCAGTCCTATTTCTTCCATTAAAAGAAAAACAACAACAAAAGTTTTGAATTATTACAATTTCTGACTCCCTAGCATAATAATAATCTACAATCAAAAGTATTTAAAATAATCAGAGTAAATAAAATATAATTTTTGAAAAAAATATAAACATCAGCTCCAGACCAACTACTTTCCGAAAACAAACTTGATCAAGAACTGAAGAAGTCCATGTTTTGCCAGGTCTGACGATAAAACAAATGAGACAGATTCCCCAGTACAGTATCTGGGCAATAAGGCACACTGACACTGTCAATATTAGGGGTAAATAAATACTGCCAATGAGGCAGGATAGCATTAAGATCCAGTAGAGAAGTAAAGAGGAGCCAACACACACACACAAAATAATAAATAAATAAATACCAACCTTCACAACATCAATAGGGTTGGAGGCAATGGCACCAGCCAGCCCAGCAAGGAAACTCGCTCTGTAAAATATAAAACCACAAAAACCTGTATGAAAGCCAGAGAAGCAACCATTTTAGTTTGGTTTGGATGTCGTGTCGTGTCACGTCGTGTAGTGTAGTGGTTTACAAAATTACAAAAAACAGGTACCGTGGCTGACTGAATAGACTTTATTCGTCTATGAAATTTACGTAATTTGCCTTTGGGCTGCACAAACATATTAAACGTAAAATGTAGAATATCTTTAAAAGAATAACACAACAACAAGAAGCCAGTTTAGTTGTGTTACTTTAGTTCAAGTTTACAAAACCACAGATACTTCACAACAACAAGCCAAAATGTAGTTTAGTTTAGGTTAGATTAGATTAGTGTAGTTTACTTTAATTGACCGTACTTTTCAAATGTTAAGTTATTAATTTTTAAATCCGATCAGAGCCTTCTGGATTATTCTAGTGCAGTTTATGTGTGTGTTTTTTCACTTCATGGTCACCATTTGTGAGCATGAGAACAGTTCAGCTTATAATATAACCCGCTGCAGCTTATGTATGTTTTTGAGGGAGTGTGGCTTATGTTCTGGTGTCCCTGATAATCCAGAAAGTACAGTAACAAAAACAGTTTATAATCTCCAAGGAATTGAAATAATCCCGGTTTCCCAGGATCGTGCTCAGTCATCTGCAGGATGGAGAACAACTGAATCAAGAAATCTCTTAAATCCGGCCGGGGCACAGGGACCAAGCCCCGGTATTCGCCCCCTGGAAGAAAATGAATAAATTTATGCAATTTTGAAAGTAATTTAGGGCCTCTCATGAAAGCAAAAAGCACAACGTAAACATGAATAGAAACAACAACAACAAAAAAAGAATGTTTTATGCACATGTCTTTCAAAAAAGTTAAGAATCTTGATTTGTAGGCCTAACAAAGTTTGAGGTCCACCACTGTTACACACAAACTCCACATTTCCAATTTTACTGAGCACACGTTTGTCTATTTTTTAGCTGTACACAGGCAAAAATTGTTTATAATTTTAAAGATATTTAGGGGTACGTTAGTAAAAACACCACATCTTAGGTATTAGTAGTATATAGATTTAAATGAAATAAAATGCAAAATGAACAGAAATAAATTTTCTTTTGATCATCTACCTTTTTATACTTCTCTTGTCATGTCTTGTTTTTTATTACTCCAAGTGTATACAAAAAAAAAGTTTTAAAAAGTCCAAACATTAACAAGCCCCCTCCTCTTCTTCATTTTCATGCCAGTCTGAAAGATCGTATGCATGCACACTACTGACACTAATTGTCTAATGTCAGTACCGATCTCTTCCTCCAACTCCAAGTCCATTTCTCTCACTTTAATGTCTGATAAATAGAAGCCTGTAAACTCCCCTTCATCAGTCGAAGAATCCAAACTATCCATTTTAGACACACACACACAAGAAAATTTGGGGGGAAAAAATCGAAAAAACTAACGCATCACAGAGAAAACTTGTGGAAATGCAGTCGAATGTTTTCACAACAGAATAAACCGGAAGTCAATTGCCGGAAGTCTCGCAATCTTTCAAACAACGCGAGAATATAACCACACGGTTGATACGGACGCTTTTGGACGTTTTGCCTGTTTAGACCTTCGGCCGCTTTTGGCCGTTATGCCCAGTAAAGGTTAGTTCCTCAGCTTCTTACACTCGGAATTCAATATTTTTTTCTCGGAAATGCAAATGCCTTCAGCGGAAATCCGCGGATTTGCGGAAAATTCTCCACCCTGCATCTGAGCGTCCAAACATTGCGATGGGCGCTTGCGGCGACTTGACTTAGATCATGTATCGACCAGCGCCTTGAGCAGCTCTTGAGCTGGAAGAGCTCCATATAAAATTGATTAAATAAATACATTTTAAAAATATATGTGACTTGAAATGTCAGGACAATTTGTACCAAAGGAATGAAGCTAAAGAATACAAAGAAAGAAATGAAGTATACTCACAACTGAATAAATGGTAAGTAACAATAACAGAAAGCAATCAATAAAACCTCAACAAAGCATCAAGGGCTCGAAATAAGTTTGTGACAAAATAGTCATAGCGCAACGTTTTCACCAAAAGGCATCAAGCATGAAGACATTAAGACAGAAAATAACGAACAATCAGCCTGTGGGCTCCCTGAGATAGAGCCTGCATTGGCCAGCATCTTGAAGCAAAAAAAGTGCTCTAAAAGAACGCTAAAAAAGAAAGAAATACTTACAAAAAGTGTGTCTCCTTGGTGTCCCCCAGCACGCCTGACTGCACGATGTACATTTTGCACACGTCGTAGGCCGGCAGCTCAACTCCAGCAACCACTGCTGCTCGCTGGGCTGTGGGTCCCACACCCTGTCACACCACCATTTCACATGAGAAGTCAAAATCTGGTGTCTGACGCACAGAGAAGTCCTCACATGATTCATCTTAGACAAAACAACAGTTGTTTCTAGTTCAAACACGTAAGCTATTGGTTTTGTCCCACGCTTAGTCCAAGGCGTCTCATTGTCCTAATTCATGCCTGGCAGGCCCTGATCTTATTTACAAGCACAAGCGGCCAGCCCTTGTACTTGTAGATGTTACTACTACAGCATTTGTAAATCATTTGTGAATCAAAGTTCAAGTCATAAAACGACACATGAAGTCAAGGGAAGTAATAACTCGAGATGTGCTGGAATTACACAGCACTAATGCAGAATCTACCCTATGCAATTAGGCGTTTTGCCAAGGGACGTAAAGGAACAGGAGCTGAAACGGCATACCACGAATCACTCAAAATTTTATCATGAAATGTTGAGAGCAAAAATTGAGGTACCACAAACACACAAAAAGAGACTACTGACCCTCCAAAGCCCAGACACGCCCTCTGTCTTGTAGATCTTCACAAAGGAGCACAGCATGTTGTCACATTTGGACTGCGACCCTGTGGCCTGCATCCTCACCTGTTTCACACACAGTCATCATTGTCGCCATCTTCATCATCACCACCACCATCATATGGTGCCTTCTTTTTCTCTTCATCACTTGTACAACTGTTGCTGGGCTTTCAATGTACATGCATCAACACTAAAAAAAACATCCATGTTCTTTTTTAAAAGTGGGACATCAAGCACTCTTATTTAGTACTTTCTTCTTCTTCTTCCTACAGTACCATGAGCACCGACACTGAAATAATAATAATAATCACTGTGATTTTAAAATTGTTTTTATTTGCCGGCTCTGTTGTTTGTTGTTGTTGCCCAATTTCTCAAGTGCAACATTACACACGACTTCTACTTATTCATTTATTCAGGGAAAAAAGTAAGATTAAAAACACCACAACGCAACGAGTCCTCTTTGTTTTTATTTTTAATAACCTTTTGAGTTTATTTTATGAAAATTTCCTCATTTGTTCATCTATTTATTTAATTTTGTTTTCCCAACAGCTGAGACCTTACCTTGAGGACGTCAGTGGGGTTGGCAATGGAACTGGACACCACACCGGCCGTAATGCCACATACAACATTAGTGGCCAGTCTTTCGTCTGAAGCAGCAAAGTAACCAGGCTTTCATAAACGCCACTCATCGTTCTTATGCATCGTTATCATTATACAGTGTTATTCCAGCTCAAAGAGTCAAACCAAGCACAAGACCTAAACTCCAGCATCTCAAGGTGCCAATTTGCTGCTTGATGTGCATAATACAACATGCTTTCAAGCTAAGAGAGAGGCTCATCTGAAACATGTAAAGCATTCTTTATAGATTTCTTTTAACTGTTTATTCAATGTAAAGCAAGATTTATTGTAGCAAGATTTTAAGCTCAGAGAGCAGTGACTAATCATAAACACGTTCAGCATTGTCTTTATATATTTCCTTTAAATAGAGCAAGCTCAGATAGCATCTCAAGGCAGTAGTTACTGAGATCCAGTATGCACAAACTCGTGTGCTAAAGTCAGGATGGAACCCAAGTCACCCAACACATATGTTCCCAAGTCTGAGCCACCCCATCCTTTCGCCCCAATACTTTGTATAATAATAAATTTTGTCACAATTCATCCGCAGTATTATGCAAACTCACCTTTGGGGTTGGTGACCAGGGCGCGTTTCAAGGTGTGGTAAACGCCAATCTTGATGGTGCCATAAGTTGCCTGCCGCAACAGGGCTGGGGCAATCCTGCAACAATAATCAGTCAAAACAATCTTAGTCCAAAGCACACACAGACCATTGATACTCCACACAAGCTTATCCGTACACACAAACAAAATACTCCAGTCCATCCTGGCAGTGTTAAAAACGAACTCATCAAAGCAGAACTGGGCTTCATAAAATTGTATTATTATTATAAAGGAAATAATTCCCGTTATTATATCGCAGTAAATTACTGTTATTATAAAGGAAACAATTACTGTTTTTTATAAACAAATCAATTACAGTTATTATAAAGGAATCATTTACTATCACAAAAGAAACAAATATTAAGTTTCTGCATACCCAGAATAAAGTGCGAGGGCTCCCTCTTCACGGAGAATGCGAAAGAAGGCATGGGACATGCCCCGGTACTTCAAATCAGTGAATCGGGCATCGATCTTCTGACCCTGGATCTGCAGGCGAGTCTTGGTCGTGTCAATGGGGAATGTTCCTGCGCACAAGAACCAAAAAAAACAAAAACCACACTGAATAATCTGTGAGTGTACGTAACCAGGCTATCAGGAATAAAAACATAGAATGCGCCAGTCCGGTCCTCCAACAACGAAACAAGGTAGTACTCCTATCAAAACAAGAGATGTTCGTTTGTAAAGGAAAATGTATACTGACATCCTATGATTGGCAGGAAAAAATTGAAAGTTTTTTTTAAACGGAGGTTGATAACAGTAATTTAAAAAAAAAAATAATAGAAGGGCAAAGCCCATATGATATGACTCACATGCTTCTAATGGAACTTGCAATATTTAACATCAAAATGAGTGCCCAGAAAAAACAAAATAAAACAACGTCATTAAAATGCAAATACCGACTTTGATCTTTCTATGTTCTTGAACCTGAGATGACTGACTTCCGGCTCCAAATACACTCATGTATTATCAAAGAAACTACAGCACAAAACAAAACATAAAACGGTGACTTTGGGATAACCTTGAACTTGGGATGACCTTGACCTTCACGTGACCTCTTATGCATATAGTCTGATCAAATAACCCAATGTTGTTGCATACTATGGGTTAAATATACAGCCTGTTACGTTGAAATGCGAAGGATAGTATGTCTGAAACGCGCACGATAGATCTAATCGTTTCGCTTTGCAAAGTATTCAATAATAGAGTGTATTTACCTTTGATTTGAGTTTGGGTTGTTGTTATAAGAAGCTTTGTATAACGTTGATAATTTTTGTTAGTCAATATTATTGGAGAATTCTCTAGATCTGCTCGTTTACTATCGATCGAAGTTTCGCGATATTTGAGAACATTCTTGGACAGAAAGAATGTTGAATGACGTAAGTCAGTGATGACGAAGTTTCATTTGATTGGGTGAAGTGCATCATTCTGCCATGTTCTAAATTGTTCTGGAGTATGAAGAGACTATAAGAGCCCCACCTTTTCAAAAGAGGGGTTGATAGTGTGTGTTGATAGTTGAGAATTGTAAAGTGAAAGGAGGAGAGTGAAAAGGCGATTGTATGCAGTTGTTAATGAACGCTGAATAAAGTTTGAAAACTTCATACGAAGACTTTGCCTTGTTGCTGAGTGAGCAGGCTGCGTGGATAAACGAATCAAGAGTTACACCTATCAGGATTTCAAGCATCGGGGCTGAATCAAATACTGATAGAAAAACACCAACATCGATCGAGTGTAACACAGCCATTCCACAGTAAAATGACCTATTTTTTGTATGTTTTTGCAAGGCCTAAATTTACCTTGACCTTCAAGATCAACGCAAAAACGGAACATATGAAAGATCATCTCTAAATGTGGCAGAGTTCTGTTTTATGCATATGTATGTACGTTTGTAAGTTTGTGTGAATGTATGACGAATAATAGGAGATAGACAAATGCATTGAATGATGATGAGATTGGTTTTTTATGGGACGTAATCATGTTTGGTAAAGAAAATCACGGGTTTTTTTGGTCTGTGCATTATGATGCATATTTGAAATGTGTTCACTAGTAATTATCACTCTTTCATGGTATTTTGTTGATGACAGACGTATTCTGTTAAGCTCATAGTTTGTGCAACAGTTTTGTGTTTTTGGAAATACTTCGTGAACCTCTCATCTCACTGACTAGGTAAGCTATTCATTTTTTATAATATGATCAGTTATTTTGTAATATTGATAATGTTTTTATAATAAGTAATATATTATTTGCTAAGTACAGTTTTGCCACTTTCATTTTTTTTTTTTTAGTACAGAATGTTGAGCGATATGAATGTGCCAGTGACAACTTCACTCACTGTTATGTTTAGTGTTACTTCGAATTATCTACCTTGATTACTAGGTTATTCTTGTTCATCATAATTTAGGTTCCCTTTTATTGTCTGAGTTCATATTATTTATATTTCGATATTAAATCTGTATAGTGTTTATCAGTTTATCATACCATTTAAATATGAACGATGGTGTAAAGAATTATGTATTATAATGGTGGCTCAAAGTATTTATTTCTAGAATATTGATAGCACGTTATGCAGAGCCTTTCGTTTGCATTTGCAATTGTAGTATGAATTGTAACTATTCGAATGTTTTAATTTTCATTTAGCTTATACCATTGTATTATTTGATCGTTTCAGAAGTTTTTCTTATTTTTCTTTGATTTGGGGGATTTGGTTTATATCAATAGCGAACCATTGCAACATACCCACTTTGCCTTGTCCCGTGTGGTTTTGTTTACTTCCATCTTCATCTCCATCCTTCCTCGTCTTACCTGCACTCTACGCACCCAAACCCACGAGGGGTTCCCTTCTTACCCCAACCCTTCAACATAAATACAGCAAGTTTGGACTTTATATTTTTCATAGTTTAGGGTCAAGATCACTTCAAAAGTACCTATACTAACCTACTTTGGACAGATCCAGTGACCATGATCTTGGAGTGAGGTTGACTTTCGACAGATCCAGTGACCATGATCTTGGAGTGAGGTTGAAATTTGTAAAGTATGTGTATCTCACTGATATGTCATGCATTACAGAATCATAAGTTCAATATTAATAATCTAGAGAAAAATTGAAATTTTGTGAAAAATTGTCATTTTTTAAACTTATACTAACATTTTTTGACCCTGTGACCTTGCCCTTGAAGTGAAGTCCTTCGTTCACTAATCACTTATGAGGTCTCGTGGATATGCACCATCTTATCAAGTTTGGTTGTGATAGTTGAAATAGGTTTTGAGCACTTAGAGATGGACAAAATGACATTTGTTAAAAATGTCATATTTGGATTATTTAGAACTCATCTCGCACAGATTTGCAAAAATCTGGAAATAACATTTTTTGAGGGGTTAGTACATAGACTCACACTGCTATGCATGTTAGTCAAAAATTAGTCTGCAAATTTTGTGCATTTCAGGAAACAAATCTGCAATGGAAAATTGCAAGCAACAACTAAAATGGGTTCAGATGTGCTACAGACTGCTTAACCATGTCAACATTGATTAGAACTCTCTCTTACCACAAGGCTATTCAAGTAAATAAATAGTATTGCAACATTACAACAGTGGCATTACTTTATTATTGGAAATTTATTGATAACATGTAATTATGTTCTTGTTTGTGTTTTTTTTAAACTGGATTTAAGCTAAGAAACAATGTGTTGTAATAAATCTCCGTAGTGGGTAATACAGATTTGTAGACTTGACCTGGGAAAGCGTCATTATTTAATAACTCAAATCAGATAGAAAGTGCACTCTATAGACGAGGCTACGTAAGTAAATTGCTTTTCAGACCTTACAAATGCTTAGGAAATTGATGCCATACATGTATCAATCAACAAAAAACCATATTGGTAGTAATTTAGTAAATAATATGTTATTGTTTGGTTTGTAACGGTGACAGAAATGAGTCACGACAATGTCTACCGTGTTGTTTGTGTATGCATATAATGAACACTGCCAACAGGTGTCCGACATATGAACAGTACACAAGCTATCGTCTGACTGCGAACAAATCCTATAATAACAACTGCTGACAAATCGTAAAATTTTAACATTTGCTGATCCTCTCAAACATTGAAAAAATATTTATATATACCAGCTTGCACGTCATTCAGAAGAAAAACGTTTTTGTCATCATATTCTTTTGTTTATTCTCCATCATATATATAAATGTAAATATACACATCATTCTGACAACGTGGAAGTATGAAATTAACAAATGGCAGCTGCAGTGAAGCAGCCCCAGCCAGGAAAAGCGAGAACATCAGACAAAGAAATAACTTCATAATTACTTGTAATTATGTACAGAACACAAAAATACTGACCACATTCAGCCGTGATAGATGCGATACCGCCGTAAACGAAAGGTCTCCAATCATTCATTCCGCAATTAGGAGACTCTGCTTCGGACGAAACTTTGGGAAGATTTGCTGCCTCCTTCAGAAGTCTGCACACAAATATAGAGAGAAGAAAATCATAACATTTTTGTTCATTGTGGCTTTTTGAGTTAACATGTTATCGGATGTCACAATTTGAATTACAGCAGTGCAGGATTACGAGAGCAATGCTATATATGTAACCTCAGTTTGACTGAAAAATAGTTAAGATCCGTTTCTTTTTTGCATCGATTTAGTTGGGGATTTTTTAATGTTTTTTTTTTTTAAACCATCACAGTTTACAGAACTGCATTAAGAAAATAGAAATGCTGAGCAACCACTGAAAAAAAATTTTAACATTAATTTTTGTACAGCCAAAAAAAGCTAATAGTTTAACTTGTTAACTTATTTTCATCCATTAAAACTCTCTAAAATAATTAATTATTCAAGATTTCAGCAAAAACATGCACAAACAATGGAACAATGAAAAATTGTGAATTTTAAAACAAAATGAACTCAATGACGAAACTAAATGACAGAGCTAAATGACTGAGAATTAGCATGGCTAGTCACATTCAGACACACCGTTACAATAAGCGCAAGAGGGTGGCAAGCACAAACTGAAAATCTCCAACTATACGACAAGAATAATTGTGTGTTGCTAATTTGTTGTATAGTGCACTAGTAGTGGAGAGAGACTGAAGCAATTCAAAGCATGGTTCTCTGCACGTAGCAAGAGAAGGGCAAAAGGAGAGATGGGAGTATAGTAAGCTTACTCAAATCCAAAATAACATTCACTGACCTTAAGCCAGACAGGAACAATTCAAACACAATTATGACTAAGAAGCCCTGAGCAGCTCTTGAGCTTGCAAAGTCCTCTATAAGAACATTATATAAGTGTTTTTAAAAAATTATAATAACACCAACAGCTACGGTATTTAAACAAAATTTGAAACCATTTCCAAAACACAGTAATTCCCCACAGCCACGCCGGGATTTAAAAAAAAAAAAAAAAGACCATTTTCCAAACACATTAATTCCCCACCCACCCCTCTCCCATAGAATAATCCGGTCAAGCACTTGACATAGACAGATACACAAAACAACAGCTTCAGAAAATCTATTGGAAAATCTTGGTAAATGGCCTGAAGAGCATCTGTATTGACATTCCCCCCAGAAAAGTACTTGAAAAACACTAGCTAAACAACATAAAATGTAGTATTTTTGTAAAATAATAAACAGTGAATCATTTCTCGTTTTAAAAAAATAATTAAAAATAAAAGAAAATTTATTTTAAAAAGGAAGCAACTGAAAGTTGTAATAATCAATCTTTTGTGAAGAGCATCTTTATCCCTGTTTTACCCAACACAAACACACACAAAAAGAACTTTTGAATTCTAAAGACAACTTTCATTAGCTGGTCTATTTACTGTTCCACTGCCATGTTTTAAAAAAAAAAAAAAAGCACCCAGTGTACTTCAAGTTCAATTTACCAGCCATGTACACTTCTACTACAGTTGAGAAGAAGACAAAATTTCATTGGATAGTGAAGTGTTGTAGAGAGGCAGGTAACTTGATGTCTCCATTGACATTCCTGTACGCTTACTTCAAACTTTCTTCCCTCACATAAGACTAAAAGAAGAATGTGACATTACCGGCAAGGTCGGACAGATGAAAGTGGGATTACGCAATGACTGTGGGCTATGGGTGTGAGTGTGACGCCTGTTGACTGTATGATGTTATGTGATGCCCAGGAACGCTGCACGGCGTCCTGCCGCTTGGTGCACACTGCGTAGCGGAGACTGGCCGAGGGATGGTGGAAGAACAAACGCAAGCCTCGGCCAGTCTCTGGTTACAGTTCAGCCAACATTGGCTCCAGCAATGCCAACGCAAGTCAACTACTCCATAATTATCAAGATCTACAAACTTAACGTACGAGATTATCTTGCATAAGCTGATGGATGATTCAGGCAGTCTCCGATACTCAAGACTGCTCTCGTCCCTTGGCTTTACCTTGAACCTGCCACTAACTGCAGACCAGGAATGCCTTTATCATGATTGCATCGAGATAACATTCAATAAAGAATAATTGAATTGCATCCAACCCGACGAATGACTGATAATAATCCCTAATTGTACACGTCTGACTAAAGTAATCGCCATGCAAACTTGTATTATAAGTGAACTTTACTGAGAAAGACACACACAAAAGCTGAACTGAACTTGCAGTAGGAACACGCTATTTTAAAAATACATTATTGTGTCTACAAATAGTTAAGCACATCAGGCACTGACTGGGTATGCTGGTATCATCAGAGCTAGGTTGGGTTTTAGAAATAAGTATTTATGCTTTCCCTTCCACCCCTCCTCCGTACCTCTCCTACCTCCACCCCTTCCAAAAAAAGTGTCTAAACAACCAAAAAAAAAAGCAAAAATAAATAAATAAATAATAATAATAATAAATGGCACACTAATTCTTGCAGGCCATGTAATGTCCACAAAAACCTTAAGAGACTGCAACATAGACTGCTCTATTTAGCGCAAAATGCAAAGCCTTCTAATAAATTGTCTACAAAACAGGGAGATCAAAACAAAAATGTGTGGAAAACACAGGAAGTCTCTACCCAGCGCAAAGTCTGCAATTAAACTGTCTTTTAAAAAAAAAAAATAAATAAAAAACACGGAGGCAAGAACTGTGTGGAAAACACAGAAGTATGCAAGCTCTCCAAAGGAATGGGAATCAGGCAATTCTTTTTTATTTTATTTATTTATTTGATTGATATCTATCTTCTGTCTATAAAATAAGACACACACAGCCCTTTCTTACTCTACTTCAGTTTACCAATCTCCAAATCCCCACCGGCAGAAATCCTAAAGCGAGCAAAAGGCAAAGTAAAAACTTGAAGTATACGATTTTAAATTATCATCAAAGGAATGGGAATCAAGGCAACACACTTTAAAACAAAAACAAACACAAACTGCCTACAAAACCTGCGTCAGACAACCCTTTCTTAGTCTACTTCAGTTTACTAGTCTCCTAATGCCCCTGACAGAACTGAAGAAGCAAGCAAAAAATAAAGTAACAAACCAACAGCAAAAACTTCAATGAAAACTTGAGCTGTTTGCTTTAAAATTGATCTTTTTTTGAAGGGTGGGAGAGGTTTGTTAGATGAAAATGGATCAGACATATTTCAGCTTGGAACCCGTGGTCAAAAAGTAAAATGTCCACAGGAAGGTTTCCAAACTATTCGATCCATTCGGGTGTAAAATGAATAGCGCTAGCATAAATTCCAAACACAATACTCCAGGAATGAGCCCTTGGCTGAAAGCCAAAGTTAATGGCAAGGACTTCCAAGTCTTCTTCTAAACATATCGACTTCTAAGTCACTGTAATTTTAATAGTCAACTCATCCCAAAAAAGAGAGAAAAGGAGTAGATTTGGAGGGGGGAGGGGGGGGAATAAGAAGAGAGAAAAGGAGTAGATTTGGAGGGGGGGGGGGAATAAGAAGGGAGGGGGCAGACTATTATCCAACCATTCTCCTCACTTCGGAAACTGAAAGAGCCAACGCTGTATTCATATCAACGATGGGTCAAAAACCCAGACCATCACACGTAATACACTAAGCTTTCTAGTTCTAGGTCACCGCAGCCTTAATATATATACAACGTGACTGAGACTATGCCAAGCCTCTAGACAATGCCTTTTACCTACCTCTCTTTCACGCGGCCCCGCCTAGTCTCAGCACGCTGTATGCGCCTTAATGCTCTTTCCCTTTCCTACTTTTTTTTTTATTTTTTTTTTTCGTATGCCTATGTTTGTTGAACACATGGAGAACATTTGAAGACCCTAGGATTAAAAGTACCTAAGTCACATTTTTGCATATTTGGAGTTGAGTGCAGAAAATTTATCCTCCTATGTGACAGGAGTGTGCTAAGTCCACCCACTTAATTGTGAATCATTAAGAAGTGCCTAAGTCCGGTTTTGAAAAAGGCTTGGTGTCAGGTTGCCTTGTTTTAAGTCACAACAAGTACTCAAGTCCGTGTTTTTTGAACGAAAAGTACCTTAGTCCACGACAGCCAATCACCGCTCTCGTTGGCGTCATAGAAACAGTAAGACAAAATGGCTGAAAGTGCACACAGCAACAAGGATGCTGCAGCGCCGAGGGGAAAAAAGAGACGATTAACGCCGTCTGATTGGAAACGAAGCAAGATAAAAGTTGCAAAAGTCAGAGGTAAGGATGTTTGGTTTATTTCAAGGGAAATAATATTGTTATGACCGCAGTCAGCTTCGATGTAAACAAACGAGTGAAATAGATCTATTTATGTGTACTAAACGTGTATTATAGCGTCTTTAGTTCACTGATATATTGTTTTCCTCCTATTTTATTTATTTTGTATTGTTTTTCAGGAGAAGCACATGTCTCCTACAAGAAGAAAGAAGTGCCTGCACGGCAACAGAGCGCTATTGACTGCCGATGCAAATGCTTCGGAAAGTTAAGTGACGAAGAGAAAAAAGACATTTTTACATCATTTTCGTCGCTCAAAGACCACGAAACTCAAAATGTGTACCTTCGTTGCTGCGTATCTGTGACACCTGATGACAAAATTCGACGAAGGCCCAGAAAACAATCTTCCAAAGAACGGAACAGCTTCTCTTATTCTGTTACTATAAAAGAAAGAAGTATCACAGTGTGCAAGGCCGCTTTTCTTGGCCTTCATGGAATAAAAATGTCACGCATGAAGAAAAAGGTTTTAAACTTTACCACTGATATTAGCGATAAAAGGGGAAAGCATGAAAATCATGCAAAGATAAACGATGATGTTCGTAATAGGATACGTGAACATATTCGTCAGTTTCCTGCCAGAGAGAGCCATTACAGCAGAGCAAAAAACACACATAAAAAATATCTTGATTCCAAATTTTCAGTAGCAGAGATGCATCGCATTTTCATAAGAGAAAACCCTGATCTTGCTGAATCATGCAAGTACTGGCTATATCAAAACATATTCAACTATGAGTTTAATATTGCGTTTGGTTTTCCACGGAGTGACATCTGTGATACATGTGAAAAGCAGCATGCACAAATCAAAGCTGCTGAAGTGGCAGGGGACAAAAACCTTGTGAATAAACTTAAGGTTGAGAATGAAGTGCACGTTAGAAAAGCTGATGTTTTCACTGTTCAGATAAATGAGGACACAGAATGCGCCAGGCAGAGCGGAGATATGGCAGTGATTGCAATGGACTTTGAGAAAAACTTGCCACTGCCACTTACTGGAATAGGACAGGAGTATTACAAACGTCAGCTGTGGATTCACAATTTCTGCATTCATGACTGTGTGAATGACTCAGCTACAATGTACCTGTACTCAGAACACTTTGCTGGTAAAGGTCCAAATGATGTGATCTCATGCCTCGATCATTACATCTCAGAGCTTCCACAAAACATTAAAAAAATCTCAATTTTTGCTGATAACTGTTTTTCCCAAAATAAAAACAAATACCTGTTTGCTTATCTTGAAAAAACCGTGAACACACGTGTGTCAATTCATGAAATTCACATAAAATTTCCTTTGCCAGGACACAGCCGAATGCCCTGTGATCGTGACTTTGGGAGGATTGAAAAGAAGAGAAGAAAAAAAGACAAAGCCATTCTACCATCTGATTGGGTCACACTCATCAAAACCACTGACCAACAGAAACCATTTAAAACAGTGTTTGTAGAGCACCCTCTCACTGATGACATGAGGCCAGATGGCACACCAATTGTCAAGGTGAAAGACTATAAAAAAGCCTTGGACCACATTGTGAGGCCCATAACTGGCATCAGTGATTTCCGAGGTGCAAAATTTGAACAAGGAAAACAACCCCTGGCACGTAGGTCAATGACAGGAGACTGCTCTGAACCAATTTTCATACTCAAAAGAGGACAAAAGCTGCAAGCCTTAAAGCAGCTACATCTAACCCAGGCATATGTGGATTTCCTCCCAATCAAGACAGCCAAATATCAAGACATTCGCACCTTGCTGGAGCATGTCAATCTTCCACCAGAAGCTACATTTTATGACAATCTCCGTGGACTGGACAGAGTTGAGGATGATGATGATGAGGAGGACGAATAAGAATCACAAACTAAATAATGCAAAAGACAATGTGACAAGACATTCTTTTATTTTTCTTCAGTATCTGCAAGGCACAATATTTTTCTTTTAATTGTGGTTACATTGTGTTTGAGGATGGTAAAAAAAATATTGCTGGGTTTGAGGTAAAAATAAAAAAAATAATAATAATACACACGTGTTCTTTCATTTGTGTTATACATTAAAAAAACTGATTGTTTGTGGAAGCTTAGTGAAGTTAGTCCTAGCAGTTTAGTGCTAAAAGTACTTAAGTGGTTGATTTGACAGAAAAGTACCTAAGTCCATTTTAATTAACTCAATTAATAGAAGGTAGAATATCTTATTTTTTGGCATTTTCACATTTATATAATCATATACTAAGAATATAACCTAAGCAGAATAACATCAGCACGAATACCCGATTTCACTAAAGAATTTAAACTTTGAAGCCATTTTTCTCAGAACGGACATTTTGTGACTTAAGTACTTTTAATCCTAGGGTCTTCATTTGCGGTCATAGCTTCAGTGCTTCCCCACTTTTCTCTTTTCTTCTAATCGTTGGCCATTATTGTTGCGTTATATTTACTGGAATCAAATGGAGTGAACTGGTTTCTTCAAAGTGCTTTATGAAGCATGCCAAGTTAACGGGTACAGCATAAAACTGGTTGGATCAGTTTACAGCACAAACTGGCTGTCATTGATAATATAGAAATAATACAATTTTATGGTCGGGGGTCTTAAATTTCCTAACATCTAAGCTATTACAGCCACCTCAATGTCTTTTAAAACATTTTTTCGTGCATGTTCAGCAATAAATAACTTTCCAATAATAATAATAATAACTTGGAAAATGCAGCGTATACATTGATGCTGCCACAGATAAGTTGCAGTGCCATGACTGTGCCTTAAACTCATTTTGAAGGGGGATTGCACTGCGTAGATCTGCCTGTGATGATGATGGCGACGATGATGCATGATGCGACGATGACGACGTCCGAGTCTTGAAAGTAGAACACACAAGATCGATGACATCAGCTGTATGGAAGTCAAGCCTGAGTTGCGCAAAAACGACGGTAGAGGCAGTTCTGGTTTATTGATCTTTTCCCCCATCCTCCTCCCCCTCTCCCATCACCCGTTTCCCCGATTGCGCCATAGAACCATCTTTTCCAACCACACTGCGCGCTGTCAGGAATCTAGGCCAGACAGTTGCATCTGCTACCTGAGTTACCTGAGGTTGCATCAGATCCATTAAACTGTACCATAATATTACTGTGGTGGTGTTTTTTTTTTTAATTTTTAAATCGTTGGTGAACCTTCGCGTCACTTTTCTCTCACGTATCACAAATTTCATTATTTTGCATCACAATGTTCAACAGAGTTGTTTCTATTGTATACAAGCAAGCGTCTATTTTTTTTTAAATGTTCCAGATCTGCCAAGCTCCGTGTTGTTTTGTGTGTGTGTGTGTGTTTTTTTTGCATCACCTCATTCACGAAGAAGCTGATGAGGTCGTGCCATAATAGATCAGCTTCACCTATCAACGCTGCCAGCCAGGCAAATCTGCTGGCAAAGAGTCAAAACACATAAAGGCAACCAACACTGCACGCATACTGCAAGAACGCCTTCACCCACAGGCTCTGAAGTCTCTTCTTACTTTCAATAATACTACCAGCCTACTTAGTAGTGATATTAAAAGTTACAAAGATGAAAGAAGAGAGTTCCGAGGTTGTGCTTCACCATGCAGCAAGCAGCACAGTATTGTTACATCTTGACATCGTTCTACAACAAAATGGTATGGTATAATATGCGCTTTTACAACTCAAAAGCTGCTCAAGGTTTTAAATAATTTTCATTCCTCCCTAAGGACAAAACACACTTAAGCCAAGACGCAGTCTTGCCGCCCAAACCGCGCATTCAGTAATACCCCGGTCCATTTAAATTCTGTACAGCTTCAAATTCAATTCATCCACCCACAATACAACGCGGATCCTTGTGTAACGTTGAACTTTTTACAAAATAATATATCACCACTCTGCTTACTTAAACGCAATGAGCATGAATTTTAACTAGTGAATGCCAGACTACATGATACATCATCATCATCATACCTAGTATTACAACTGACTCGTATTAAAAGAAGACATTTACCTAAATAATTATCCAGCACACACCCCACCCCATTCCCCGCGCTCAAAAAAGATACACCGCGTAGCTGCGATTCGTAAGAACCTCTCGTAAGCCTCGGCGAGTCCCTACAACGCAATGTACTATTCAGGGTGCAAAGAGTTAGTACTAAGACCATGCGTGTCCAACATCTCATCGATGTATACGCTGGTTATACAATACGCCGCATGGGAACTAGATTGTAAAACCTCTCCACGAACAAATCGTCATTTTACTGTGCATATGTTTGCTGGTCTGCTTATTGTTTAATGTGCTGCGAACCAAATACCATGGTACATGTTTACACGACTGTTGCAGATCTATCAAAACGTCTCTCTCTCTCATGCATGTATTGTTGACTAGGCCCACAATTATACTATTAGAATGAGGTGACCTGTTTCTATAAATGTGTTAGTTCCCGGGCGATTACTGGGTAACTATTGTTTTTGTGTGTGTTGTTATTGCACTAAGTTCGTAAATCGATTGTGAAATTGCAAGACTCCCGAAAACAAACCCAGTTTTATTGTTTACTACTACCCGAGAATTTATTTGGATCATGAGCCAATGATTATTAAAATATGAAACGTTCAAGAGCTTTTCAGCTTTCAATAATAATGTGGGAACGTTGCCAGGACTTAAGCTGCCAGTCCCAAGTTTTAATCCAACTAACGTCATTACTGAAAAGGCCTTTCTAATGCACTTTTGTTGTAAACATGCGCTCTGTGATGCACATTACATTGGCAATATTTGATTACGCAGTTTTATTCAATCATGCTTGTGTACATAAGGGGTAGGAAAGTGGGGGGAGGAGGGGTGGTGGCAGAAAAAAGTTATAACTTAGGCCCTCTATTGGCAATATAAACCGTCTGCTTATATCATTCGCAAGGAAAGGGGTTCAAATACTCTCAGCCATTCAATTCTATATGTCAGTGAACGGGATCACAACCAACAAAAGACTACAGACATTATACGGCACAGATCCAATACTACTCTGCATTTGGTACCTTCGACATTCACGTTAACCTATTCAAAGCAGCAACCAAAGCTATGCTATAGAATCGCGTGTGGCACAGATCCAATGTGACCTTCCAATAAAATCTCTATTGAACTGCACCCAAACATTGCACACTGCAATGGAATTCAAAACAACACACACAAAAAGTATAAACACTACCTTTGAGTTTGACTGACTTTGATAAACCCCTCTGATATTTGACATACTGCTTAACTAGGTATAACCGTCTGATCCCTTCACTCCATCCACCCACCCCACAAAAAACACACAACATCACAGGTTTCGGTGGTTAGATTAACGTCAACATCACAGCAGTTACACAACCTTTTATACCATTCCAAAGAACAAACTCGATACAGATCCAACTACTAGTACTACCCTTGATACAATTTCAATAACATTCGCCCAGTTTGCCATTACACCCAAACATTGCATGCGCCCTCCAATGGAATTCAAAGCAAGTAACAAGTATAAACACTACCTCTGACAGTTATACCCCTCTGATATTTGACAAACGGCTAACTAGGTCTAGCTGTCCATCACCCAATTGATGCTGTTCAGCCAAAGTTTGAACTACAAACTCAAATGTGACATACAATGACAGATCCAACGCAACTACCCGTGATACAATTTCCCAGTATTGTTATTACACCCAAATATTGCATGCTCCCATGGAATTCAAAGCAAACAAAATTTTAAACGCTGTCTTTCTCAGTCTGACTCAACACCTAACTTAATTGACAAAGTTAGTTACACATCCTTTGCTGAAAGCAAAGTGCCTAGATATCAATAAGAGGGACAATTTCAGGCGCATGTGCAATCCCGATAAAGAGTAACACCCTTTAGGACGAGGGTGATAAACATGCACTTTTGTGTGAACCGTTTGACCACTATTTATCAAGCGCAGTTGGCTCAGTGGTGTACGCAGTGTATTCAAATATCAGGCGACAACATTGCAGCCTGTAAAGCCAATGGTTCAAACCCATTCAGGGCTCGAAATTAGCGGGGGCCCGGGGCCAAAAACCCGCAAAGTTGATTTCGGGCTCGGAAAGTTGAAAAATGAAGGGCCCGCTTGGCCCGCAAAATAATTCGTCTGCTACAGCTAGCTCAACTCGGCAGTTTCGTATTTGGGCCAAGGGAAGCAACCCACACCGGTGCCCTAAATTTGGACAGGAAAAAAAAACAGAGAAAAGAAGCAAAAACCCTTTAATTCTGCACTCAAAAGTTTAATATACTGTTACACTTCAATATCTTTTTAATATAATAAACAAAAGGCTATGGCACAACATAAGCGCAAAATGTCCATCTTTGCAAGTACGAAAGTATGGCTACATATCGTCGCCATACAGTTGCTAAAACAATCGGCGATGGCGTATTTTCCAATTTTTGGGAAGCGAAAGACGCCAGAAGAAAACGTCGATGAAAGGAAAGAACAAGAAAAAGAGAAAAAAGAAGTATGAAGAGGAAAAAAGATCAAGGAAGTACAATGAAGGGTGGAAAAAAAGATTTCCATGGCATGGCCTTGAAGTGAACGAGGACGGCCAAGAAGTGTTATTCTGTGTGCCGTGGAAATTCAATTGTTTTTATTTTAGATTATCAGACAAATTGTACTTTCTACTTATTATATTGTCAATACTTCTTTTGTTTTTTGTTTGCATTAATTTTCAAGTTGGGCCCCGAAAGTTGCTTGTGGGCCCTCAAATTTTTCAATCAAGGGGCCCGGTGGCCCCCAAAGAAAAAAGTTAATTTCTAGCCCTGCCATTGATTGATTGATTGATTGTTGCTTTAGGTCCAGCGGACTCCTCCGAGCCAAATCAGGACCGGACAACCCCTGATCCGCATAAAAGATCTGCTGAAACAACCCTAGTGGGAAAATTGAATGCCCTCCACCGGCCAGTCACTTTACAATAAAGACATCCCACGCGGGGGACGGCTGAGGGTTTACCTCAACTACGCGGACCCCCGGTTACAAAAACAAAATAGAATACAACCATCATTATAAATTATCAACAAAACACATACATATAAAATGCCTATAGTGCTAAATACTAACATCATAGGAAGCCCTAGTGACCACCCAGCGGAAAGCGTCTAACACTCCCAAGCTGATCCAACAGACCTCATACACAAACAAGAAGTCTTGTCCAGGAAGAGTTTTCAAGAAAAAAGGTAGGTCATTGATCTAGCGAAGAAGAAGATAGTATAGCAGAGTGATAGGACAGAGCAGGAATGGGAAAGAGTAAATGAGGAAGATAGCGACAGTGGGAATTTAAAGCACTAAATTTCCATAAAGTGGGGATACTATTTATACTGAAACCCCCGGCACTCCAACGGGGGTACTGTTGCCGCAGTGAATCTGTCATGCCTACAAAGGCAAGACAGGTTTTCAACTGGGGCTTTCACTTTTCCCTTTATAGGTTAGAACAATCTACAGTGACAAGATTGCTCATGACCCCAAGGGGGAAACCCATTGATGGCCTGGAGTAAAATAATAATAATAATAATTATTATTATTATTATTATTATTATTATAAAAATAGAAATAATAAATAAAACTTTTAAACAAAATATTACCTACTCCTTTGGATGAGAAAATAAACCGAGATCTGATCTGTGCATGCACTCATTTCATCGCATGGACTTTAACATAACACTACATAATAGGAGACGGGACAAATAGAACCGAGAAACAGACAAATAGAACAGAAGAAACATAAACAAATAACAGTGCCAGGTTTGTTCAAAATTTGATCAAATATGGACCTCATGTTATTCCACAGAAGACAAGAAATCTAGGCATAAACAAAACAATCAAAAATCAACAGTAGTTAAACTCTACAACAAGCACAATCATTAAATTCTACAACAAGCGCAATCACAAGAACTGAATACTACAATCACACTATCGCAAGTGTTTTTCAATCCACTTTGTCACCTCAAAGGGAAATAGCCGAGTCATTGTCAACGGCTTTATTGAAAGGTCCAAATTACAAACTTTAGTCTTTATTCGGCTGGGCAAACCAAATATTCAGACAAAAATGTCATAATTTGCCAGCCATAACTAGGGCAAAAGTTCAGTATACATGAGATACCACGTGTTCGCAGTGTGGCTCTTGGGCTGACCCTCACATGCTTCACGTGTCTCACAATTGCCAGTATACATGTAGTAGAATTTTCTTCATGGATCTGAGCCTGTATACTGAAAGCATTTTACCTTTTCACCCCAGTGTCGGATCTGACGCAAAAAATAAAGAAGTTAAGAATCCAGTCATTTGCAACCAGAACAGGTAATAGCCACGATATAAACCTCGGCCCCGTTAACGCTCATGCAGGTTGAATCCAGGCTGGTCCAGGGCATTTAAAAAAAACTTGCAGGTTTGCCCCAATTGTGATTTGGGCACTTTGGGTTCAATCCCGACATTCACTGCTTGAGCAGATCTGTGAGCTCGCTAAAAGAGTCAATTTTGCTCCGAAAATGTATCTCTGTTATTTCAAGCATTATAATTATGATTCACAATGACTATAAAAACAATAATAAATAACAACAAAGCCTTGGGCTTCCCTTCCACATACTTTAAGCGTGTTTTAAATAAATCTTGCTGAATGCATTGTAAAATATTTAAACAAGTATAATAAATAAACTGAACTAAACGACTATAGGCTTAAATGACAGCAGAGGTAAAAGAAACTCTAGAATACTCAAGACAGGAATGCCTGATAAAAGGCCGTTACTAATAGTAACACGCTACCCAAACCAGGTACTGTACAGGAATCAAAAGTGGCATCATTTGCTTGTTTGCTTGCCTCAAACTTAAGCCAAAACAAATCGGTTGTGCCAAACTATTAAGGATAAATGTACACATTAGGGTCGCGAAGGTATATGGGTGTAGCGACGGCTCTGTACAATATAGCACGTCATACAATATAGCATGCAGCAATTAATCTAGCAGCAGGACAATAATTAACTAATTACGTAACAACAATGGGCAAGTCTTGATAACCGAATTTTAAACCGCTGACCTAATCCTCACCCTTGAGAACTTCACAACTATCTTCCCAGTCCCATTTCACTCAACCACCTCTCTCCTCTCTCTCTCTCTCTCTCTCTCTCTCTCTCTCTCTCTCTCTCTCTCTCTCTCTCTCTCTCTCCAAATCATCAAACAGGTTAAAACAAAATGTAAAAGTTACAAAACGTAAACATGCAATATTTACACACAAATATGTATGAAGTCAATAACACTTTTTACAAGCCCACTAAACTATCGATACTGACAAGAAAAAATATAATTCTTATGTCATGTTTTCATTTTTTAAAATTTAAACTAGTGTCTGTAGTGTATACAATACACTCTAAAGTCTATTGGGGGTAATTATAAAAAGTATATGGTTTGACGTACTTTTGATAATTAACTTGAATAGCGTGTATTGTATGCACACTAAATTTTATACAGACACTATAGTAATAGTACTTTTGTTAATTTTATCATGATATTAGAATGTTGAAATTGTTCTTGTAAGGATTAATTTTTAAGTGGGCTTGTAAAAAGTGTTATTGGTAAGTGTATAAATGTTGCATGTTTATGTTTTGCACTCTTGCACATGTATTAGCAACAGTGCACACAAGACGAACAAATACTAACTTTGAACCAACAAGTACTGCAGAACGCTACAGGAATATCATGTATGTCAACATCATGCAAAATGACGGGAGGAAGGAAAATTAAAATATAAGGCTGAAAACGCTGATTGTTTTGGCTTCACAGAAGAAAATGGTAGTTTGGTACAATGGCAAAACAAGACATGAATAGCCTTCAGATCAATATATATCGGTATCAATACACGCATCCAATTCTGCTACAGAAAAACAATGCCAATGGCATGCAAAAAATGAACAAGAAAATTAGAAGAAAAAAAAGAGCTAAAACTGCAAACAGCAAAACAAAACAAAAATCTTACTGTTGATGCTGCGCCTCATCTGCTACTTGCAGCTCCATGGAACGTTGGCTAAGAGGATTTCAACAGGACAACCCAAAGTCCCTTTGGAAAGACAGAGCTATGCCTGCACCTTCAGCAACTCCTTTTACTGTCCTCCTGTTCTTCTTTCACAACTTTTAAAGTGCTTTTGGTATGTTATTGTGTCCTGGCTATTATTGCGCAATGATGGGTAATTCCTGTGTTAACCCTCCATCACTGGTGGCTTCTCATGAAGGGCACCTATCTTCAATAAGGTACAATGCAAGAGTAACTTTAGATTAAAGGTCACTTCAAAGCCATTGTTCAACAGAAAAGGCTGTTAATACAGTTAACTAAATAATTAAAAGTGAACCATTTTCAATAGTAATTCCACATACATGTAGTCTGATGCTAATCCAAATGTGCACCCCAAGCCTACAATAACTAGACGTCTAGAGTATTTTACTCTAAGAAGTCAGAAGATGTTTTTTCACCACAATCAAAAAATTTTCCAACATCCATACGCATAAGGTCCTTTAAAAAAAATCAAACAGCAGTATACACACTCTACAACAGTGGAAGGCTTAAAACAGAATAATAAAACTACCCATGATGAGTAAACCATTGACTAATTTAGTAATTAATGCAACTGTAAAATATACCCTTGTGAACATGAATACATTGCCCACATTTGGAAAGTGGGCACAACACAGCCAACAGCAAAGAAAAACAAACAGAAGAAAACAGATACTGAGATAGAAAAACATCCTGGACCTGACCACAGGCACAGATAACCTCAATGAGTCAATTAAGTATCAAACTAGTAAATCTAATCTGACACAGATAAACACAAAAGCGGTTAATGAACAAATGACGTATCATTGCTCAGTACTATTATGTCACGTCCTGTTGAGTGTGTTTTTTGTTTCTGTGTTTAAAAACAACCGGCTTTGACCAAAACAGCTACAGCTTACAAAAACAACTGAGTCCCCAAGGAGCGGGGTACAATATAGTGGAAAGCATATTCACAATACACATTTACTCGGAAAACAGTCACAGAAAATGCTCCTTAGGAGCACACAGAATTAATGAAAGGACAAGAGTGAAGAGGTAACCAACCAACCTATCGGTGACACAGTATAGTATACTTTCTCATAACATCTTTACATTAAATACAAGCATTTTCTTAGTGAATCCCTGCCAAATCAAATAATTTTTATTAATTGCAACGACAGTGAATAGCTGAGAATGAACACAAATGACCAAGCTAATCCAGTCAATTGCCGCGGTAGAGATAGATTATTAAACTACTATAACTATTAACTAGTCTGGGAACACAAGAGATTATTATCTGAGGAAACCGTGGACTGTCCAACTTGCCAGATCCTATTGATATAAATTTGTTTTGATCACACAAATACGATACACTGATCGATGATCCTCCAACGATGCTCTTCTGTCTCATGAAAGTGTTTAAGAGAAAACTGCACTGCTCTTTTGTTAAATGCCAGAGACTACCTAGGGAAAGCGAGAATGCAATGGAACTGCGTCGCAGAACCCTATGTACCCAAGAATATTTATAGCAAGGTCTCAAGGCACTTCCCCAGCTATGTCAATATGACTGCAAATGCCATTGCTCTTCGATTTTGGGTACAACTTTGTTCAATGCAGCTGCTTCTAATAATACAATAATAATAATAATAATAATAATAATTATAATAATAATAATAATGTATAATGCGCACGCCTCCCACAAAATATAGTGATTCAAGATTTTCAACAATTTCATAAGATTCAGGCCTAAGCTAAGCTAATTTGCGATAATGTGTGAAGGCTGCCACATTGGTTTTAGACTTTTACTCTTTTTGTTGCAATATAGTGATTGGTTGTTGTCTAAACGGTGTCACACCTTCACCCACGAGAATCAACACTGCCTAGCTACCCAGTAACGTGCTATTGATTTACTTGCTTGCTTCATTTTTTTCCTTATTACCTCCCAGCCCAATGTTCCACAGACTTTATTCTACAGCTGCTGCTCTTGCTAGACACTAGTTCTAAATGTCAGACATCATGTCTCCAGGGCATGGTGCTGCAAGTTAAGTGTACAGTTTTATAAGGAATTTAGGACATGTATATATGCCACTATGTGTACAATCCACAGTGGATGGATCATCATCAGGACAGGGACTGCAAACCAGCCCCACAGCCATTTTGTATTCAGCGTGTAATCATTTTTCTCTGAAGTTAAACCTCTCAGTTCTGCAACTGAAAGGATTCATTTTTTTAATTTAAGTTCCTGCATAGCTAGCCCAATTGACAAATTCTACACTTTATTTATCCCCCCCCCCCTCTCCCCCAATGCTTGAAAAAAGACCTCCTATAGTATAAATATAATGCTGCTGGGTAGGAACTTGGATGGAGGTTGGCTAAGATTTTATATGATGTGAGAAATACAATTAATTTAATACAGAAAACAGAGAAGAGATATTATGCACACCACATCCACCTAACAATAATTGAACACTGATTATATTATAGATTACTGTGTACTGTAATGAAATGCAGGGAACGTCAGACCACAGAATTTCATACCATGGACTGCTCAAACTTGAAATTAGTGGGGAAGACACGGTACATTTCTTGTTAATGTTATGAATTACTGTGAATAGCAAGTAGGGACTGTAGCATTACACACTTAAGATCAGAACATTTATCATAGAAATTCATACCTAGGGCTAGGATTTTGTGCTAAACATTACACAAGCAAGTCACAAGTTAGATCTAAGAAATTACTTCAATTATTACTAACACTAACAGTCTGTGGTTCCTTGTCATGTTGATGTAAACAAACTTGAATTTGATCAAGACAGAATTTAATTCCACAACGCATGCCATCCAAATCAAAATCACTGACGTCATTTATTCAAAACACGACAATGGTCGTTTGGAAAACAACAGAAATTTAAGTACACTCCCATGTCTTGACCCCTACGAGGGACTGTCCTCCTCAACACGTGTGGATCAACAGATTAGGCCTAGTAGACTCTAATATAACAGCAGTGAACGTAGTGAAAATACTGAAACCAACATAAAAGCGCGATATGAACGCTAACCCTTATTACAGCGAGCTATTCTCCCTATTTCGTCATCACGGGAACGCCGATTAAAAATTATCCAAGAAATGACTCAAAAACCCAACGACTATCTCTTCCAAATTTGACACTTTCACCCTACAATGAGGTTCTAAAGCACAATAAACTACATGGTAAAAACCACATGTCACAAAAAAAGGTAAACAGATTCAAGTTCGTTAACAATTTTGTTAATTGTAGGCCAACGTGAAACTGCACATCATGATCTTATGTCAAGTCGACACAACAAAACCCGGTTCAACCATTCCGGCTATTTTTTAATGATTACTCAAACAAAACATAATTTTTCTTCAATAAAAATGTTCACAAACTTCTGAAAATATAAAAATAATACATTAAATGCTACTTACTCCTCGGCAATTGAATAAAATGGAGAATGGTAACAGTACAATTCACTTTCCACACTTTTCTAGTCCTCTTCCTTGACTGAACGTGTGTTGTTTCTAACTAAACCCACGATTGGTCAGAATCGGCCTATGGCGCCGCATCATACGAAATGCGATTGGCTGAATTTTGGGCCCAGATCCAGGGTTACGAATGAATTTGCATCATTTTTTCTTCATTCACGGTCTGTTACGAGAACATCGTGATCACGCATGGAAAGCATGTCTTGCATGAACATAGGCCTACGTGAGGTGTTCTGCTGTCTATACTTTAAAGAACTGTCTGTTGTATGAATATTAAAGGACGGATGGAGATATTCTGATTCCATTACTTACTGCAACTGTATAACCTGATGTCCTACATGTACACCCAAATTAGAACTAATTAATTATGCAACTGTTAACAGTGCTAAACAGTCAAATAACTCTGGACCTCGCAGGACTCTTGAAGTGAGCAGGCACAACTACTATACAGTAGGTCGAGTCTTGGTCAAACAATAAAATCAGCAGTACAATTTATGTTAATCTGATTAATTAAAAACTGATACAACAAGATCAAACAGTTTGTTTTTATATTTGAAACTCCATGTACGCGCATTTCCGTAAGTTTATAGTCCCCGAAACATAGCGTATAGGAGATATTCCCTTTGACCAACTCCCAGTGGGGCCGGGTAGCTCAGTTGGTAAGAGCGTCTTGCTAGTAACCGAAAGGTCGCTGGTTCGAATCCCGGATTGGTCAACGTGTGATCATATTATTTTCCCCTTTACCAACAACTGGCCCGCTGGTGTCAGTATAAATCGGTTATGCGAAAAGTGTCGTGTGACTATAATCTACAAACAACACGACCAACTCCCTGTTTATACACGTTCGATTTTTCGTAGCGAAGTGACGGCATGCGGTCACTGCTGATCTCACTGTTGTCCACTGATATCCTGTGTAACGTGCCGAAAGCGTCCCTGGCCCAATTTAACTCCCGGGAGTAAAACCAGGCCGTCCCAGATTTACTCCCGGGAGTTATTCTGGTCCTGGACCAGATTGACCCCCAGCCTGTTCCAAAATCACTCTCTGGGGAATGAAGATTACATAGGAACAATTGATGTTATGCACTCTACTGTGTGCCAGATCAGCCTCCCGGGAGTTAGTTTGGCCCACATTTTTCAGTACCAGAATGACTCCCGGGAGTTAAAGTGGGTCTGTCCTAAAACAGCCCCCCTTGCAACAGAGAGTAAGTCTGGGACTGGCCCAGATGCACTCCCGGGAGTCATTCTGGGACAATTTTAGATGTGCCAAAACGGCCCCTGGGGGGCTAATCTAGAACCGATGAGAGTCAGATGGGTCAGGCCCAGACTGGCCCCCTCTAGCCTATTAAAAGGAGCAATTGAAGACTGCGTCAGTAATCTCATCAGACAAAATAATGGGAGTAAAACGGGGACAAGACCAAAACAGGTCCCCTAACAAGATGCATGTCAACTACAATATAAGGGGAGTCAAATGGGGACAGAACCAAAACCGCCCCCCTATCCATCAGATGCAAAAAACACTGCACAGGAGAGTCAAACGGGGACAGGACCAAAACCGCACCCCTACTCATCACATGCAGCATACACTGAACCGGGGAGTCAAACGGAGACGGGACCAAAACCGCCCCCCCCCCCCCAAACCCATCAGATGCAGCAATTACTGCATAGGGGAGTCAAACGGGGACAGGACCAAAATCGCCCCCTCCCCATCCCATCTGACGCAGCAAATACTGCATAGGGGAGTCAAAGGGGGACAGGACCAAAACCGCCCCCCCCCTTTCCCTACCCATCACATGCAGCAAACACTGAGCACGGGAGTCAAACGGGGACAGGACCAAAACCGCCCACATACCCACCACATGCAGCAAACACTGAACAGGGGAGTCAAACGGGGACAGGTCCAAAACCGTCCCCCCCCCCATCCCTTACCCATCAGATGCAGCAAACAATACACAGGGGAGTCAAACGGGGACAGGACCAAAACCGCCCCCCTACCCACCACATGCAGCAAACACTGAACAGGGGAGTCAAACGGGGACAGGACCAAAACCGCCCCCACTCCCTTCTTTTCCCACCAGATGCAGAAAACACTGCACAGGGGAGTCAAACGGGGACAGGACCAAAACCGTCCCTCCTACACAATTAGTTGTAACTACAAAACACTGCACAGGGGAGTCAAACGGGGACAGGACCAAAACCGCCCCTCCTACACAATTAGTTGTAACTACAAAACTCTGCACAGGGGAGTCAAACGGGGACAGGACCAAAACCGCCCCCCCCCTACCAATCACATGCAGCAAACACTGCACAGGGGAGTCAAACGGGGACAGGACCAAAACCGCCCCCCCTACCAATCACATGCAGCAAACACTGCACAGGGGAGTCAAACAGGGACAGGACCAAAACCGCCCCTTCCACCTACCCATCTGATGCAGCAAACACTACACAGGGGAGTCAAACGGGGACAGGACCAAAACCGCCCCCCTACCCACCACATGCAGCAAACAGTGAACAGGGGAGTCAAACGGGGACAGGACCAAAACCGCCCCCACCCCCTCCTTTACCCACCAGATGCAGAAAACATTGCACAGGGGAATCAAATTGGGACAGGACCAAAACCGCCCCTCCTACACAATTAGTTGTAACTACAAAACACTGCACAGGGGAGTTAAACGGGGACAGGACCAAAACCGCCCCCACTCTCTACCCATCACATGCAGCAAACACTGCACAGGGGAGTCAAACAGGGACAGGACCAAAACCGCCCCCCCTTACCCATCACATTAAGCAAACACTGCACAGGGAGTAAAACGGGGACAGGACCAATCCCCCCCCCCCTTTACCAATCACATGCAGCAAACACTGCACAGGGGAGTCAAACGGGGACAGGACCAAAACCGCCACTTCCACCTACCCATCACATGCAGCAAACACTACACAGGGGAGTCAAACGGGGACAGGACCAAAACCGCCCCCCTACCCACCACACGCAGCAAACACTGAACAGGGGAGTCAAACGGAGACAGGACCAAAACCGCCCCCCCCCCTCCCTTACCCATCAGATGCAGAAAACACTGCACAGGGGAGTCACACGGGGACAGGACCAAAACCGCCCCCCCCCCTACCCATCACATGCAGCAAACACTTCACAAGGAGTAAAACAGGGACAGGACCAACTCCCCCTCCCTTACCCATCACATGCAGCAAACACTGCACAGGGAAGTAAAACGGGGATAGGAGCAAAACCGCCCCCCTCGCTATCACAAGAAGCAAACACTACATTGGGGAGTCGAACGATGTCATGACCAAAACCGCCCCCCCTCCTCCTACCCATCACATGCAGCAAACACTGCACAAGGGAGTCAAACGGGGACAGGACCAAAACCGCCCCTCCTACACAATTAGTTGTAACTACAAAACACTGCACAGGGGAGTCAAACGGGGACAGGACCAAAACCGCCCCCCCCTCTACCCATCACATGCAGCAAACACTGCACAGGGGAGTCAAACGGGGACAGGACCAAAACCGCCCCCATACCCATCACATGCACCAAACACTGCACAGGGAGTAAAACGGGGACAGGACCAAGCCCCCCCCCCCCCCCTACCAATCACATGCAGCAAACACTGCACAGGGGAGTCAAACGGGGACTGGACCAAAACCGCCCCTTCCACCTACCCATCACATGCAGCAAACACTACACAGGGGAGTCAAACGGGGACAGGACCAAAACCGCCCCCCCTACCCATCACATGCAGCAAACACTGCACAGGGGAGTCAAACAGGGACAGGACCAAAACCGCCCCTTCCACCTACCCATCACATGCAGCAAACACTACACAGGGGAGTCAGACGGGGACAGGACCAAAACCGCCCCCCTACCCACCACATGCAGCAAACAGTGAACAGGGGAGTCAAATGGGGACAGGACCAAAACCGCCCCAACCCCCTCCTTTACCCACCAGATGCAGAAAACACTGCACAGGGGAATCAAATTGGGACAGGACCAAAACCGCCCCTCCTACACAATTAGTTGTAACTACAAAACACTGCACAGGGGAGTTAAACGGGGACAGGACCAAAACCGCCCCCCACTCTCTACCCATCACATGCAGCAAACACTGCACAGGGGAGTCAAACGGGGACAGGACCAAAACCGCCCCCCCTTACCCATCACATTAAGCAAACACTGCACAGGGAGTAAAACGGGGACAGGACCAATCCCCCCCCTTTACCAATCACATGCAGCAAACACTGCACAGGGGAGTCAAACGGGGACAGGACCAAAACCGCCACTTCCACCTACCCATCACATGCAGCAAACACTACACAGGGGAGTCAAACGGGGACAGGACCAAAACCGCCCCCCTACCCACCACACGCAGCAAACACTGAACAGGGGAGTCAAACGGAGACAGGACCAAAACCGCCCCCCCCCCTCCCTTACCCATCAGATGCAGAAAACACTGCACAGGGGAGTCACACGGGGACAGGACCAAAACCGCCCCCTTCTACCCATCACATGCAGCAAACACTTCACAGGGAGTAAAACAGGGACAGGACCAACTCCCCCTCCCTTACCCATCACATGCAGCAAACACTGCACAGGGAAGTAAAACGGGGATAGGACCAAAACCGCCCCCCTCGCTATCACAAGAAGCAAACACTACATTGGGGAGTCGAACGATGTCATGACCAAAACCGCCCCCCCCCCTCCTCCTACCCATCACATGCAGCAAACACTGCACAAGGGAGTCAAAGGGGGACAGGACCAAAACCGCCCCTCCTACACAATTAGTTGTAACTACAAAACACTGCACAGGGGAGTCAAACGGGGACAGGACCAAAACCGCCCCCCCCCTCTACCCATCATATGCAGCAAACACTGCACAGGGGTGTCAAACGGGGACAGGACCAAAACCGCCACCCCTACCCATCACATGCACCAAACACTGCACAGGGAGTAAAACGGGGACAGGACCAAGCCCCCCCCCCCCCTACCAATCACATGCAGCAAACACTGCACAGGGGAGTCAAACGGGGACTGGACCAAAACCGCCCCTTCCACCTACCCATCACATGCAGCAAACACTACACAGGGGAGTCAAACGGGGACAGGACCAAAACCGCCCCCCTACCCACCACATGCAGCAAACAATGAACAGGGGAGTCAAACGGGGACAGGACCAAAACCGCCCCCACCCCCTCCTTTACCCACCAGATGCAGAAAACACTGCACAGGGGAATCAAATTGGGACAGGACCAAAACCGCCCCTCCTACACAATTAGTTGTAACTACAAAACACTGCACAGGGGAGTCAAACATGGACAGGACCAAAACCGCCCCCCCTCTCTACCCATCACATGCAGCAAACACTGCACAGGGAAGTCAAACGGGGACAGGACCAAAACCGCCCCCCCCCCTTACCCATCACATGCAGCAAACACTGCACAGGGAGTAAAACGGGGACAGGACCAAGCCCCCCCCCCCACCCCCCTACCAATCACATGCAGCAAACACTGCACAGGGGAGTCAAACGGGGACAGGACCAAAACCGCCCCCCCTTACCCATCACATGCAGCAAACACTGCACAGGGAGTAAAACGGGGACAGGACCAATCCCACCCCCTACCAATCACATGCAGCAAACACTGCACAGGGGAGTCAAACGGGGACAGGACCAAAACCGCCCCTTCCACCTACCCATCACATGCAGCAAACACTACACAGGGGAGTCAAACGGGGACAGGACCAAAACCGCCCCCCTACCCACCACATGCAGCAAACACTGAACAGGGGAGTCAAACGGGGACAGGACCAAAACCGCCCCCCCCTCCCTTACCCATCAGATGCAGAAAAACTGCACAGGGGAGTCACACGGGGACAGGACCAAAACCGCCCCCCCCAACCCATCACATGCAGCAAACACTTCACAGGGAGTAAAACATGGACAGGACCAACTCCCCCTCCCCTACCCATCACATGCAGCAAACACTGAACAGGGGAGTCAAACGGGGACGGGTCCAAAACCGCCCCTCCTACACAATTAGTTGTAACTTCAAAACACTGTACAGGGGTGTCAAACGGGGACAGGACCAAAACCGCCCCCCCTCCTCCTACCCACCACATGCAGCAAACACTGAACAGGGAAGTTAAACGGGGACGGGACCAAAACCGCCCCCCCCCCAACCCATCAGATGCAGCAGATGCAGCAAATACTGCATAGGGGAGTCAAACGGGGACAGGACCAAAACCGCCCTCCCCCCCCCTACCCATCAGATGCAGAAAACACTGCACAGGGCAGTTAAACGGGGACAGGACCAAAACCGCCTTTCCTACACATTTAGTTGTAACTACAAAACACTGCACATGGGAGTAAAACGAAGGCAGGACCAAAACCGCACCCCTACCCACCACATGAAAGAAACATTAAACAGGGGAGTCAAACGGGGACAGGACCAAAACCGCCCCTCCTACACAATTAGTTGTAACTACAAAACACTGCACAGGAGAGTCAAACGGGGACAGGACCAAAACCGCCCCCCACCCTACCCATCACATGCAGCAAACAATGCACAGGGGAGTCAAACGGAGACAGGACCAACCCCCCGCCCTATCCATCACATGCAGCAAACACTGCACAGGGGAGTAAAACGGGAACAGGACCAAAACCGCCCCCCTCCCTATCACAAGAAGCAAATATTATATATAGGGGAACGATTTCAGCCCTGTGCCAATTTAATCTCTCCTGTTCAGTCATTGTTCCATCTGAAGAAGTAGGGGGACGGTTTTTTTCCGTGTCCCCGTTTAACTCCAGGGCCAAGATTTTGTATTCATTTTGTTACGGAAGCGATTTTTGTACTGTCCCCGTCTGACTCCCCTGTGCCGTGTTTTATGCATCGGATGGGTAGGAGGGAGGGGGGTGGCGGGGTTTTTGTCCGGTCCCCGTTTGACTCCCCTATGCCGTGTTTTCTGCATCTGATGGGTAGGGGTCGGTTTTGGTCCTGTCCCCGTTTGACTCCCCTATGCAGTGTTTTCTGCATCTGATGTGTAAGGGGGGCGGGTTTTGGTCCTGTCCCCGTTTGACTCCCCTATGCAGTGTTCTATGCATCTGATGTGTAAGGGGGGGCGGTTTTGGTCCGGTCCCCATTTAACTCCCCTATGCAGTGTTTTCTGTATCTGATGTGTAAGGGGGGCGGTTTTGATCCTGTCCCAGTTTGATTTCCCTATGCAGTGTTTTCTGTATCTGATGTGTAAGGTAGGCGGTTTTGGTCCTGACCCCGTTTGACTCTCCTGTGCAGTGTTTTGTAGTTACAAGTAATTGTGTAGGAGGGGCGTTTTTTGTTCTGTCCCCGTTTGTCTCCCCTATGCAGTGTTTGCTTCTTCAAATAAATTGGGGGGGGGGGTGGTTTTAGTCCTGTCCCCGTTTGACTCCCCTATTCAGTGTTTTCTGCATCTGATGTGTAAGGGGAGCGGTTTTGGTCCTGTCCTCGTATAACTCCCATATGCAGTGTTTTCTGCATCTGATGTGTAAGGGGGGGGGGGCGGTTTTGGTCCTGTCCCCGTTTGACTCCCCTATGCAGTGTTTTCTTCATCTGATGTGTATGAGGGTGGGGGGGCGGTTTTGGTCCTGTCCCCGTTTGACTCCCCTATGCAGTGTTTTCTGCATCTGATGTGTAAGAGGGATGGGGGGCGGTTTTGGTCCTGTCCCCGTTTGACTCCCATGTGCAGTGTTTTGTAGTTACAACTAATTGTGTAGAAGGGGCCGTTTTGGTCCTGTCCCCGTTTGACTCCCCCTGTGCAGTGTTTGATTCTTCTGATGAATTGGGGGGGGGTTGGTCCTGTCCCCGTTTGACTCCCCTATTGAGTGTTTTCTGCATCAGATGTGTAAGGGGGGCGGTTTTGGTCCTGTCCCCGTTTGACTCCCATATGCAGTGTTTTCTGCATCTGATGTGTAAGGGGGGCGGTTTTGGTCCTGTCCCCGTTTGACTCCCCTATGCAGTGTTCTCTGCATCTGATGTGTAAGGGGGGCAGTTTTGGTCCGGTCCCCGTTTGACTCCCCTATGCAGTGTTTCCTGCATCTGATGTGTAAGGGGGGCGGTTTTGGTCCTGTCCCCATTTAACTCCCCTATGCAGTGTTTTCTGCATCTGATGTGTAAGGGGGGCGGTTTGGTCCGGTCCCCGTTTGACTCCCCTATGCAGTGTTTTCTGCATCTGATGTGTAAGGGGGGCGGTTTTGATCCTGTCCCAGTTTGATTTCCCTATGCAGTGTTTTCTGTATCTGATGTTTAAGGTAGGCGGTTTTGGTCCTGACCCCGTTTGACTCTCCTGTGCAGTGTTTTGTAGTTACAAGTAATTGTGTAGGAGGGGCGTTTTTTGTTCTGTCCCCGTTTGTCTCCCCTATGCAGTGTTTGCTTCTTGAGATAAATTGGGGGGGGGGGGGGGGCGGTTTTAGTCCTGTCCCCGTTTGACTCCCCTATTCAGTGTTTTCTGCATCTGATGTGTAAGGGGAGCGGTTTTGGTCCTGTCCTCGTATAACTCCCATATGCAGTGTTTTCTGCATCTGATGTGTAATAGGGGGTGGGGCGGTTTTGGTCCTGTCCCCGTTTGACTCCCCTATGCAGTGAGTTCTGCATCTGATGTGTAAGGGGGGGGGGCGGTTTTGGTCCGGTCCCCGTTTGACTCCCCTATGCAATGTTTTCTGCATCTGATGTGTAAGGGGGGGCGGTTTTGGTCTTGTCCCCGTTTGACTCCCCTATTGAATGTTTTCTGCATCTGATGTGTAAGGGGGGCGGTTTTGGTCCTGTCCCCATTTCACTCCCCTATGCAGTGTTTTCTGCATCTGATGTGTAAGGGGTCGGTTTTGGTCCGGTCCCCGTTTGACTCCCCTATGCAGTGTTTTCTGCATCTGATGTGTAAGGGGGGCGGTTCTGGTCCTGTCCCCGTTTGACTCCCCTATGCAGTGTTTTATGCATCTTATGTGTAAGGGGGGCGTTTTTGGTCCTGTCCATGTTTAACTCCCTTGTGCAGTGTTTTATGCACCTGATCGGTAGGGGTCGGTTTTGGTCCTGTCCCCGTTTGACTCCCCTGTGCAGCGTTTTGTAGTTACAACTAATTGTGTAGTAGGGGCGGTTTTGGTCCTGTCCCTGTTTGACTCTCTGTGCAGTGTTTGCTTCTTCTGATGAATAAGGGGTGGGGGGTGGCGGTGTTGGTCCTGTCCCCGTTTGACTCCCCTATGCAGTGTTTTCTGCATCTGATGTGTAAGAGGGGCGGTTTTGGTCCTGTTCCATTTAACTCCCCTATGCAGTGTTTTCTGCATCTGATGTGTAAGGGGGGCGGTTTTGATCCTGTCCCAGTTTGATTTCCCTATGCAGTGTTTTCTGTATCTGATGTGTAAGGTAGGCGGTTTTGGTCCTGACCCCGTTTGACTCTCCTGTGCAGTGTTTTGTAGCTACAAGTAATTGTGTAGGAGGGGCGTTTTTTGTTCTGTCCCCGTTTGTCTCCCCTATGCAGTGTTTGCTTCTTCAAATAAATTGGGGGGGGGGCGGTTTTAGTCCTGTCCCCGTTTGACTCCCCTATTCAGTGTTTTCTGCATCTGATGTGTAAGGGGAGCGGTTTTGGTCCTGTCCTCGTATAACTCCCATATGCAGTGTTTTCTGCATCTGATGTGTAAGGGGGGGGGGGCGGTTTTGGTCCTGTCCCCGTTTGACTCCCCTATGCAGTGTTTTCTTCATCTGATGTGTATGAGGGTGGGGGGGGGGCGGTTTTGGTCCTGTCCCCGTTTGACTCCCCTATGCAGTGTTTTCTGCATCTGATGTGTAAGAGGGATGGAGGGCGGTTTTGGTCCTGTCCCCGTTTGACTCCCATGTGTAGTGTTTTATAGTTACAACTAATTGTGTAGAAGGGGCGGTTTTGGTCCTGTCCCCGTTTGACTCCCCCTGTGCAGTGTTTGATTCTTCTGATGAATTGGGGGGGGGGGTTGGTCCTGTCCCCGTTTGACTCCCCTATTGAGTGTTTTCTGCATCAGATGTGTAAGGGGGGCGGTTTTGGTCCTGTCCCCGTTTGACTCCCATATGCAGTGTTTTCTGCATCTGATGTGTAAGGGGGGCGGTTTTGGTCCTGTCCCCGTTTGACTCCCCTATGCAGTGTTCTCTGCATCTGATGTGTAAGGGGGGCGGTTTTGGTCCGGTCCCCGTTTGACTCCCCTATGCAGTGTTTCCTGCATCTGATGTGTAAGGGGGGCGGTTTGGTCCGGTTCCCGTTTGACTCCCCTATGCAGTGTTTTCTGCATCTGATGTGTAAGGGGGGCGGTTTTGATCCTGTCCCAGTTTGATTTCCCTATGCAGTGTTTTCTGTATCTGATGTGTAAGGTAGGCGGTTTTGGTCCTGACCCCGTTTGACTCTCCTGTGCAGTGTTTTGTAGCTACAAGTAATTGTGTAGGAGGGGCGTTTTTTGTTCTGTCCCCGTTTGTCTCCCCTATGCAGTGTTTGCTTCTTCAAATAAATTGGGGGGGGGGCGGTTTTAGTCCTGTCCCCGTTTGACTCCCCTATTCAGTGTTTTCTGCATCTGATGTGTAAGGGGAGCGGTTTTGGTCCTGTCCTCGTATAACTCCCATATGCAGTGTTTTCTGCATCTGATGTGTAAGGGGGGGGGGCGGTTTTGGTCCTGTCCCCGTTTGACTCCCCTATGCAGTGTTTTCTTCATCTGATGTGTATGAGGGTGGGGGGGGGCGGTTTTGGTCCTGTCCCCGTTTGACTCCCCTATGCAGTGTTTTCTGCATCTGATGTGTAAGAGGGATGGAGGGCGGTTTTGGTCCTGTCCCCGTTTGACTCCCATGTGTAGTGTTTTATAGTTACAACTAATTGTGTAGAAGGGGCGGTTTTGGTCCTGTCCCCGTTTGACTCCCCCTGTGCAGTGTTTGATTCTTCTGATGAATTGGGGGGGGGGGTTGGTCCTGTCCCCGTTTGACTCCCCTATTGAGTGTTTTCTGCATCAGATGTGTAAGGGGGGCGGTTTTGGTCCTGTCCCCGTTTGACTCCCATATGCAGTGTTTTCTGCATCTGATGTGTAAGGGGGGCGGTTTTGGTCCTGTCCCCGTTTGACTCCCCTATGCAGTGTTCTCTGCATCTGATGTGTAAGGGGGGCGGTTTTGGTCCGGTCCCCGTTTGACTCCCCTATGCAGTGTTTCCTGCATCTGATGTGTAAGGGGGGCGGTTTTGGTCCTGTCCCCATTTAACTCCCCTATGCAGTGTTTTCTGCATCTGATGTGTAAGGGGGGCGGTTTGGTCCGGTCCCCGTTTGACTCCCCTATGCAGTGTTTTCTGCATCTGATGTGTAAGGGGGGCGGTTTTGATCCTGTCCCAGTTTGATTTCCCTATGCAGTGTTTTCTGTATCTGATGTGTAAGGTAGGCGGTTTTGGTCCTGACCCCGTTTGACTCTCCTGTGCAGTGTTTTGTAGTTACAAGTAATTGTGCAGGAGGGGCGTTTTTTGTCTGTCCCCGTTTGTCTCCCCTATGCAGTGTTTGCTTCTTCAGATAAATTGGGGGGGGGGGGGCGGTTTTAGTCCTGTCCCCGTTTGACTCCCCTATTCAGTGTTTTCTGCATCTGATGTGTAAGGGGAGCGGTTTTGGTCCTGTCCTCGTATAACTCCCATATGCAGTGTTTTCTGCATCTGATGTGTAAGAGGGGGTGGAGCGGTTTTGGTCCTGTCCCCGTTTGACTCCCCTATGCAGTGAGTTCTGCATCTGATGTGTAAGGGGGGGGGGGGGGTGGGCGGTTTTGGTCCGGTCCCCGTTTGACTCCCCTATGCAATGTTTTCTGCATCTGATGTGTAAGGGGGGGCGGTTTTGGTCTTGTCCCCGTTTGACTCCCCTATTGAATGTTTTCTGCATCTGATGTGTAAGGGGGGCGGTTTTGGTCCTGTCCCCATTTCACTCCCATATGCAGTGTTTTCTGCATCTGATGTGTAAGGGGGCAGTTTTGGTCCGGTCCCCGTTTGACTCCCCTATGCAGTGTTTTCTGCATCTGATGTGTAAGGGGGGCGGTTTTGGTCCTGTCCCCTTTTGACTCCCCTATGCAGTGTTTTATGCATCTGATGTGTAAGGGGGGCGTTTTTGGTCCTGTCCATGTTTAACTCCCTTGTGCAGTGTTTTATGCACCTGATCGGTAGGGGTCGGTTTTGGTCCTGTCCCCGTTTGACTCCCCTACTTACATTGATTAGCTGAGGAGGCGATGTTGGGCCTGTCCGTTTTTAACTCCCATATTAAAAACTAAGAATACATTGAAAAGACAAGAGAAGTTGGGGGGCTGTTTTGGTCCTGTGATCCAGTTTTACTCCCGGGAGTCATTTCGGAACAGGCTGGGGGTCAATCTGGTCCAGGACCAGAATAACTCCCGGGAGTAAATCTGGGACGGCCTGGTTTTACTCCCGGGAGTTAATTTGGGCCAGGGACGCTTTCGGCACGTTACACCTGTCTAGCAATTGTAATGTATGCAAAACCTCTCAAGTACAGGCCACCTCCTGGGAACTTTTACGCGTTGCCATAGACCAAAATGATTGAACGTGGCGCTGTTTGGCACAAATAAATAAATTATGTAACATGCGTGTGTTTTTTAAACACTCGTGAAAGACTGATCAAATCAAGTAGACAACTGGTTTAACTACGCAACATAATAATAGGCTATGCTTTCACAGCTAGTTTTTACCACAGCTAGTTTTTACCAGTAGCAGGCCTACTCCACATTTTGAACCGTGTTTGCGCGTGCGTACCGTACCTATGAATGCGTATGTATATAAGCGGAGTGTATGCCTACGTGTTGTGGCGGGTCACCATAAATTATTTATTCTGGATCCATGATCCTTTTTAAAATACGCCAGTAGCAGGCATCCTAAACTGTAGTTATGTTGCCAATTTTGTCTATATAAAATATTGGTGACAATTGATGTATAGTTTAAAATCCATTTACAATGTATTTATCTAAGAATTTTAGTGTGTGGATGCGTGTATGAGTGTTTATATGCTTCTTTTTATTTTCTATTTTTAAACCATTTTATGTACATTTTATCATTCTAGCCATTTATAGGCTTTTTAAAGATTTATTTTGGTCCTGAGGGGATTTTTACCCTTTTTAACATTTAACGTTTTAAACTTACTATTCCCCATACAAGCCTATTATATGATTGCTGCTGGGTGTTGATACCTTTCTGCTGTAGTGCCTTTGTTTGATTTTTGGCCAGTAAATTACGCCCCCTCTTCCTCTTGGATTGCCGAGCTTATCTAGTTACTGACCCATATATGCTTACTTAAAAGTAGATTAAACACATTATTTACAGATTACATCTTTTTTATTCCTTCAGAAAGTCGCAGCTGCGCTGCGCGCTCCTTAGCAATATGGATATTCCTAAAGTGAACTCTTATTACATCTAAACTTGTCCCTTCCTTGTCCCTTATACGCTTTTGTGTCCGGGGACGTTAATTTAACAAAAAAAATGAACGTGTTGTGGAGAGGGGCCGGGTAGCTCAGTTGGTAAGAGCGTCTTGCTAGTAACCGAAAGGTCGCTGGTTCGAATGCCGGATTGGTCAACGTGTGATCATATTATTTTCCCCTTTACCAACAACTGGCCCGCTGGTGTCAGTATAAATCGGTCCAGTAGTCACCTATATGCGAAAGTGTCGTGTGACTATAATCTACATACAAACAAACGTGTTGTGGGGCCGGGTAGCTCAGTTGGTAAGAGCGTCTTGCTAGTAACCGAAAGGTCGCTGGTTCGAATCCCGGATTGGTCAACGTGTGATCATATTATTTTCCCCTTTACCAACAACTGGCCCGCTGGTGTCAGTATAAATCGGTCCAGTAGTCACCTATATGCGAAAGTGTCGTGTGACTATAATCTACATACAAACAAACGTGTTGTGGAGCCGGGTAGCTCAGTTGGTAAGAGCGTCTTGCTAGTAACCGAAAGGTCGCTGGTTCGAATCCCGGATTGGTCAACGTGTGATCATATTATTTTCCCCTTTACCAACAACTGGCCCGCTGGTGTCAGTATAAATCGGTCCAGTAGTCACCTATATGCGAAAGTGTCGTGTGACTATAATCAACAAACAAACAAACAAACGTGTTGTATTATTTTCCCCTTTACCAACAACTGGCCCGCTGGTGTCAGTATAAATCGGTCACCTATATGCGTAAGTGTCGTGTGACTATAATCTACAAACAACAACAACAACAACTATGTGTTGTGAAGTCCCCTATACGCACTGTGTCCGGGGACGGTAATCTACCCACTGAACTGAACTGAACGTGTTGTTATTGTTCTTGTTCTTTTTCTTCTTGATAGCATGCACAGCCACTGAGGGATAACATTCATCGATCTATTTTAAGCTTAATGTAGAAGGTCATCTGCTGTTAAGGTTGGACAGCTTAACATTGTATCGTAAACCAGACGATACAAGCTTATACTTTGTGCTATTTTACAGTCAAGCCGATTGCACATTATGCTGCAACAGTTCCGTCGTGGGAAGGGCGAGGAGAGAGAGAGAGAGAGAGAGAGAGAGAGAGAGAGAGAGAGAGAGAGAGAGAGAGAGAGAGAGCGAGAGAGAGAGAGAGAGAGAGAGATTTTATGTTCCTTTAACAGAACTCTTCCAGTAAATCTTTCTAACTCACTGGCAGCTTAACATACAGCCAGCATGCATTCTTCGATCTTCCTCAGAAAAACTGCATGTTGAAAGTTTCGAGTCGAAACCTAAAAACTGTTGGCGAGCGCGCTTTCAGTTTCTTTGCTCCATCTCTGTGGAGTGCACTTCTTGCCGGTCTGAGGAACTTGAAAGATATTTATACATTTAAAGCACAACTGAAAATATACCTTTTTCGTTTAGCTTTTGATTAACTTACTTGCATTTTCCCCCTCCCCTCCCCGCTCCTGATCTTTCATCTTAAAGGGAGTTTGTTTTGGATGTGTATTTTTTTTTAAAGGTGTTTTGTTGTCTGTAGATGTAGGCCTACCTCAATGTATACAAATGTTATCTTTTTGTAAAATGTGAATGAATATATATGCGCAATGAGTCTTTGTGACTCTATATAAATCACTCTATATAAATTTCACTTCACTCCATGAATTATAATTTCACTCTATATAAATGTAATGTATGCAAAACCTCTAAAGCACAGGCCACCCCCATGGCTGTATTATTATTATTATTATTATTATTATTATTATTATTATTATTATTATTATTATTATTATTATTATAATGTGTGAGTGCGCGAACGCGCCTTTGTGTGTGTGTATGTGTGTGTGATATAATTTAAACCATAATAATATTATATCGATAAGTTATTATTTACTCTAAAACTATACAGCTGCAGATTCGAGAGCGATCGATCGTATGAGCTATACCGAAAGAAACTCAGGGCTCGATCAGTCTAAATAAATAGTACCGGAAGGTCAAAAAGGAGTGTTAAGTCTTATCGCTTGACCTTAGCAACTAAAACGGTGACTTTGTACTTGTCAATGCCACTTTAGAGATCAATCGAGTTCACACAAACACACACACACCCACCTACACACACACAGGTACGTACATACACACACATACCGCAACACCACAGCACAAATCCCTATCGTGTTCTTCTTCCGCTTGTCCGCATATATCATCATCATCATCATCATCATCATCATCATCATCATCATCATCATCATCATCATCATCATCATCATCATCATCATCATCATCATCATCATCATCATCACCATCATTATCAATATCATCATTATCACCACCATCATTATCATCATCATCCTTCTTTTTGTTATTAGCAAATTAATGATGGTAATTGTAGGGGTGTATGTTTAGTGCAGTTTGCTTAATTGTAATTAGCTAACTAATTTACGAACTAATTAACTAAGGGGCGGATTTTTTTTTGGGGGGTGCACTTTTGCACGTGCACACACCCCCTAGCGATCAAAAAAAATTTTTTTTAACAGGAGGGAGAAAAGGAGAAGAAAGAAGAGAAACAAAACTATACTAATTCTCACTCACCACACAGTTTAATGTAGGCTACCTCCAAATTAGTTTTTTTTTCTTAAATTATTTTTATTTATTTTTTATTCATCAGATATAGATTTACAGGTATTTCTTGAACATGCTTCAAGTCAGTTTTGAATAAAACTGATGTGAGTGGCTATTTGTTATTTTATTTGCAGTAACCGTACCCGTCTTTTTATAAACCTTTATGCAAGATATGTTCTGCTATTGTAAATTTTATCAACAGAGTTTGCAGAGGAGTGTGTGTGTGGGGGGGGGGTGTGGGAGTGTGTGTGGGTGTGGGTGTGTGTGTGGGTGTGTGTGTGTGTGTGTTGGCGTGGGTGTGTGTGTGGGTGTGTGTGTGGGCTAAAAGAGGACATTTAGCACAAAACAGTACTGTTTTCAGTCCTAAAAATAATGCTCAGAATGCACCAGCTTGCACAGATTTTAATCATTTTCACATTTTTCTGAGGGGGGGGGGTGGGGGGGGGGGGAGGAGGACATGTCACCGGATCCATCTAGTTCACTCTAGTCTAGTGTAGAGTGTAGGCTAGTCTAGTCTAGTGTAGAGTGTAGAGTGCAGAGTGTAGTCTAGAACAATGGAAAACATATTGCAAAAACATCTCAATTCCGTTTTTATCCCGACATTGCTTTAAGGCACAAAATTAATGAAAAGGGATTGTCTGCACGAGTGTAGAGTGCAGAGTGTAGAGTGCAGAGTGTAGAGTGCAGAATGCAGAATGCAGAGTGTAGAGTGTAGAGTGCAGAATGCAGAGTGTAGAGTGCAGAATGCAGTGTGTAGAGTGTAGAGTGTAGAGTGCAGAGTGTAGAGTGTAGTGTAGAGTGTAGAGTGCAGAATGCAGAGTGCAGAATGCAGAGTGCAGAATGCAGAGTGTAGAGTGCAGAATGTAGAGTGCAGAGTGTAGAGTGTAGTGTAGAGTGTAGAGTGCAGAGTGTAGTCTAGAACAATGGAAAACATATTGCAAAAACATCTCAATTCCGTTTTTATCCCGACATTGCTTTAAGGCACAAATGAAAAGGGATTGTCTGCACGAGTGTAGAGTGCAGAATGCAGAGTGCAGAATGCAGAGTGTAGAGTGCAGAGTGTAGAGTGCAGAATGCAGAGTGCAGAATGCAGAGTGCAGAATACACAGTGTAGAGTGTAGAGTGCAGAGTGTAGAGTGCAGAGTGCAGAATGCAGAGTGTAGAGTGTAGAGTGCAGAGTGTAGAGTGCAGAGTGTAGAGTGCAGAGTGTAGAGTGCAGAGTGCAGAGTGTAGAGTGTAGAGTGTAGAGTGCAGAGTGTAGAGTGCAGAGTGCAGAATGCAGAGTGTAGAGTGCAGAGTGTAGAGTGTAGAGTGCAGAGTGCAGAGTGTAGAGTGCAGAGTGTAGAGTGCAGAGTGTAGAGTGCAGAATGCTGAGTGTAGAGTGTAGAGTGCAGAGTGTAGAGTGCAGAGTGTAGAGTGCAGAGTGTAGAGTGTAGAGTGTAGAGCGCAGCACTAGGGACTAAAAGAGGACTTTTAGCACAAAACAATACTGTTTTCAGTCCTCAAAATAATGTCCAGAATGCACCAGCTTGCACAGATTTTAACCATTATTTTCAAATTTTTCCGAGGGGAGGGAGGGAGGGGGGGGGGTAGGCAAGCCCCTCTAACCCCTAGTTCACTTACCTGCTTCGCTGGCTCGCGCTTGTGGCTTCGCCACTTCGCATTAACGGTTTCATGGAATAGTGCACACCCCTCAACAATGGCAAAATCCGCCACTGCTGTCTAACTACATGTAAATAACTAAATAACAAGTAACCACACAACTAACTAATTAACTAAATGCTCAAATTTCAAGATGCTGCAAATAATCTAGGACAAAATGGTCTAGAAAAAAAAATTAATGTTAGGCTAACTCATCGCACTCAGAACCACAATAAAATACATTCATGCTCATCAAAACTATTTGTTATCTATAAATATAATTATTATTGGGCGTGGCCTTGTGGCGCAGTGGATAAGTCGCCGGTTTCCTATGCCGAAGGTCGCGGGTTCGATTCCCGCAAGGGGCGAACGTATGTGACTTAGGTACGAGACTATTGATGTCACCGAGGGTTTTCTCCGGGCACTCCGGTTTCCTCCCTCCCTTCAATAATGGTACAGGACGCAGTCAATATAAAAAATTTCAAAAATAAAAATTCGATTTTCTTTCCGTCTTCTAATACCGATCTCCCTGCCTTTACACCACCTGTTTGAGTGATGGATGTGTATTTGGTGTGTGTGAGGGTGGATGAGACAGGTTAGCGTGTATGTTGGTATAGTTCGCCGCGCTTTGAGCCTGATTGATTTGGGGAAAGGCGCGTATATAGCATCCTGTATTATTATTATTATTATTATTATTATTATTATTATTATTATTATTATTATTAACAAATAGTTTTGATGAGCATGAATGTATTTTAGAGTACATATTTGAGTGTTTAAAGAGTTTAGTTATTTATAGGCTCACGTGGAATCATAATTTTTGATTTCAGTTCAGAAAATAGGTCACTAAGTGTTGTAATTTAGATAAGCCTTAAGTAGAATGAGAACTTGACCTTGGACGCGCACACCTCTCGACACACCTCCAGTCATGCCTTCTTTTGGCAACGCAACGCAGACGTGATTGCCCCGCAGTGGTCAATATGTACGTCAGACAGAGGTCAAGCGAGCATTAACCCATCATAGAAAAAATGAACCAATGTTTTGATTGCAAGGACCACAGATTTTGTGTTTGTTTATGATCTGTCTGACGATGTTCTGATTTTGATTGCTTCGAAACCTGTGTAATGTTTAATCACATTTCACCAGTCTTACGCGATGAACTCCACCATATAACCATCTAAATAAATAAATAAATAAATAAATAAATAAATAAATAAATAAAATAAAAAGCACACCAGTCAATAGGTCAATAGATATTTGCAAAACATCAGAACTGGGTTTATTTAAGAATGTAGGTTTTATTTATTTATTTATTTATTTTTTTTTTACGGAAAGAGCGCAAAATGTATCTTAAATTGTAGGGATCGGATGCAACATTGGCTCATTCCGTCTAAACTGTTGGTTGATTTTTTTTTTTTAACAAAATTTGCTCAAAAGGTGGATGGATTTTCTCCGTCCCGGGTTGAGCACTCCCTTGTACTTAACTTAAAACACTCTCATGCACTACAACTGCACTCACATGCACTAAAAAAGCACTTCCGTGCACTTAGAAAAATGGAAGTGGGTGTGGGTTGAAAAAGGTGATGCTTTCTATTTGACGTCAAAGTGTCGTCATCAGCTGCGTCAACAGTTCCAAATCACTGCAGAACACAAATCATCAGGCACGAGATTTTTCCGTCACTGCCACTATGACGACACTGATGACTAGAGCGCTCTTAAAACGACGTCACCATCAACAATGTCGAAGGATCGGGCCATCTGATGCCTGGGGGCCTGGGAATGGACTGAATGCTGCCTGTGTAGGGCCTCGGAATCCTGGAAATTCTCTTTAACAAGCCGGAGCTGACGCAGGGCAAGGAAAGTGTTCTTTTTGGCGAGTCTCTCTACTGTCTGTATCGCTCTATAATAATAAGACTAACACATTTCCATGCCGATGAATATCTACCAGCCTTTTACCATACTCAGCTCAAGCTTGGGTTCCGAAACTAAGACCTTGGCCCGTCAGATGACAAGAAAACCATCCCTGACTGAAACAGGAGTCGTCTCGTTAGCTGGAACGGAACATCCTCCAACCATAAAGCAGCAAAATTAAAGAGTTTAGTAAATCAAAGAGGAATGTAACACAACTGACGATGACAGAGATCAGCAAAGAGGAAGTACACTGTATCGGCATTACCAAAGCCTTCTTCTAAGCAGTGGGTCGTTTTAAAAGGCAGATGTAGCTGGTTCCAGCTGAAAAAAATACGAATGAGCCCTGCTGGCTTGAATAGGCCTAACCCGCATCAAGATTAGTTACAGAGGCTCGCCGTAGTGGCATAATACCCGCCAAAGATGCGATCCTTGCTACCACCACAGAACATCAATGTATATTGTTAAACTTTTGTTATAAATTTAAACGAGAGCCTCTATCACACACCGCGCAATCTGGATATCTTTCGATACTTTGTATACTTTGAAGAGAATTAAGCCTTATCAGCTGCATATATTCGAATTAAAAGTAATTTTGTCCTGGGCGGTCGCAGTAAAAAAAAAAAAAAGTTGCAGCAGCAACATGAAACTGTCTACCGTGCAACACAAGTAGTGAAGAGTCACATCGTTGCAAAGTTTAGTCTGTGCGTGTCAGTCCTAACTGCCACTGGGGGATCTGGCCTACCCAGCATCATCCTTCTCAGCAGTCATGTCCACTCACAAGGTCGTCAAGATCGCGGGCAGGGTCTTTGGCGTTGCCCGGCTGGTTGCGGGCACGGTGACTGGCGTGGCCTTGGCTTACGGCCTGTACCAGTCATCTCAGGGTCATCATGGCTATGTGAAGGTAAATTTACTAAACACACGGACTCGCACGGCCCTTGCTTACTAAGCAAGAGCAGACACAATTACGCTTTAACACTTTCTATATGGCAATAGATTGTATAGGCCGGAAGAGTCCGCTGGGCCTAAAGCAATAACCATGTCATATAATGTATGATAGACACATAGAAGGGGAGATGCGTCATAGGCGCTCGCGTGTACAGATACACGGGTTTGTTTATGAAACAGTAGTCAGGACTTGCCTTGAAAGTTTATGGCTGTATGACGCTGTCAACTATGACGAGAAATCTTCGCTGAGAACACTGAGATACAGTTTTGTTTTACCTTTCTTTCTACACGACACGTGGTTTACCATTTGAAGGTAGGCCTACCACACCTTCACCATCACGTTCCACCATCATCATCAGCAGGAACAGCAGCAGCTTCATCATCGTCGTCATAGTCATCATCTTAGTTCCCAAATCTCCACACATACCACCCTCATAAAACAAAACTCGTACACTTTTGGCCTTTATCTTAACAATACCTGAACCGAAATTCATGTCTTTTTTTTTTTTTTTGCGGATATTATTACTACTAAAATTGTTAGATCATTCGTATTTGTGCTTTCTCAAAGGTCAAGGTCATAGTGCTTCACCTTTTCCTAAAACACGTTCTACGCTGTATCTAACAACTGGCGCAGAAGATTTTGATAATTGCATGCAGTTCAAATAGTTGCCTATCATTCTGATTTCCTTTTTGCTTTTTTTATGATAAAGCGGAGAACACCATCAAGAAAATTAACGCGTTTAAAAATGTAATTTTTGGCCATGTGTGTGCGTGTCTGGAAATACATTTGAGTGTCTTGCCATCTTATTTTTCTGGGCTATTTAGATCAACACTTTCATACTTGCCTGCTTTAGCCATGCTCGCCCATGTTGCGTACAGGTGGCGCACTCAGCCAGCAAGCATCGTCATGAAACTTCCCCTACCGTGAACCGCCCACCGTTTGACCACCATCCTCTGTACTCCTTGCGACGTCGACCTCCGCATCCGCCCGAGGAGGAGAAACCCGCAGAACCCTTGAAACCTCAACCCTGCATCATCGCGTACACCAAGGTATGTCACAAACTGACCAAGTTCTCATATTATGAAAACCTGAAAAGCTCAAGATGAGGGTTTGCACAATAAAAAGGAGAATGCTGGCTACGCCTATTGGTCAGCCTGAAAACATTTTGATCTACCCTCGAAAAACCAAACAAGTAGGCCTATGGTAACTTAAAAAAAAATCACTTTAATTACTAAAGAAGTGAGCCTACTGCAAGATCTGTTCTTCAATTAGTGGCCCAAGCTCACTATACTCTGAAAGAACTAACACTGGCACATCTTCATTTTTAATCTGACCCTAGAGCTAACTGTCGTTACGCCATAACAATGGCCTCCAGTATACAACGGCTACAATTAATGTATTAAAACATAAAAGCAACGACTCCTACCCAGATCCTAAATCGAAAGTCCTTATTATATGCTAGGTCAGGTTTTAGCTGTAGTCACGCACTGCGTAGCTGAGACTGGCCGAGGTTTTACGTTTGTCTCTTCACTATAGTAAGAGTGAGTCTCAGCTACGCTGTGCGATCTGTAGTTTTAATTGCCGTTTTATCAAGTCAGCATCTTAAAGACATCATGTCAGATTCATCATGGTGAAAAGCTCATGAAGCATGTTGATTTGGAAGGACCCCGCAGTTCAAAGTGTCCAGTCACAGTACAAGAGTGCGGTTATATTCCATTTAAACACATGACGGATAATCACGCAACCTTTAAACACACACTTAATTAGGCGTCAGATAAACACAGGCACAGATAATTCACACGACAGATAAACATATGGACAGCGACAGATTAACATACACATTTGAAACACGCAACATATAATCACAACATTTAAAACTTGATGAATAGTATTTACTTTTGTATTGTTTGTATTATATTTCATAGTTGGAAATTGAATAGAGTTCAAAGACCTGGTAGAAATCTAGTAGTTAGTAGAGTTTACAATTAAAGTTTTCAATTGGACAGATTTTTTTTTTCTGGCCACTTATAGGAAGATGTGTTTAAGGGTCGCGTGATTATTTGTCATGTGTTTAAATGTCGGCACTTTCAGGAGAGCTGACCATGACACAGTCATGCTGGGTTCTTGATGGCACGTAAATTAAGAGAATTTGGGTTGTCTCCTACAGTATCGTAGACACGCCATGCATGAGCATCTCTTCGCAGCTGCAAAAGAACAATTAACTATCATATCACTTCTGCTCTTGAAGAATAAATACCATTCATGCGTAGTGTATGAAGCATCTACATCAGTGTTTTGCCTGCTCCTCTTCGCAGGCGTACTCTCTGTTCCTGCTAATGGGCGTGCACGAGGAGGCTGTTCCTAGCAATGTGGTGAAGTCTGTGTCTCAACTGCAGGACTATGTCAAAGTGGTGGAGAAGCCGCGTAGAGGCCAGTGTGGCGACATGCCCCTGTATGCCGGCGTTGGTTTTGGGCCCGAGTTCTTCGCTAAAATAGCAGGTAAGATACATCGAGGGGAAAAAAAATTACTACTGGAGTTTGCTAAAAGGTATGGCGGACGGAAAGGGTCGTTCCCTCGATGCAAAGTATTGATACTTTTGCCCAAAATAAGGGGCATCGAGCATTTTCAACGAGTATTTTAATTGTGGCGAACGGAAAGTGTCATTGTCTCGATGCAAAGTGTAACGGATGGAATTTGATGTGTGCCTGTTTGTAATAACTAGCTGAATGCAAAATATATACCTGCTCCTAAATCAAAATAAAGTGTTCATGAAGAATCTCTGTTAACTACCACACCCGCAAATTCACAGATTCTCACTAACACAGGAAAACACCGACACAAATATAAGTTCCACGCTCTCAATACTTTATATATAGCTAAACAAATAAAAATAATTTACACAACTCTTTCACATCACATGTATCAGGTTACAAGTTTACGGGTCCCCCAGCAGGCATTTTCATGTCCGAAGCCAAAATAGTAAAGACTTGTTACCTGTGGTAACTGTAGAATGTTGTGCACAAATATACGAGCAGATGGGGTTTGTAAACAGGTAGATAAACACGTCTGTTTATCTGTCTGAGGTAGCAATTAAATCTTCCTTGTTGTTGCGGTTTTCTCCCCTTGGTAGCGACAATCACCCTGTGTTCTGAGAAATTCGTCTCTCACGATTCGTCTTTTTCCAGTTGCACAACGACAACTTTGTATGTCCTGGTGTTCGAAGCTAACCATCCTACCGTAGGCAGCTAAAACAATATACACTCGTCAATACTCTGATTATTATAATCATATTATTCGTCTTTATTTCATCCTTGATCATCTCCCTTAGTTTCTTCACTCCTTCAATTCCGCTCCATATGTGATCGTTTCTTTCCATCTCCCACAATGTTATCCATATCCAGGTATAATTATTTCATGAATGAAACTTACTATCAACATACTCACACCTTCCATTCATTCTACACTATCTACAACTCTATACTTATAGCCCCATGTAATTAATAACATTATATCAATGAAAATTATATTTCATTTTAGTGGATAACAGCTCACCAACTCTCAACACAATACATCCAATACAAAAATATGCTTCTCCAACATTTCACAATCATGAAAACATTATAAATACCTGTATCTTTACAGCACAATACAAAATCCAATTTCAGAGAGAAAGTCCGCAGAACCTAGTCCTCAATGCTTTCTACCTCTTAAATCTTTCCAAAAAATCTTTTTTTTCCTTTATTTTTCCTACACACCTGACACTTTGATTTCACACAACTTGACACTTTGAAACGTATTCCTGAAGTGAGCTCCAAGTTCCCTTACTTCCGGCTATTCATTATTTTATGGGTTCACATTTTCAACCAATGAAATTTTAGGTATATTTATCAAATAAATAATCACATTCTAAAAATATAAATATTATTGAAATTAAAAAATTCACGTTCTCTACACAAAGCCACGATGTTTTTGCCCAAATAAGGCGAAAGGATCGAGCAATTTCAACGCGCAGTTCCGACTTTAGCCGACAACTGTGACGGGAAGTCGTACAAAAGTGGAACTCGAATTTTCACAGAGACCACCCGAATCTGGCTGCGTCAGATGTCTTCAGCGGTTACGTGATGCTCGTTGAAACTGCTCGATGCTAAAGAGTATCGATACTTTCGGAGTGAATGATACTTTCCGTTGTTGTTTGTAGATTATAGTCACACGACACTTTCGCATATAGGTGACTACTGGACCGATTTATACTGACACCAGCGGGCCAGTTGTTGGTAAAGGGGAAAATAATATGATCACACGTTGACCAATCCGGGATTCAAACCAGCGACCTTTCGGTTACTAGCAAGACGCTCTTACCAACTGAGCTACACGGCCCCGTCACGATACTTTCCGTTTTGTTTGTTTGTATGTAGATTATAGTCACACGACACTTTCGCATATAGGTGACTACTGGACCGATTTATACTGACACCAGCGGGCCAGTTGTTGGTAAAGGGGAAAATAATATGATCACACGTTGACCAATCCGGGATTCGAACCAGCGACCTTTCGGTTACTAGCAAGACGCTCTTACCAACTGAGCTACCCGGCCCCTCTTATACTTTCCGTCCGCCACAATGGGCTCTATGCACAAAGCGAGGCGGTCACGTGCTTCGGGAAGAACACAGCGTGCGCGAGTTTGAAAATGGTGAAGTACTGTGCTGCGTTTGGATGCTCTAACTCCGACGTAAAACCTTTATGCAAAGAAAAGAACATTTCCTTTAATCGATTTCCACTGAAAGATGAAATATTGATGAAGCAGTGGTATTTTTTTTTTTTAAGCCGGAAAGATTTTGTGGCAAAAGAGCCCAGCACTTTATGCTCCGAGCACTTTGACGAAGGAGACTTTGTGTATCAGCCTTTCACTGGTAAGTGATACGAATTCTATAGCACTATATATTTCGTATGATGATTGACACTGTCAGAGATAAAGCTTTTTTTTTCTTTCTTTAAATGATTGATTGATTGATTGATTGTTGCTTTAGGTCCAGCGGACTCTTCCGAGCCAAATCAGGACCGGAAAACTCCCGATCCGCATAAAAGATCTGCTGAAACAACCCTAGTGGGAAAATTGAATGCCCTCCACCGGCCAGTCACTTTACAATAAAGACATCCCACGCAGTGGACGGCTGAGGCTTTACCCCAACTACTCGAACCCCCAGTTACAAAAACAAAATAGAATACAAACATCATTATAAATTATCAACAAAACATATACATATAAAATGCCTATATTGCTAAATAATAACATCATAGGAAGCCCTAGTGACCACCCAGCAGAAAGCGTCCAACACTCCCAAGCTGATCCAACAGACCTCATACACAAACAAGGAGTCTTGTCCAGGAAGAGTTTTCAAGAAAAAAGGTAGGTCATTGATCTAGCGAAGAAGAAGATAGTATAGCAGAGTGATAGGACAGAGCAGGAATGGGAAAGAGTAAATGAGGAAGACAGCGACAGTGGGAATTTAAAGCACTAAATTTCCAGAAAGTGGGGATACTATTTATACTGAAACCCCCGGCACCCCAACGGGGGTACTGTTGCCGCAGTGAATTGGTCATGCCTACAAAGTCAAGACAGGTTTTCAACTGGGGCTTTCACTTTTCCCTTTATAGGTTAGAACAATCTACAGTGGCAAGATTGCTCATGACCCCAAGGGGTTTTCTTTAAATAATAACTTCATTGTGATACTAATAATGTTTAGGGGGTACTTAATCTATGCTGACAGGGTCTTAACGATAACACAAATACTGGTTAACCTGCTGTTTAGAGGCGGGTCCCGCTTGCATTTGCGAATGACGAAGCACTGCATGTCGTCAACTCTAAACTGACAAATCGCTCTTTAAAAAAAAAAGCCTGTCCCCCTAATAATAATTAGTCTGTAATCATTATTGCACGAATGTGCAATGTTCAAAACATCACAATATTCCAAAATGTCGGTAAAGTTAAAATTTTTAAGCAGCATTGGAGTTTGTTTGTATGTAGATTATAGTCACACGACACTTTCGCATATAGGTGACTACTGGACCGATTTATACTGACACCAGCGGGCCAGTTGTTGGTAAAGGGGAAAATAATATGATCACACATTGACCAATCCGGGATTTCGAACCAGCGACCTTTCGGTTACTAGCAACACGCTCTTACCAACTGAGCTACCCGGCCCCTCATGCATTGGAGTACACGCGAGCGAGCTAAAAGAAGCCATGACCGCTTTGTTATTCCCGCGCCACGTGACTATGCTGATTTCGCGCGCCGACTTGTGCATAGAGCCCATTAAAATGCTGGTTGAAAATGCTCGATGCACAAGTATCGATACTTTGTAAAGTGTCTTTGCATCGAATGAATGACTCTTTCCATCCGCCATGAAAAGGTCACCACCGATAGAAGACGCCACCAACGAACATAATTTGTGATTTTTATGACAGCCTACTAGCGCCAAAACCTGATAATTACAAAAAACATGAGATAATTGCGAATATCATGGGATAATTACAATTATCAATTAAGGGGTAATTACAATTATCATTGAAAAATTATAAATATCTTCGCGTGATCATGTTTAATTTTCAGTTTTGGCTCTAGCAATGCTCCTTGGAAATGCTCCAAAACCGAAAATTGTAATTATCACATAATAATTACAATTTTCACTTCATAATTACAATTTTTATGTAATTATGCTTAATTCTGTCTAAGCCGGCTTACTAGCGTCAAAACGTGCATTTACAGGTTTCAGTGATAATAGTAATTTACTAATTAACACGTGTTCTGTGTAATTCACATTATGACGGCCTACTAGCGCCAATATCTGGTACTTACAAATATCATGTGATAATTACAAATATCAACGACAGATCTGTAATTAACACATACACATTGTAATGATCAAATGAAAATTACAATTTTTGGTTTTGGCCCATTTCCATAAAGATTGCTAGATCACAACTGAAAATTAAACATGATCACGCGAAGATATTTGTAATTTTTCAATGGTAATTGTAAATATCCCTTTATAATTGTAATTTTCCTATGATATTTGTAATTATCTCATGATATTTATAATTATTTTTCGGCACTAGGAAGGCGTGACAAATACTGATAATTGTTAATTAACACTGTGGATTACCGGTATCTCTGTAAATTACACAGAATATGTGTTAGTTTCAATTATCTCAGGATAATGGTAATTCTCGGTTTTGGCGCTAGTAGGTCGTCATAGATTTGGGTTGACTTTAACAAATTGAAAAAAAAAAAAAAAGAATACAGGTAAGTTATGTTGTGAGAAGGGAAATAAGTCAGGTTTGGAACAGAGAGGAGCTGTAGCTAATGATATTGTGGATTGAAAAAGAAAGAAATCGGTGAATATCGGTGGCTGAATTAGAGAAATATGTTTATGCAAGGGGTGCAAGGGCACGCCGGAAAGAGTTCAGCAGCGTGAGATTTTTCCTTAACAATGTGGTCTTTATGCAGATGTCGCCATGACAAGAACTTTGACAGACGTTTAATTATTTCCCGGGAACGAAGGCTTCGCGCTGTTTGCTTCCAGTGATATGGGACGCTACTCCTGAGATCTGCACGGAGACCAGTTTGAAAACTACGAGAGAACAACTATCCCTGTTCTATGGGAACAAGGGTGGGGTATGTTGGGAAATTACTTGTTCAACGGGGTTCGCTTTTGTAGTCCTTCGCGCGGACTCGGAGGTGACCGCAGAAGATTACGACACGTGTATTAAGTCTGTTCTTGATGAACATGCGCCGCTCGTGACACGCCGTGTGTCAGACCGGGTGTCTGCACCCTGGATGTCGCCTGTCATCACTCAGGCCAAACGTGACCGCCGCCGCGCCGAACGCGTCTGGCTGGAGACTGGCCTGACTGTTCATCGCCAGATCTTCAGCCAGCACCGCAATCTGGTGAACCGGATGGTTCGTGACGCCAAGACAAACTACGTACGCGGTAAGATTGAGAAGTCTACAAATTCCCGCGAGCTGTTTCGCTTGTGCGGAGAACTTCTGGGTGGGTCCGCGGGCGGGGCGCTTCCCACCATTTTCCCGCTTGAGTCCCTACCAGAGAGGTTCGGCGAATTTTTCAGCGGAAAGATCGCTGATCTAAGAAGTACATTTGATTCCAACCCCCCAGCAAGGAGTCCCCCCTCTTCGCCTGGCTTCTCTGGATCTCCGTTTTGCACCTTTGGGTCCGTGACTGAAGACCAAGTTAGGAAAATAATGGTTAGTATGCCAAAGAAGTCATGTCAGCTTGACCCTATCCCCACAGATCTTCTTTTCCAGTGTCTGGATGAGGTCATTCCTTCAATAACAAAAATCATGAACGCCTCCCTCTCGTCTGGCTCTGTCCCTTCTGTCTTCAAACATGCTTTGGTAAATCCACTTTTGAAAAAGCCCACTCTTGATCCCGAGATTCTAAAAAATTACCGGCCAGTCTCCAACTTTCCGTTTCTGTCAAAAGTCCTTGAGCGCATTGTCCTCGAACAGCTCATGTCGCATCTCGAGGCGCACAGCCTGCTTGAGCCGTTCCAGTCGGCCTACAAAAAGAGTCACAGTACAGAGACCGCCTTATTACGTGTTGTCAATGACCTGTTGGGCGCGGCGGATCAGGGTAAGGTATCGATTTTATCGTTGCTCGATCTGTCCGCTGCGTTCGACACCATTGACCACGACATCCTCTGCGCCCGCCTGGAAACGACCTTTGGTTGCACTGGAACTGTTCTAGCATGGTTTTGCTCTTACCTGTCTGATCGCACTCAGGCTGTCGTGGTGAATAATGCTTGGTCCACTCCCTCACATTTGAAGTATGGAGTTCCGCAGGGTTCAGTCCTTGGCCCTGTCTTGTTCACCATGTACACCCAGCCCTTGAGCTCTATCATAAATGCCTTCAATCACTCATATCACTTCTTTGCTGATGATTCGCAGCTACATAATTCTTCTTCTCCTTCTCAGATTCCTGCACTAGCTCAGGATTTGTCTCAGTGTATCAGCTCTGTTGCCGACTGGATGAATGAAAACAAACTAAAAATGAATGATGATAAAACTGAGCTCATCTTGATTGGTTCAAAGTCCAAGTTGCGGCGGGCCTCTGCACACTCAATGACTGTTTCTGGTCACCAGATTGAGTTCTCAAAATCTGTCCGCAACTTGGGAGTCTATCTTGATGAAAGCCTGTCAATGGAAACTCAGATCAACATACTATGCAAATCTCTTAATTTTCATCTTCGAAGACTCAGTAAAATACGCCGATACCTCACAGTTGAAGCCACTAACAAACTTGCTGTTTCCTTTATTCTGTCACGACTTGACTACGGCAATTCTCTGTTGGCCGGCCTACCAGAAAATAAACTCTATAGACTGCAACGCATCCAAAACAACACTGCCCGTCTCGTTCTTCGTCAACCGCGCCATTCTAGTGCAAGCTCTGCTCTAAAAACCCTTCACTGGCTCCCTGTCAAAGCTCGTATTGAGTACAAAATTGCCTCCATCTGTTTCCATTGCCTCCACACTGACTCCTTTCCCTCCTGCCTCTCAGGATTGTTGTGTTTATATCAACCTTCCCGAGTACTTCGTTCTCAAAATTCATCTCTTCTCACTGTTCCCAAGTATTCCCTCAATTCCTTTGGGAAAAGGTCATTCTCTGTTTTTGCTCCCACTCTGTGGAACTCTTTGCCTTCCGACCTCCGCCTCATCCAGTCGCATGATGCTTTCAAGAAGAATCTAAAAACCCACCTATTCTCCAAATATTTCAGCCATTGAAATTTCGCCAAAGTCCCTGCCACCAGAAGTAACTAATTAACGACAGTGGTGGATATGGTGATGGTTGATGTGGTGGTGGAGGTGGTGGTGGTGGCGGAGGTGGTAGTAGTTGCCGTGGTGGTGGTGGATACTTGTGATGGTTGTCGTTCGCTGTCGTAATGGTGGTGGCGGCGGTGGCGGTGGTGTTGATGTCAGAAGAAGGATTAGTAATTAAAAAAAAAAGAAGTAGAATTTAGTGTTAAAAGGTAGTATGCGCACCCTCTTCCCCTTGGTTGCCTGCTCCCATCCCAGTTTCAGCATTTTATTTAAAAGCGCTTTTTATCTAGGGTGAGGAACACCTTTTAGTTCTATTTATTCGTTTTAATCTCCCACGTGGAGGAATTTCCCTTGTGTGCATGCTCACATTTCCCAGTTTTGGATGGTCCCGCACCTCCCCACCCCCACCTCCTCCCCTACCCCCGAATTTGACTAGAGAGGGGGTGCGTGCTGCTTTTTAGTTTAGCCCTGGTCTATCAGTCACTGGACCCAGGGTCCTATATTTTTACATTGTTGCGATCTTCACGTAATGGGTTTTTGAAATTTGGCAGTCAACTATTTTATTCCATAAAATTATACCTTTTTTTTTTAACTGGCTCATTCAGTCAGAGGACCAGGATTAAGTTCTGTCAATGTATTTTATTGTATTTATTCTATATTGTATTTGATTGCGTAAAGCCATGCTTGGTTGTGTGTTAATGTTTCCTACATCTTTTACATGTAAAATAAATGTATATATGTTTGTTTGTTTTTTTAAAAATACTTTTGTTTAATTTTATTGGACATTCGTATTTTTACGAATTTTATCTTATTGGTTTTAGCTGCTTATAATAATTCTGTGTGTGTTTGTTTGTAGGGATGTGGTGTCAGATGTATGTGTTTTTGTTTTTTTTATATAAACCATGTTTTAGTGTGTTGTACAGTCTCTTATTGTGCGAGAGCTTGAGTGAGAGTATGCGTGTGAGCGCTTTGAGCAGACTTTTAGTTTGGAATTGCGCTTTATAAAATAAATTATTATTATTATTATTATTATTATTATTATTATTATTATTATTATTATTATTATTATAGATACTGCAGAGATTATGCATATTCTGTTTGTACAGTACCCGGGCAGAACAATGTGGATTTCTCTCTGTGTCATTGCAATGCCAGTGCTTGGATGGTGTTTTTGCATGTAGGCGGGCCTTTGCAGTTCAGCAACAACAGGACCGAGATGCTAAGCAGCGGCAAGGTTGGCGGCGACATACTCATCCACGCCAAGGCCAACAAGGTGGAGCAGCTGCAGCATCTGGCCAAGCTGGTACTCGAACACATGCCCAAAGAGAGCGTGCTCTGGTATGATGCCACCTACGCCGTTCACAGCAACCCGGAGGAGGCCAAGAGGGTCAGTGGACCTAGATCTCTCCTTTGATGTTGTAAGACTTGACGTTGAAGTTGGGGTTGTTGTCTTGTATAGCGCGATCCGCCACGTCGGTAGGCATGCTTTTTGAGCGAGCATGCAGGGAGGGGAAGTATTAGGAGAGGAGAGGG
>CM072523.1:25520961-25575961 GCA_036898135.1 Oncomelania hupensis | reverse complement strand
CTTTTGGATCTGTGTGATAAACGAAGAGAGTTAAAAAAGAAAAAGAACACCTCACAGGGAGCTGATGTCTACCGAAAAATCAACAATGACATCCGAAAAGGCATGCGCACAGCAAAGGAGAACTGGATAGAAGATCAATGCCAGGAAATAGAGAACAATCTGAACAAGAACAACAGCAAGAAGGCCTACCAGACTATGAAGCGGCTGACAAGTGTTAAACAGCCCAAAGTCTCCACTATCCAAAGCAAGTCTGGCATTTGCCTTACAGAAGAACAAGAAGTCTTGGACAGATGGACAGAGTACTGCTCTGACCTTTACAACCATACACCAAATGGAGACCCATCAGTTCTAGCATGTCCCGAGAGCAGAGAAGAAGAAGAAATCCTCCCAATTCTCCGGGAAGAAGTTGAGGCAGCAGTGCAATCGCTGAAGAAAGGGAAGTCAGCGGGAGTGGACAACATACCAGCGGAACTGCTACAAGCAGGAGGAGAAGCGATGACTGATGCTCTCACCATTATCTGTAACAAGATCTGGCAGAGTGGGGAATGGCCTACACCATGGACCCAGTCGCTTGTCATCACTCTTCCCAAAAAAGGTAACCTTCAGGAGTGTGAAAATTACCGCACCATCAGCCTCATCAGCCATCCCAGCAAGGTCCTCCTGAAAATAATACTCAACAGGTTGAAACCACAAGCTGAACAAATCATAGCTGAAGAACAAGCAGGATTCATGGCAGGGCAAAGTACCACTGAACAGATTTTCAACCTCAGAATAATCTGTGAGAAATACCTACAGCACCAACAACATCTATATCATGTGTTCATAGACTTCAAGAAGGCATTTGACCGAGTCTGGCATGCAGCTCTATGGGCAACCATGAAAGTGTACAACATCAGCCCTAAAATTATAGAAGTCATCAAAAGCCTGTATGACAAGGCTACCAGTGCAGTCCTCCATAACAGCGTCATCGGGAACTGGTTCAGAACAACAATCGGTGTGCGTCAAGGATGCCTACTCTCCCCAACACTCTTCAACATCTTCCTAGAGCGCATCATGTCAGATGCTCTTGCAGATCACGAAGGCACAGTCAGCATAGGGGGCAGAGCAATCTCCAATCTTCGTTTTGCGGATGATATTGATGGATTGGCTGGAGAGGAACAAGAACTTGAACAGCTTGTACAGAGGCTTGACACCACCTCCAGAGCTTATGGAATGGAAATAAGTGCAGAGAAGACCAAAATGATGACCAACAACACCAATGGCATCAACACGGACATCAAAGTACAAGGCCAATCCCTCAACACAGTGCACAGCTTCAAATATTTAGGAGCCATTGTGTCAGACAATGGGTCTCGACAGGAAGTCCTCTCCAGGATCGCACAAACTACTGCTGCCCTGACAAGGTTGAAGCCCATTTGGAAAGACAGAACCATCAGTCTACATTCCAAAGTAAGACTGCTGCGCTCTCTGGTCATCTCCATCTTCCTATATGCTTGCGAAGCATGGACCCTCACAGCAGATCTCCAACGAAGAATACAAAGCATGGAGATGAGGTGCTACAGAAGACTTCTGTGCATTTCCTATACCCAACACATCACCAACGTTGAAGTCCGACAGACCATCACACAAGCCATTGGACAACACGATGACCTGCTCACAGTGGTGAAGAAACGGAAACTCCGATGGTATGGCCACGTCACCAGATCATCAGGCCTTGCAAAGACCATTCTGCAAGGCACAGTGCAAGGAGGTAGAAGAAGGGGGAGACCGAAAAAGAGGTGGGAGGACAACATTCGAGAATGGACTGGTTTGACACTGAGCGAAGCCATGAGGGCTGCTGAGGACAGAGAAAGATGGAGTATGCTGGTTAAGCGATCATCTGTGGTGCCCCTACGACCTTCGGGTTATGGGACAGGATAGGATAGGATAGGGATAGGATATATATATCACCTGTCCACCTTTGAGAGCAGGATAATTATTTTTCTTGTTTAAATTAACTTGCCTCCCTTGGCTTGTTTTTATTCCTTGTTCCTTAATGGTTGCTGTATGGTGCTAGCCATTTGGAGAGAATTTATATATTAAATTTTACAATTATTTGAAAACCATTTTCAAAGTAATTCTCTCGGTCGGCCCTGGTAACTGGGGTATTTTCATAGTGAGACTGACTTCTTCCTAATGTGAACTTCTTTACGGGTGTCTTTGTGACAGGCAGTACATTTGGACTGCACTTAGTGTAGTCTATGCATTAGCCAGACCAAATGGTCTGGTAAATATGTATGATGAGGGCTTTTTAGCCCAATTTTATTGTCCTTAACGCTCATGCAATAGGACGTTAAGCTTCGTTTTTCGTTCGTTCGTTCTATGCATTCAGGGCCAAACCTCCTCTGATGAGATCTTTGGTAAAGATCGAAACGCGTCAGGAGAACCAGGCTTTATGAATGCAATTCTACTGCTTATTGAGCTCTTGTAGCTCATTAAGAAGCACATGGAATTGAAAGTCACTATGTCTCACTTTTGTCCACCTTTGAGAGCAGGATAATTATTTTTCTTGTTTAAATTAACTTGCCTCCCTTGGCTTGTTTTTATTCCTTGTTCCTTAATGGTTGCTGTATGGTGCTAGCCATTTGGAGAGAATTTATATTAAATTTTATATATATATATATATATATATATATATATATATATATATATATATATATATATATATATATATATATATATATATATATATATATATATATATATATATATATATATAGATATAGATATAGATATATATATAGATATAGATATATATAGATGCATAATGTTTTGTAATCTGGTAGGGTTCACTATTTCGTGTCCAAATACCAAGTTTCAAAGAAATCCGTTCAATATTTCCTAACTATATACCAAATTTCAAAGAAATACATCCATTAGTTTCACACAAAAGCGCAGATATCACGGGGCGCACGCCGGACGGGCGGACAAAGTCAAAAAGAATAGTTCCCAGAGCTTTACAGATCGGGAACTAAAAAAGGCAGAAAAACAATAATAAGGAATGTTCATCTATAACGATTCGGTATGCCCACCATTTCCTGATGTTGCAACAATTTTTTTATGTAACCTAGGGATGGCGCAGTAGCGTTATGGATTGGTTTCGTTTTGCAACGTCGAGCCCGTTTAGAAGGTAGTACAAAGTGAATTTTGAATTGTCTAAAGTAAATTAGGCGTTGGTTGATCTATTCTTATAGAAAAATTTCTCCGGATTTTAAACGTACCAATCTTAACTCATTATTAGTAATGTATGCTGTTTCTCAGCAAAAACCCGGCAGCTGCAGCGCTGTGCTCTGTTAGATGAGTTTGCAGTTCTCTTTGATTTTGTTCTGTCTTAAACCAGTTCTGTAATCCTGCTCATTGTTTCATTCATTCTTTTATCAGTGCAAGCATGTTCGCATCGATGACTAAGGATATAACGATGAGTATGACGCCAATGAGCTGCATAATCATTGCGTGTTTTAATACAGAAACAGAACGGGAAAGGGCCGCTGACAATCTTGAACTACAACTACATCCGGGAGCGCGAGAAGATGGAAATGTTCCCTGAGCCCAAGCCCGTGGACAACGAGAAGCCATGCCTCTTGTTCGTCTCGGACCCTGGCGTGGAAAACACCGAGCAGAAACGCACACGGGTACAATGATTAAGGTCGCAGCCAACGGAAAACAAAGCTTTAACGTCCTCTGTATTTTATTTCATGTGCGTTATGTCCTGGACGAATTAAAAAAACACCTCTTGCCACTATCAGGCTGCTACTATGCTAATGGACCGAAAGCGCCACTGACCCCAATCTAAGTGTCAGAGGCTGTTTAAGGAATCCCTCCCCTCCCCCCCCCCTCCTCACTCCCACCTCCTACACACACACAGTCGCATGTTTAGCTGAAACTGACCCATTGGCAAACACGGCATATGAAATTCCAGCCGCAGCAGTTCTTGTTATCTTCAAGGATATAATTTAAAACAATAGCCTACTGCGGTTGGATTAACCAATACCAATGCCAAACAACGGCCGAAAACCCCACTACCTCCTAGCTACTCGTACTGTTTGCGCGCCACGTGAACTTTCGCTCTCGCATCAATAGGCGAAAGAAGCTTGAGCTCTACCTGCGGACAGTTTGTTTATTTGTTCGTGAATAAAAATTATGTCGCATAATTATGGCTTGTGAAGAAGTGTCCGAAACGTTAAGAAGAGGAACGTAGGTAAGAAAATAAGAGGTCAGCAACATTGTTTTCCATACTGAAAGCAACAGTGAGTCAGTGTAGCTTCATCATAAGTGAAGTATGTTAGTTAGATAGTCATTGTTTAAATATATTTTTTCTTTATCTGCGTGCTGCCAGGCGGCGGTGGATCCCTTGACGGGCGGCAGCTACGCGATGACGCAGAAATGGGTGCACGACGTGAAGATTTTTACCCACACGGGAGAGCTGGCCATGAACGAGTGGGTTGACAAGGCTTGGGAGGAGGCTGCTGGCAGACCCTCAGAAAGACGTCTCCGATCCCTGCTGGCGCTGGGCGAAGAACTGGCCACCGTCTCCGTGGACAAGTGGATGAACGACTCCTATGAACAGTGTTTGCACACGCAGGTAAACCAGTACGCAGTAGAAGCCTCGTGTACGGATTTGAAAAAGTTTTCCGTTTCCATATCCTATAATATCTTATTCTATCCTATCCCGTAACTCGGAGGTCGTTGTGGTACCACAGATGATCGTTTAACCAGCATACTTCATCTTTTTCTGACCTCAGCAACCCTAATGGCTTCGCTCAGTGTCAAGCCAGTCCATTCTCGAATGTTGTCCTCTCACATTTTTTCTGTCTCCCTCTTCTTCAGCCTCCTTGCGAATTGCACTGTGCCTTGCAGGATGGTCTTTGCAAGGCCTGATGTTCTGGTGACGTGGCCATACCATCGGAGTTTCCGTTTCTTCACCACTATGAGCAGGTCATCGTGTTGTCCAATGGCTTGTGTGATGCGCTATCGCACTTCGTTGTTGGTGATGTGCTGGGTTTAGGAAATGCCTAGAAGTCTTCTGTAGCACCTCATCTCCATGCTTTATATTCTTAGTTATAGATCTGCTGTGAGGGTCCATGTTCGCAAGCATATAGGAAGATGGAGATGATAAGGGAGCGCAGCTACCTTACCTTGGAATGTAGGCCGATGGTCCTGTTGGGCTTCAACCTTGTCAGGCAGCAGGGGTTTGTGCGATCCTGGAGAGGACTTCCTGTCGGGACCCATTGTCTGATACAATGGCTCCTAAATATTTGAAGCTATGCACTGTGTTGATGGATTGGACTTGGACTTTGATGCCCATGTTGATGCCATTGGTGTTGTTGGCCATCATTTTGGTTTTCTCTGCACTTATTTCCATTCCATAGGCTTTGGAAGTGGTGTCAAGCCTCTGTACCAGCTGTTCAAGTTCTTTTTCTTCTCCAGCCAATCTATCAATGTCATCCGCAAAACAGAGGTTGGAGATTGCTCTACCCCCTGTGCTGACTGTACATTCGTGATCTGCAAAGGCATCTGACATGATGCGCTCTAGGAAGATGTTGAAGTGTGTGGGAGTAGACATCCTTGACGCACACTGATTGTTTTTCTAAACCAGTTCGTGATGACGCTGTTGTGGAGGACTGCACAGGTAGCCTTGTCATACAGTCTTTTAATGACTTCAATAATTTTAGGGCTGATGTTGTACACTTTCACTGTTGCCCACAGAGCTGCATGCCAGACTCGGTCAAACGCTTTCTTGAAGTCAACAAACACATGATATAGATGTTATTGGTGCTGTAGGTATTTCTCGCAGATTATTCTGAGGTTGAAAATCTGTTCAGTGGTACTTCGCCCTGCCCTGAATCCTGCTTGTTCTTCAGCTATGATTTATTCAGCTAGGGGTTTCAACCTGTTGAGTATTATTTTCAGAAGGACCTTGCTGGAATGGCTGATGAGGCTGATGGTGCGGTAATTTTCACACTACTGAAGGTTAACCTTTTTGGGAAAAGTGATGACAACCGTTTTCTGTCTCACCATCATAGGGTTAGCCACATTCCGTCTTAGAGTTAGAGAATGGTGCTTGTAGGGTTGGTTTGTGTTGCTGGCACAATCACCCAGTCTAGGTCCGTGGAAGGAATACGTGCACAGGCTAGACCTTGGTTAATACTCTCATCGGTTAAAGCTTAGTAGCACTACACTACCACAACGTCAAGGTCAAGTTATCCGCTCCACACCGGCGGTCACCCCTCCAACTGCTAACCGAGGTCAGCCTTGATTAAACGCCCAGCTGCAGCAAAGCCCTTACTTCATCCATTTACCTACAGCGCGCGCTAGCGGGTCCTTACCCCCCTCTCCACCCCCCCTCCCCCCCGACTGTGAAGCTGAATTTGACTCTTGTAGTGCACTTATTTCACTAGCCCGGTCATGCAAACAACCATTGAAGCAGAATCGGTATCGGACCGGACTAGCACGGATTAGATTGGCCCGAGCTAAATTGGTTGTTTCAAAGCGGTCACGATGGCGTTGGAAAAAAAAAAAAAGAGCAACAAATTAGCAGCTGTCTGAGAGGGAACTTTTTTTTTTTTTTTTTTTTTTTTTTTTTTTTTTTTTAACCGCTTCGTAGAAAGGACACGTCGTCCATTTTGATGATCTCGCTTTGCACTTGATTATGGATAGTGCCTGATCACGTGACGGCTTAACCCCCGCAGAAATAGAACACAGCCGCACACTTGCTTGATGTCTTGGGCTATATGCGCAGGATCACGTGACGGCTTAACCCCGCAGAAATAGAAAACAGCCGCACACTTGCTTGATGTCTTGGGCTATATGCGCAGGAAAACAGTGAGAAGCGCCAGGACATGAAAAAAAGAAAGAAGAGCAAGAGAGGTGAATCCGACGACCTGGGACCTGACAACATCCAGGTGGTCTGTCTGCCGGGCAACCCTGAACCCCTCCACCCATTCCAGGTCAGGCGGAATGAAAGTTTGATTGAACCAATGTAATTGATTTCATTAGCCTATTGCGTGACTGATCGCTGGACTTTCAACTACTGGCTTTTAATGTGTGTGTGTGTGTGTGTGTGTGTGTGTGTGGGTGGGCATGTAGAAACGACGTTACAGTGAAACACTCATGGAATTCCACATGGTTTATTTTGACTTTTTTGGAAGGATGCCCTATTTTGACGTCAAAATAGGGTTCCGGTAGAGTTACAGCTGTTTTAGGCTTAGGGTTAGGTTAAGGGTTAGGGTTTGGGTTAGGGTTAGGGATAGGTTCAAAAATTTAAAAATTTAAAAATGTCAAAATAATGTCACGAAAATGAAAAGTGTGTCAAAATAATCCCATTTTTTTCACAACAATCATCAGAATGTCGTTTTTACAAAAATGTGTGTGTGTGTGTGTGTGGGTGTACGTTCCGAACTGTTCAAGTCGGTTCCACAACTTGTCATTACAACCTTGGCGTTATCCTTGACTCTTCTCTCTCAATGACTAGCTTTGTCTCTGCAACCGCCCGGGCCTGCTACTTCCACCTCCGTCGAATCAGTCAGATCAGAAAATACCTCACCACTGAAGCTGCCACCAAACTTGCTGTCTCCCTCATCCTGTCTCGCATCGACTATTGCAACTCCCTTCTTTCCGGCCTTCCCCGCTCCACCACTCTCCCTCTCCAACGCGTTCAAAACAATACTGCCCGCCTCGTCCTCAGAAAGAAGAAATCTGACCACGTCACTCCCTTGCTCAAAGCCCTACACTGGCTTCCCATCTCCCAACGCATTCAATACAAGACCTTGTCTCTCTGCTACAAGTCCCTCAACAACTCCGCTCCTCTCTATCTCTCTGACTTACTTCACCCATACATTCCCTCTCGCTCTCTTCGCTCTGCCTCCGACCCTCTCCGCCTCCGCATTCCTCGCTCCAAACTCAGCACGTTCGGGTCCCGCTCCTTCTCTGTCTACGGCCCATCCATCTGGAATACTCTTCCACTCTCTCTCCGTCAGAAACCCTCTCCCACTTCCTTCCAGTCTGCCCTCAAAACTTACCTTTTCAAGCAGTTCTAACACTATGACCTCACTACGCACCCCATCGCCAGCTGTCTCTTACATATAGTGTCTGGTCTGTTTGTGATATGAGTATATTTGAGTGAATGTATTTTTTGCGTAATTGTTACATGTGTCATTGTCTAAAGCGTGCACATGCGTGCGTGAGTTGTGAGTGCGCGCTTAGAGTTATAATTATTATAAGATAAGCGCATTATAAATACAGTAATTATTATTATTATTATTATTGTCAATGTTAGTAACAACTGGGTTTCTTTCGAAGGAACCCACTTGTTTTGGATACCCACTTGTTTGCGAATGTTTCGAAAAACTTTTCAAGAAAGTTTGACCTATTTCGTCGCCTATTAGACACGATTTAGGTCAACTTTCTCGAAAAGGGGTAGGGTAAGGGCTAGTTGCAGCGCTGCAACTAACCCTTACCCTAACCCTTTTCTCTTCAAAAACCACTTTCCGATTCCTACATTCTTAAATGAACCCATTTGTGATGTTCTGAACGCTTGTGTGTAAGCGTGTGGAACACCTCCTGATGGGGACTCTAAATCGTATCTTCTCAAGCTCAATTAGCATAACTGTTTCCGTGCCAGTCTGTGCTATACAAGACTGCGCAGGGCTTTTTAGCCCAATTTTATTGTCCTTAACGCTCATGCAATAGGACGTTAAGCATCGTTTTTCGTTCGTTCTCTCTCTCTCTCTCTCTCTCTCTCTCTCTCTCTCTCTCTCTCTCTCTCTCTCTCTCTCTCTCTCTCTCTCTCTCTCTCCCTCCCTCCCTCTCTCTCACTCACTCACTCACTCACTCACCCACCCCCTCCCATACACACACATGTGATGTATACATGCACAATCACATATACATACATAGTTGAAAATGGATGGTAAGGCATGACACTAATCGCAAACCAGCTACCATAAAAGGCAGAGGGTAATTAAAAAAAAAAAGACAGCACCACACTGTGAAATGCTTAGGTATTAGCGGTGTAATGATAATTTACTACTTAAGTAATGATTTTTTCCACATATACACTACATACATTTATTTAAAAAAATCGCAGTTCTCGTTTGATGCTTGTAAGGTTAAGGGGAAATGAGCGTGTTTGAATCCCAAATTCTACTGACGTCAGAGCATTTGCGCCCCCTGCATTGAACATCTCGCTTACTAGATGAAAACGCCTTATGCGTTCTTTCAGGGCTTACACGATTTGGGTGCTTGTAAATAACGGAGCTACTGTTTGGACAACACGATTTTTGACTCGCTTGCATAGCAATGTGAGTCTGTGTACTCACAAAAAGACCCCCCCCCTCCCGATGCCCCACCCCAACCCCCCACCCCACCCCAAACAAAAACAAAACCCCCAAATCCAATTTTTTTTTTTTGCAAATCTATCCAAGATGAGTCCTACATGGTCTAAAAAAATAATTCCCAAAAAAATTCCGTCCATCCGTGTCTGTGCAAAATCTTTAGTGGCTAAGTACTCAGAGCCTATTTCAACTATCACAACCACACTTGGTAATATGGTGTATACCCATAAGACCTTGAAAATGATAGTGAATGAATGAATTCACTTCAAGGTAAAGGTCACAGTCATCAAATATTAGTCAAAAAATGAAAGATTTTCACAAAATTTCACTTTTTTCCCCCATAGGTTATTAATATTGAATTTATGATTCTTTGATGCATGATAAATATCAAGGACACACACATAATATGCACATTTGATCAACCTCACTCCAAGGTCAAGGTCACTGAAGCTATCCAAAGTCGGTTAGTATAGGTACTTTGAAGTGATCTTGATCATAAACTATGAAAGATAAGTCCAAACTTGTTGTATTTAGAGATGATAGATTGATCTTTTATATATACTACTCCAAATAATTGAAGGGCCACTCTCATATTTCATTTAGTTTAATTATTTGTTGCTGCTATCAATAATACCGCTTATATTGCTTATTTCAAAACTTATCCTGTACAGTAACATTCAAGACAATCTTATTCTGACAAGTAATCACATGTGTGAGTTTTGAACTTTCTGCACTGAGTTGAAAAACAAACCCAATTTTTACAAAAAAATGACCCTAATTTACTGTTGTCTTGCTAATAAAGCAAAATTTTCAACATTAAAAAGTGATTTGCACGCAAAAGGCTTGCATTTTCTGAGTTCTGTTCAACAATCGGCGGGTTTTTTTTGGTATACATGGCAGCGCTTTTGCTGCTTTTCTAACCATGCTCCCAAGGCGACGATTGACTGGTGCGGATAGAGGCAAAGCTATTGCATGGCTTCATGAAGGGATGGGGGTGAGAGAAGTTGGCAGGCGGCTGGGAGTGTCCCACTCCGTTGTCCAAAGGCTGCGGGAGCGCTTTAACAACACTGGAAGCGTCCAAGAACCAAGAAGGTCCGGACGCCCCCGCGTTACCACTGCAAGACAAGACCATTTATTTCATCACCCTGTCAGCTCTGAGGATGAGGTCTGCTACAGCAAACACCATCAGAAGACAGCTTCACTCAGCCAGCAATGTTAACGTCAGCGACCAGACAATTCTCAACCGTCTACACGAGGCAAACCTGCGATCAAGACGACCAGCAGTACGGCCTTTGCTCACCCCAGCTCACCGTGCAGCGCGTTTGGCCTGGGCTCGGCGTCATTTGGTGTGGACTAGGCAACATTGGTCAAGGGTGCTCTTTACAGACGAGTCTCGGTTCTCCTTGTCTTTCAACGACCTTCGAGTGAATGTTTGGCGTATCGTCAATGACTTCCTGCAGCAACAGCATGTCATAAGGATGGATTGGCCGGCTCGATCACCCGATTTGAACCCCATAGAACATCTGTGGGATGTTTTGGGTCGACAGACACGGGCAAACCTCCCTCCAGGAGCTAACCTTGAAGTTCTGGCTCAAGTTCTCCAGCAAGAGTGGTTGGCCATCCCAGGAAACATCCTCCATAACCTGATACGGTCCATGAGACAACAATGCCAAGACTGCATTGATGCAAACGGTGGCCACACCCGATACTGACTATAGATTTTTGGTTTCTAAAGTTTTGATTTTATAAGTGAGGGGTATGTCCAGTTAAATTGAATTTACTCGAATTTTAAGCGACTGATGTCTAAAATCTTTTTTGTTATTGATGCAGAAATGATTGCAATAAATTATGATGAACTAATAAATTGAATTCGTGTTTCTGATTTAAAGAGAAACCCATATGTCCAAGTGGCCCTTGTATTATTTTGAGTAGTATATGTTCCGTTTTTGCGTTGATCTTGAAAGTCAAGGTAATTTTAGACCTTGCAAAAACGTACGAAAAATAGGCCATCGTACAATGGAATACTTGTTTCTTTAACCTATAGTGTGCAACAACATTGGGTTATTTGATCAGACGTGCATGAGAGGTCACGTAAAGGTCAAGGTCATCCCAATGTCAATGCCATCCTAAAATCACATTTTTTGGGCAGGCAGCTTTTTTTTTTTTTTTTTTTTTAAAATAGTACATAATAGTAAATAATACGGATATTTATAAATGCGCTTTTATTAGTAAAGAACCCTTCAGAGCGCACCTCATGCATTCACACACTCATTAGACATTAGTACAATACGTATACATATATGGCTTGGAGCAGGCGAAATCAAAGCGCACTGGAAAAGAGGCAGTAATAAACACATTGCACACACGCAAACAAACAGGGATACTCACACACACACACACACCCGCACACACACACACACACACAAACACACGCACACACACACAGCATGGTCAGATGGGATGTATGAAATTAAAGCGCAGCAAGACAGTTTAACACACAAGCACCAAGACAGTACTAGGAAGAAATTCTAGCATAGTTTTCATTCAGCAAGGAGATTGATTGATTGATTGATTTATTGTTGCTTTAGGTCCAGCGGACTCTTCCGAGCCAAATCAGGACCGGACAACCCCCGATCCGCATAAAAGATCTGCCGAAACAACCCTAGTGGGAAAATTGAATGCCCTCCACCGGCCAGTCACTTTACAATAAAGACATCCCACGCGGGGGACGGCTGAGGGTTGACCTCAACTACGCGAACACCCCGGTTACAAAAACAAAATAGAATACAACCATCATTATAAATCATCAACAAAACACATACATATAAAATGCCTATAGTGCGAAATAATACAATCATAGGAAGCCCTAGTGACCACCCGGCAGAAAGCGTCCAACACTCCCAAGCTGATCCAACAGACCTCATACACAAACAAGGAGTCTTGTCCAGGAAGAGTTTTCAAGAAAAAAGGTAGGTCATTGATCTAGCGAAGAAGAAGAAAGTATAGCAGAGTGATAAGACAGATCAGGAATGGGAAAGAGCAAATGATGAAGACAGCGACAGTGGGAATTTAAAGCACTAAATTTCCAGAAAGTGGGGATACTATTTATACTGAAACCCCCGGCACTCCAACGGGGGGAACTGTTGCCGCAGTGAATTAGTCATGCCTACAAAGGCAAGACAGGTTTTCAACTGGGGCTTTCACTGTTCCCTTTATAGGTTAGAACAATCTACAGTGACAAGATTGCTCATGACCCCAAGGGGTCAGCAAGGAGATGGCGGTAGGAATGAAAGCGTTTTTGTACCTCTGTTCTGGGGCGAGCACAGCAGAATCTTCGTTTAGAAGGAAGAAGTTCCAACAGACAGGAGAGGGTATGGGTTGGGTCACGCTGAATACTAACTGCCTTACGGAGGGCTCTGTTATAGAAACAGTTGTTCCAGAGGCATCTGTTTCTTGCCAACTATATTGCTGCCCACATTGTCAATGCCAGATAGAGGCATTTTGTCCTCTTCACACTGAGTGTCCTGTACCAATAGAAAAATGAAAATGTTAGGATTGATTCTACAACAGCATGTTAGCAAAGTTATATCGTTTTACTAGACACCATCAAGGGTCTTAGCTTGTATAATATGTACATTCTTTGTTTACAATTTTTGAAAATTAACTTCAGAATTCTTTGAAAAAGTCAGCTTGTCGTCAATTACATTGCCAAGATACCTGTATTTCTCGACTCTAGGCCTATATCAATGTCTTCCCAGTTACATGACTGTAATTTTGTATTGCACTTTTTGAAAATCATTTCAGCATGCTTTGGAAAAGTCAGCTTGTCGTCTATTACATTGCCAAGATACCTGTATTCCTCGACTCTAAGCCTATTATATCAATGTCTTCTCAGTTACAGGACTGGATTTTTCCATGTAAAAGAAAATATTATAGGGGCGCAAGTACGCGGTTTGTGAATAAATCGTTTGAGCGGCGTTTCGCCAAATCGCAGTCTGATCGCACCCTTTTTATCTATGATGCATGGGCTGTACGCTAGTACTGCTGCCGCTATGCTATCGAGGATCCACATTCTTGTTTGATATCGCGGATACATTCTAATTGGTGGGTGCCGTTTTGGTTTTGCCTAGGCTATTCTATGGACAGGTCTAAGCGTTTATGGTGGTCCTCTATGACGGCCTACTAGCGCCAAAACCTGATAATTACAAATATCATGAGATAATTTCAAATATCATGGAAAAATTACAATTATCGAGAGGTAATTACAATTATCATTGAAAAACTATAAATATTTTCGCGTGATCATGTTTAATTTTCAGTTTGGGCTCTAGCAATCCGCCTGGAAAGGCGTCAAAACCGAAAATTGTAATTATCACATAAAAATTACAATTTTCACTTCATATTTACAATTTTTCCGAGATCATGCTTAATCTGAAACCAGCTAAGGCGGCTTACTAGCGCCTACACGTGCATTTATAAGTATCAATGATAATAGTAATTAACACGTGTTCTGAGTAATTCACATTCTGACGGCCTACCGATATCAACGACATATTTACAATTAACACAAAAAATTGTATTGTAATTATCAAATGAAAATTACAATTTTCGCTTTTGGACCATTTCCAGACGGATTGAGAGAGCAAAAACTGAAAATTAAACATGATCACGCGAAGATATTAGTAATTTTTAAATGATCATTGTAATTTTTCCGTGATATTTGTAATTATGCCATGATATTTTGTAATTATCAGGTTTTGGCTCTAGAAAGGCGTGGCAAATACTGATAATTATTAATTAAGACTGTAAATTACCGATATCTCTGTAAATGACACAGAACACGTGTTAATTTCAATTATCTCGTGAAAATGGTAATTCTCGGTTTTGGCGTTAGTAGGCCGTCATAGTTCTCGGTCAGTTGTGGTCAGGGTCTAATTTGCGTTGGTTTCAGATGGTGCGTCAGGCCATGTCTTTCCACGACAGTACCACGGGAGAAAACGGCCTGCTGTTCGCCACGTTCGCCGCTTCACCCCGACACAACGAAATTCTTTTAGACAGGTACGCTCTGTTGTGAAAGTAGTAGAATGAATGCAGACGATGTTTCTGGTTTGTAGCGATAAAAGGGGTGGGGGGTGATAGTTAACGCGATGGTGGTAGTTCTTGGGGAATATCGGTGATGATTGAATTGGCCGTGATGACGATGCCGAAAAAGAAGAGAATTTGCTGTCATTATTATGACAATGATGATGACGACGATAAGAAGAAGAAGAAGAAGAAGAAGAAGAAGAAGAAGAAGAAGAAGAAGAAGAAGAAGAAGAAGAAGAAGAAGAAGAAGATGATGATGATGATGATGATGATGATATTGTTGCTGAGGAGGAGGGGAAAGAGGATTGTGATGGTGGTAGTGTATTTGATCGTGGTCTTTGTACTATGATGGAAGTGGTTGTGATGATGATGGATTTTGTGATTACAATGATTATGATGATGATGATGATGATGGTGATGATGTGTGTGTGTGTGTCCGCGTTCGTGTGTGTATGTGTGCATGCTTATCTGCTTATATCTCTTGTGTGTGTGTGTGCGTGTGTGTGTGTGTGTGTGTGTGTGTGTGTGTTTGTGTATAGACGGTCTTGTTTTCACAATTACCTGAACATCTACCACGTTCTTTTGATGGCCTTGTTGTTTTGACGTCAAAAGAGTGTTCAGTTAGGGTTAGTATCAATGTTATCGTTAGAAGATTTAAAAGTACACAATGTCCACACACAAAGTCAAAACAAGGTATGTGACCTCTGTATGTGTGTGTGTATGTGCGTGCGCGCGAGTCGCGCGCGCGCTCTACCTTCAAAATGAACATTGGATTGAATTGTATTGATTTGGTTGTGCAGGATGATCAGCTCACTGACCCACAGTGGCGGTCAGCTAAACCAGTACTGTCACAACGTGTACAAACTGTCCAGAAACGTCCGCAGTGCCATGTGGTATTTCCCAGGAGAGAGGGAACTCATCGAGATTTCTAAGAGAGCCCATCAGCTCCCCAAGCACAAGCTCGAGCGATTTGACCCTGTGGAAACGCTCGAACAAGTTGACACTGTAGACACGCCCGACCTACAGCAAGTGGACACTGCAGAAGCGCTCGAACTCGAGCCCGAGCCCGAGCCCGAGCCCGAGCCCGAGCCCGAGGTAGCTGACGCTGGAGAAACAACGGAAACAGAATTGCCACCTGAGGAAGCCGAATGAAAAAAATAATTATCTGTAGAGTATACACAGTCACCAAAGACACTTCTCCACCTCCTCCTCCTCTCACCCTTCTTGTCCTTCTACCCCTTCTCCAACCTTCCCCTTCCTAATCCCCAAATTAAAACTGCGAACGAAAATAATTCATCGTAGTCTATCCAATTACCTAAAGTATTAGGAGAAATGGACACAATGAAACTTGGTATCTGATGAAAAAATTAATTATCTGTAGAGTATACAGTCACCAAAGACTTCCCAAAATCCGAAATTACCTCTGGAAAAACAAATAATTCCTAGTAAACCAATTGCCTTTAAAAAAAAAAGGTATTATGATGGTATTTGTCAATCAGCAAATGTTAACAGTAAATAAAAATAGAACTTGTTCTCCTTTTAAAACTTTTTGAAGTAAATGAAAATACTTCAGGATACTAGAAGCGAAGACGTTTTTAATTTTTTTTTCAAAATTAGGTCTACCGTAAACAGTAAAATTTTCTTAGGTCTGGACGTAAGCTTTTAGAGCTAAGTAGATTTTGTTAAGGATGTTAAAGTGAAATGCAATTACTTACTGAAAATGTAAAAACAAAATAATTATGAAATATCCATGTTTCTAATCTAAAGGATCTGTATGTGATAAGATAGGCTTATCTATTTGTAAACAAAGGTCTACTTACCGGTATTAAGCTTCGTGTTGTGACGTCATCGACTCGCCATGTTGAAACATCTCATAGAAGATCGATTGAAGAAGTCCAAGATGTCGATTATTACAAGCTGAAGACAAAAGTCAGTTAATCTGCCTTCTTATCTGTTTATTGAGTTAGTGTGTTGTTCTATTTGTGTCTCGACTGCTCTCGGCGTTGTTGTTTCGGCTTTCTCGATCTCTTTCTTTTCAAAATTTTAAGCCTTGTTTTGCGAGGAATGATTGATTATGCTAGACAAGTGCTCAATATAAACATAAAAGTAACAGTACACATGCTGATGGATTAGTGAACAGGACATTTCGCAGGAAGCAAGTTTAGGATTTATCTGCCAGATTCCTATATCCAGCACATCACCAACAACGAAGTCCGACAGACCATCGCACAAGCCAGTGGACAACACGATAACATTCTCACAGTGGTGAAAAAACGGAAACTCCGATGGTATGGCCACCTCACCAGAGCATCAGGCCTGGCGAAGACCATCCTGCAAGGCACGGTGCAAGGAGGCAGAAGAAGATTGAGACCGAAAAAGAGGTGGGAGGACAACATTCGAGAATGGACTGGACTGACACTGAGCGAAGCCATGAGGGTTGCTATGGACAAAGAAAGATGGAGTACGCTGGTTAAACGATCATCTGTGGTGCCCCAACAATAATCGAGTTACGGGATAGGATAGGATAGGATAGGATAGAATAGGATAGGTCAGATTCCGTTTCTTTTTAATATAATTATGAAACAACTACAAAACGTGGCCGATAACTGCTTTGCATCGGCCCAGACAACAACACGTCTGGGACTAATCCTGAGATAAAACCATTGTTTACGACTTTTGAATTGGAAGAATTGTATTGTTTAATACACTTGTGTTAGGACCGCTCCGTGCATCAGCCCAATTACGGCTACTGAAAGACAATGAACACAATTTAATTTCTGTGTTATTTGTCACGTCGGTGAAGCAGAATGTAGGGGCCTCCGTAATTCCATCTGAGTTGATTTAATAATCAAGCCACACATATCAGTTAGATAGGATCCCTTGCCAGCATGCAAGACACCGTGTGTGACATAATCGTAATTATTTCAGATGTCTGCTGGGATCATATATCCCAAAAGAAATCTTCGTACATTCCTCACAGAAAGGGGGAGAGCGTATAGTTCTTCCTTATTCGATGTTCATCTTAACGGGGAAATCGAAACTTACCCCCTCCTCTCCCTCTCTTCCCCTTCCTTCTCCAGCCTTGTCTCCAGCTCGGTAGCCCCTACTGAGAATCCGCATTCATCTTGATCGAGGGTAGCTCAGCAACATCCAGCTAGCTGCTTGCCTCGTCTTGTCTCGCATTCTTCGAGATACTGTAACCGAGATGGGGAGGTTGTTGGGTTGTTTTTTTTGTTCACTGTTTCCGGCGTGTCTGTCAGTCTGGCCGAAACTATCAACGGTGCAGAAAAAGCGTCATCTCCTGTCTCGGATGTACAAGAACTTCGAACTTCGGATTGGAGGTCGTCGAATCGCTTGCCTCCAACATCCCTTAACCCACCCACCCCCCTCTCCACCCCACCTCCAACCAAATCTGAGACAAACAGGCACGCGTGCGTTGCACACACACACACACACACACACACACACACACACACACACACATACACACACACACACACACACACACACACACACACATTCACACACGCACACACGCCTGAGAAACCTCTATCCTCACCCCTTCATCCCAGCGAGCAGTTTACGGAACTTGAAGTTTTCAGGGAGGGTGACACCTGCTTCATAGAATAATGTACTATGTTCATTTGTTCTAGAAGTCTGGGCTGTCCAAAGATTTATTTCTTTTTTAAAAGGTGCCTCCCCCGCCCCCTCCTCTCCCCCCCCCCCCCACCGGCCACCAACACCCTGGGCACAATGGCGCTGTTGATCAACATAGAAAGCTATTAGCCAGTTCTGGGCAAGATCTAGCCACATTAGCTATTGTATTACCAACACAATGGCATCTGTTACCGCCCCACCCCCTCCCCTTTTTGGGGCTAATATTCCAGCTAGCTCCCCTTTTGGCTGAATGTTCTTTTGTCTTTTGAATTATTTAATTATTTGTTGAATGAAAAACAAGGACAAATTTCCAACTCTTATTTGATCACCGTGAAGTTAAAATGATGAAACTTTCACTAGCTTGATAGAGAGTTCGTGTGTAGATTTAGTTTGCGTCGCGGGCTGAAGGCGCTGTGTGGTGTGTACGGGTGGTAAGGTGGGCTTTAAAATGGCGTGCGTGTGCGTGCGCGCCTATGTTTATTTGGGGGTGAGTATTTTTAATGGTGCATGTAGGTGTGTGTTACACTGTTTGGTTTGGTATGTTAGTGGTGTTTGAAACCCTGGAGACAATTATTTTATGTTTTCAAACAGCCTACCTGCAGAATGTTTTATTTTCAATTTCATAATCAACTGTTGAATTTAACAAGCAGGTGATTTTTTTTTTCCATTTCTGACCACCGCACCTTTCCCTATCTTCCATCGTGTACTGCAATAGCAGTTTTAAATAACGAAAGGCGGTTCTATTACTAAAGGAACATAACATTTCTGATTGATACCCGCCTTGAATTATGTCCCTCGGCTTGCTAAAGACCAATCAATATTTGGTCACGCGGAAAATCTTTCCCGCAGATCCAAATCAAATTGCGCCCTGACTACTGAAATATGAAATTGTGGAATTCGCAACAAACAAACAAAAACGATAACAATTTTAGCCAGATTTTTTTTTTAAAATTACATTAAAACCACAAGCTTATAGTTTTCACAGAATGCGATGGAGTAGAAATCGCAGCTCGTTTGAAGAAACCCATAATACGAAAGGGGCGAGTTTCCTGCATGTTACTGGTGTTCGTGCTGCTGATTCTACTACTAAGCCTACTACTTCTACTACTACTACTACTACTACTACTACTACTACTACTACTACTACTACTACTACTACTACTACTACCACGATGATGATGATGATGCCATTGACATTGTTCTGGCAATAAAATGACAAATGTATTGACAAAATCAGGGAGACGGAAGAGGGGAGAGGGAGTTGGGTGGGGGATGAAAGGGGGGGGGGGAGGGAGATACAATGCCGGGTTTTGGCACTAATATTATTTGCGATGTAATAGAAAACAAACTATTCGCCTAAGTGTCCTCTGTAGTCTCTGCAAAGAACGAGAGAGAGAGAGAGAGAGAGAGAGAGAGAGAGAGAGAGAGAGAGAGAGAGAGAGAGAGAGAGAGAGAGAGAGAGAGAGAGAGAGAGAGAGAGAGAGAAAAGATGGATGGATTGAGTAAAAGTAGATGTCCCAAACGCATTTATCAGCTAGCTTGTCCATTCGGTATTGGAACATCAGGAAATAAGGTCGCAACCCCACCCAACCTAAGTGGATCGGAATTGTCCGAGATGGGGGAGCTGGACCCAGTCCAGCAATAGACAGATGCATGAGATAAAACGAGGACGAGAACCAAGAGTGAAGGCGATTGCTATCCTTTTAACTATACGCTGTGCTTTGGAATCGCACACACGATGCTAAAATACTTTATTATTACAAGCTCCAGAACCTAATTTTTTTAAATTATTTTTTTAAAAGTGTATTGTTCTTATATAGAGTTTGGCCAGCTCAAAATCTGCTCAAAGCAAAAAGGATCTACCTCAAGCCGCCCGAGGCCTGTAGGCGCATCGTCTGACGCCCAAAACAACTGAGCACAATCCTGGGCGAGCAGTTATGGGAGAGAAGGGACTGAGCGTTTGCTGGGTGTGTTTGTACAGCCGCCACTCACCCGTCAAGGGTAGAAGTGTCCGTGTGATGGAGTGCGTGCGTTCACAGACCTGCAGGGGCGGATCTTGTTCTTGTGCCACTTGTGCACGTGCACACCCCTCTGGCGGTCAAAAAAAAAAAAAAAGAAAGAAAGAAAAAGAAAAGGAGGGAGAAAAGGAGAAGAAAGAAGAGAAAAAAATGACAATATCCAGATATACTCCCCTCGATATTATTACATATTTCCGACGGAAAGAAGGTATTTATATTGTCTGCAATGTGGGTGTTCATGTATATTATGGCATTCGTTGTGTTAATAGAATGTAAAAAACTGAAAAAAAGAAAAAAAAAAGCCAAATGATTTTGGATGAGGGGGCTATATCTGGATATTGCAAAAAAAAAAAAATTACTAATTCTCACTCACCACACAGTTTCATGTACCTCCAAATTAGTTTTTTTTAAAATTATTCATCAGATCTACAGGTATTTCTTGCAATATAAAATTTTTATCCATGAAGGGAAGTTGAAGACAAATAGTTGCTGCTCATTTTTCTTTTTTCCCCCTTGGTGCAAAAAGTTGTTTGTTTTTTTCTCAATGGTTTTGATTGGTTATTTATTTAGAGGGGTGTTTGTGTGTGTGTGTGTGTGTGGGGGGGGGGGGGAACTAAAAGAGGACTTTTAGCACAAAACAATACTATTTTCAGTCCTTAAAATAATGCCCAAAAATGCACCAGATTGCACAGATTTTAACCATTATTTTCAAATTTTTCAGGGGGCGCATTTCCCCGGACCCCCCTAGTACACTAGCCTGCTTCGCAGGCTCGCGCTTGTGGCTACGCCACTTCGCATTAGCTGTGCACACCCCCTCAACATTGGAAAGATCCGCCCCTGGACCTCGGATTATACTGTCATCCGAACCCATCACTACCTCCTCCCTCCCCCTCACCTGCCCCCCCTTCCCCTTACCTCGCTCTCTGCCTCCCACCGCCTTCACTCGGTTGAATCAAAAGTAAACTTACTTTCCTCTACGGAACGGGAGTTCCAGGGCTGAACAAAAAGCAAATGGCTCAGGCTGGCATAAGACACCGTCACCAGCTTGGCCACACTGACCAACACACAACACAAGAAAGATCAAAGTTGGTAATTTTGATGCCACCGTTTCATTTTTTCTTCTTCTGGGCACTCATTTTTATTTTAAATATTGCAAGTTCCATAAGGAGCACGGGAGTCGTATGGGTTTTGTCCTTTTAGTTTTTAATTAATTGGTGCCCCCTGAGCTCCTTATAGGTTACACACTTCCGCCTGTTCTTTCTCGTCCTCATCCTTTTCCTCCTCATCCTCTTCTCTTCATCATCATCATCTTCTTCTTGTTCGTCATCATCGTCGTCGCCGTCATCATCATCTTTTTCTTAATCATCGTCGTCGTCGTTGTCTGTCAACAACAACAACAACAACAATGAAAAGACGGGCACCTAACACTACGGAATTTTTCAAATTGGACAGCAACGGGGACCAACGACACCAAGTTCACAGTGAAAAAGAGATAGGCTGTGCCAGTGATACGGGAATTTACCTCCCTTCTTTCCAGTGATTTTCTTGACCAGCTTCTGTCTCCTTGTCCCTTGCCCATCGGAATTGCCTTAACAGCCTGGCTACTGATAGATGCTGCATCGAATGCAACACATTTTTGTGTGTGGGTAGGCCTATTATATTACTTTTATATAGCGCCTTTCCAGCGCAAGAGCTGCTCAAGGCGCTGGTCGATACAGGATCTAACTCAAGCGGCCCGAGGTGCCCACTAGCAACCTTTGGGCGCATAGTCTGACGCCCAAGCGACTAAGCAAAATCCTGAGCGACCGGGTATGGGTAGAAGGGAACTATAGTACGTGCTTGGTGTAATTGTGTAACCGGCACTCACCCGTCTAGGACATGAGCGTGTTACACTCGATGTTGTTTTTTTTTGCTCACACAACAACAAGGCAGAAGTCGTCGTATGTAGTTTTCCAACTTTATTCAGCGAACATCAACAACTGCATACAATCGCTTTTTCCACTCTCAACTTTTCACTTTACAATCCTCTCTCTCTCAACTCAAACAGTGCGGTACATATATAGTCTCTCTATACTCGATAGAACTTTCGAATGATCGAGCGCGACACAATTTTAACCAATCAGAACAAATTTCGTCATCACTGTCTCACGTCATACAACCATATTTAGGATGGAAGCGTCTCTAGTTACCACTAGAATTATTCATTACATTACATTACATGATTATTGCTTTAGGTCCAGCGGACTCTTCCGAGCCAAATCAGGACCGGACAACCCCTGATCCGCATAAAAGATCTGCTGAAACAACCCTAGTGGTAAAACTGAAGGCTTTCCACCAGCCAGTCACTTTACAATAAAGACATCCCATGCAGGGGACGCTGAGGCTATACTCTAATTTATCGAACTCCCGTTTACAAAAACAAAATAGAATACAAACATCATTATACATTATCAACAAAGCACATACATATAAAAGGCCTAAATTGCTAAATAATAACATCATAGGAAGCCCTAGTGACCACCTGGCAGAAAGCGTCCAATATTCCCAAGCTGATCCAACAGACCTCACACCCAAATAAGGAGTCTTGTCCCGGAAGAGTTTTCAAGAAAAAAGGTAGGTGACTGGTCTAGCGAAGAAGAAGATAGTATAGCAGATTGATAGAACAGAGCAGGAATGAGAAAGAGCAAATGAGAAAGACAGCGACAGTGGGAATTTAAAGCACTAAATTTCCAGAAAGTGGGGATACTATTTAAACTGAAACCCCCGGCACCCCAACGGGGGAAACTAGAATTATTCACACACTTCGATCGATAGTAAACATCCAACTCTAGAAAATTCTCCAATAATATCGACCAACTAAAATTATCAACGTTATACAAAGCTTCTTCTAACAATAACGCAAAATCAAATCAAAGGTAAATACACTCTGTTATTGCATGCTTTGCAAAAATAAAACGATCAGATCTATCGCGCGTCCCACTCGCACCGCCTCGCGCGCGTCTCAGACGTAAGAGAGCGTCAGGATCTTTAAAGTCCCAGCAATGGAATGCGGGCGTGCACAGACTAGCCTTCGGTTTATACTCTCATCCGAAGGAGTAAATTGCCGAAGTTAATTGTCGTGAGGAAAGCCTTTGGTATCACCACCTCCACCACCACATTTCCTTTAAAAAAAAAAAGAAAAAAAAAGAAGCTATCTGGCAAAATTATACACGTTTGCCACTTGTTAGTTCTAATACTAAATACTTGATTGCATTTCATCATCATCATCATCATCATCATCATCATCATCATCATCATCATCATCATCATCATCATCATCATCATCATCATCATCATCGTCATCATCACCATCACCTTTTTCTTCATGGTGATCTTCTTCTATTGGTGCTTCTTATTTACGATGATAACAAAAGATTTTTTAAAACAAAAAAAAGAACAAATGAAAAAATATGAAAAAAAGAAGAAGAAAAAAGACAAGAAGGCAAATCATTGAAATATATTTTCACTCACACACATAGCCAACAAATTAGCATTTTTAAAAGTGTTATATTTTTGGGAGGTATTTGACTCGGCCCTATGGTAAAAAAAAACAACAACCAAAACAAAACACAAAAAAACACGTGGAAGACAAAAGAAAACAAACGAAAAAAAACAACAACAAAACACCACATCTAAATAAAACAAATAAACAATTATCAAAATCAGTTCAACACATTTGGAGATAGACTACAGCGCAAAACCTGTTTGGAAAATGATGAACCACAGCCACCTTAGCCTTTGAGAAAGTGCAAATATGAACGATCTTTCATGCTTAGCAGTGGTTGACTGAACACTGATGTTTTAACGCCTACACTCACCAGTTGCGATAGTGCAGATGAGGAGACCGTTCCCAAGTCAGAAGGGGCAGGAACCTAAATCAATACCTAACCACCAGAGCAATCATACAGCTAACGTGGACACTTTATTTTGCCCACTACGGGATTCGAACCTGGGTCATCGGTGTGCCAGGCGGAAAGCTCTTCCATTGAGCTACAAAATGTGTTTTGGAATCTTCTTTAGCTCTGCCCGTCACAAGGGATAGGCCGAGAGAGAGAGAGAGAGAGAGAGAGAGAGAGAGAGAGAGAGAGAGAGAGAGAGAGAGAGAGTGTGTGTGTGTGTACGTGAGTGTGAACGTGTGAAACAGCAGGAATGGGGAAGGAAATTTACCTTTTCTAGTACCAACTGGGGTAATTTTCACTTTACCCATTTGTCTCCCGTTCCCCATTTGTCGCTAAGTGCGCCGGAGTGCTCTTTTAGTGCGTAGGAGTGCAGTTGTAGTGCATAAGAGTGTTTTAAGTACACAGGAGTGCACTATCCGGGACGGAGAAAATACAGTGAATTTTTTGTTAAAGTTTGAAGCAAAATTCGACCTATTTCGTCGCCTATAGGAGACGAAATAGGTCAACTTTCTAGAGAAGGGTTCGGGTAAGGGCTAGTTGCAGCGCTGCAACTAACCCTTGCCCTAACCCTTTTCCATCGAAAAATGACTAAAAAATGACTTTCCGATTCCTACATTCTAAAATTACCCCATTTGTGACCTATACAAGAATGTGTGTGTATGTGCGGGTGTGTGCGTGTGTTAGCTACCACTTACACACATAGATCTTGGAAATGTAGAAAGAAGAGAGAGAGAGAGAGAGAGAGAGAGAGAGAGAGAGAGAGAGAGAGAGAGAGAGAGAGAGAGAGAGTGGGTTTGAGAGAGAGAGAGAGATTCAGAGAAAGAGGGAGAGAGAGGGACGATGCAGAGTCAGAGAGAGGGTTTAGAAGAGGAACAAGAACAACCAAGAGAAAGAGGAGAAAGGTAAAGAAGAAGAAGAGTTCAAGAATCCCAGAATGCAATATGTCCTTCAGCTAGGGGACGTAATCGAGGCATCGGCGATTGAAGCGAAGAAATTCGCCCCTAAATCATGTTCTCATTCAGTGGGCATCTGCGATCAAACCATGCAGCTGGTGCCTAGAAATTCAATCCTCTCCCTCCATGTCTGCCCCTCCGTCTGTTTGTCTCTGTCTGTCTGTATGTCTTTCTTCAAGATGCAAGGCAGGCTTACAAGATACAAAAGATTTTATTGTTCCCATTTTTATTTTTGTTGTTGTGTGTTTTGTTTCTTCTTGTTATTAATGATGCAAACGATGATGATGATGACGACGATGATGATGGTGATGATTTCTGACATGGTTGATGGTGGAGTGGCTTCACTCTCAAAGCTCGCTCGGTTCAATGTTTATTATGATATCAGTTGTGATTGCTAGCTTGCTAAAAGTGGATGGTCTTGATAAACTACGGTCTGAAAACAGCAGAGGATAGAACAGAAATCTGAAAATAACAAAATATCAAGCCATTCAAATGTATTTGCCCACAACACACCGACATTACCTAAAATCAGCGTTTTCAAAACTATTCATTTTTCCATAAGCACATACCAGAAATCATTAATGTCGGTATTTTGAGACATTGGGCAAAACGTTTTTAGCGACCTGGACCTTTGAATGAGAGCTACTACGATGACAAGGGACATTTGCCACTAACCCAGGTAGTCTAATGAAGTCTGAACAAAATCTGTCAAGTGGTTCTCTAGATATGACGTGCTACGGGTCAATATTTGGCTCGTTCTGATCCCCGATACCATTTTAAAGTATTCCAGATATTATTTAGAAATACACTTTTACTTTGAAACGCGAACGGTAATAATTATGTCTGATCTAATCGTTTCCCTTTGCAAAGTATTCAATAATTGGTTTGCGTTGTTGTTAGAAGAAGCTTTGTATAACGTTAGTAATTTTAGTTGGCGATATTATTGGAGAATTCTCTAGATTTGCTTGTTTACTGTCGATCGAAGCTTCGTGATGGGTGTGGATATTTGAGAACATTCTTGGACTAAAAAGAATGTTGTATGACGTAAGTCAGTGATGACGAACTTTATTTTGATTGGTTGTAAAACGTCATCGGGAACATTCTGACGTTATCTCGAGTTGAGAGAAAAACTATATAATGGATGCTCTGTGTAAAGTGAAGGAGAGAAAAAGTGAAAAGACGATTGAATGCAGTTGTTGATGTACGCTGAATAAAGTTTGAAAACTTCATACGACGACTCCGTGCCTTGTTGCTGATTGAACGGGTTGCGTGGATAAACGAATCCGAGTTACACTCATCAGGATTTCAGCATTGGGGCTGAAACAACTAATGATAGAAAAACTCCAAACGAGTGTAACATACACACACTGTTGATAAAACATTGCATTCATGGAAAGCCTTATGCTGTGAATTTTTATCCTCCATCGAACACACACACAACAATGAGAGAGAGAGAGCGAGAGAGAGAGAGAGAGAGAGAGAGAGAGAGAGAGAGAGAGAGAGAGAGCACGCCACATCAAGTTTACAAGGGCAGAAATCTGTCAACCTTTTGTTTGTTTCATAGTAGCCTTTTCCTACAGAAAAGGGGATAATAGATATAGATCAACTCTCGCATAAAGGCCAAAATAAGAAAACTTCTTTAGCACACGTTTGTCCCTTTGGCATCATAACCTTATTCTTTACAAGTTAATCATGCTTTTTTTTTTTAAAGGGATCCATCTTGACCACGCCATCTCCACAGATCATTTTAACACTCACAGTGTGTGTTACCCCACTGATACAAAATAAGCTTACAACAAGAAATAACTCTTTTGAAAGTATAGTTCTTTTTTTTTTTTTATTGAATACATTCCGTAACTTTCGTGCCTATTCGTTAGCTTTCTAGCCAACATCCTAGAGCTAAAAATATCAGCTACCAAAGCCGATAAGAGACAGAACCCGTTAAAAACAATTGATCATAAAGTGGGTTTTTTGTGTTTTGTTTTATGTTTATAAAACAGACCCTACTCTACTCTAGACACAAAAGGCGTACACTTCCAGCCGCGTGATACACTCAGATATAGAGTCAAAAGTCACATGGATGTATCGTTAAAAACAGGGGAAATAACTCCCGTTCAGAACCGAAGTTAAAATTTCAAACATGAGTAGTTGGTTTGCGCAACAAAAGCACAATGTATTATTGTTTAATGTAATAACAGTTCGAATTTCATGGTAAACCCGTTTTCGACAAACGTAAATAAAGCCATTGAATTGGGTCCCTTTAATTGGCTTGTGAATGCGTGATAAATTGCGCCTTATGTCAAATGTTTTCGGGAAGAAGCGCTATATAAATACACTTATTATTATTATTTTTTAAATGTATTATGTTTTCATACTCAGGTCAAGGTGTAGTGAAAAATAAATAAATAAACAAGTTGGCAAGCCACGCAAATGTATTTCCAGCCATTCACACACACAGCCGAAAAAAACAAGTGTTGATTTTCTTGACGATGTTGTGACTAGGTTTTAATCCTAAAGGGTCGGCCTCATTTGTGTTACGCACCCGGCCACACTTGTGTTTCGCTTATGAGTTCTTTATGTATTTCCTTGCGTACTGGCTAACATAACATTTCACAAGGATAGCGCATGTTTGATTTCCTCTGCAAAACTACACAAGCCGGGCTTACGAGGAACCATCAGAAGCGAGAGTGTGACGTCACGAGTTTAGAAGTCAACCTAAACGCCTCCCACACGCATCTGCTACACACGACTTGGCGAGCTAAAGGCAGTTGAATTCACTTGTTGCGTGTCGATCTTAGTAAAGTTGTTACAGTATATCGTCATGAAAAAGTGCCTTGTTGTAGTGAAATTATACAGCTAGGCCTACATGGTTGCCGCCGGCAACTGGTTGGAATCTGTGGTAATGCCCTTTTCTTCTTTCCCACCATGAAAGCCGGCGATGCACGTTCACGCTGCCAGCCAGTTGCCGTCGGCTACCGTCAGCCAGCAAAATGCTTTGTCGCTTGTCACAAAAAAAAACGGCTGGCTGGTCGAAGGGAAGGAATTTTGCACCATACCGACAGAGGGAATGCACTTGATTCGCAGCAAAATGTGTGCGTGTGTGTGTGTGTGTGTATGTTCATGCATGTGTTGGATTGACATATAACCCTTTTCTCTCTCTCTTTCTTTCACACCCCTCCCTCCCTCCCCTCTCTCTCTCTGTCACAAAGAAAGGGGTTGGGGGATGAGGATAAGCACTTAATCCCTCGCACTGTGTTGCCTCCCTTGTTTAGGCCAACGTTGCGATGACATTCAAGGGACTAAGGCTGGGGCCACTAAAGAATGAGAGACAGTCAAAAGGCTAGACGAGGAAGAAGGTAGGCTAAACTAGTCAAGAAATTCAAACAAGGGGGAGTCCAGGTGGTACAGTTTCTAACTAGTCGATTTTATTAAATAGAATTAGGTCGTCTGAGTTGAATAATCTAAGGATGAGTCACTGAATATTGTCAATAATAGTGGGGAGTATCTTGGAGATATTCTGGGTGGGCGGCTTCAGGAATGCTAGGGCGATAGAGGACTGATCTCATCACTGAGCAGGAGGATATCTGGATTGTTCAGGGTGCTTGGCCAGAGTATCTTCGAATTGTGGTGCTCGTTGGATGGTAACTTAGCTTCGTTTTGCGAAGGGCGGTGGTTGGTCCAGGATTCTGGATGGTCGGTTTTTCAAAGAATTCTCGTGGTCAGCTTGTGGCCCAATGCGGGGCAGTAGGTCACTTTCTTGGATAACGGCTTGGTTGTGCAACTTCTAGTGGCGATACAGGGTGCGGTTTTTCAGCCTTCATGGCTGGCTGGCTGGGTGACGAAACTTGGGAGATACGCTTCACATTGACGCCCTGGGTTGTCAGGGTCGCCCGCAGCGGTCTGGCGTCTTACAGCTGGCAGGGCCGGTATATTCGCCCTGACTAGGAGCCCGTCTGTAAAGTAGTACAGACTCCAAATCAGCTAGGTACATATATCCTGGGTGCAGCGCCTGTTTGCGCGCGTGCCCATCAGATTTTCAAACTTGGTCGGACCGGTCAAGAGTTGACCGGTTCGTACCAACAGTCCAACAATTGCAACCATGGCTATGGGGCTATTGTGGAGTTTACCGGCGGCCGCTAATATATAATAACTTCGGCGCCTTAAGATGGGGTGGCGGACAACAGGGGCAGATATTTATACAGTGGGAACATGGGAGAAGCAAATGGGGTAAATACAGGACAATGGGGGTGGTAGGCAAGGGGCTGTACTGGGGGACTTTAATCTATGTGGAGGGACAGCATGGCAAGGGATATTTATACATGGGGCTAACAGGGAGCATACAAGTATAAATTCAAACATGGCATGTGTCATAAACAAGGCAGATAATATATACAAGGAATAAATACATGTCACAGCAACACATCAAGACAAAACCACAAACACGAACGTACATATCTACAGGACATACGCACATGTTGGGCGATCGACGGGTGATGGGTATGCTAAATGACATAAAGTAAATTTCCTCTCTTACCTTGACTAAGACGGGTCGAATCACAAGAGTACTGCCGCAGCTCAGTGGTCACCGGGTGATGGGACGTGTCCGGGCAGGCAGTTGCGTATTCGAAGATTAGAGGCTCGCGTCTGACCATGAGACTGGGTTAGGCAGAGGTTTTAAGGGTGATTCCCGAGGGGCGGGGCTTAATCGGCTTAGTCGGCTGAGCCAGCCAGCATTGGAGGGGTGACTGGTCACTGTCAGCCTCAGAGGTGCGTCGTCCGCTTGTCACACTCTCTCTCTCTCTTTATTGTTAAAGCCCCAAGGGCAAGATGTAAAAAAGCGCATCCAGCGCTTATTCTTTTACCCTTGCAAAATAAAATTGTTATCTTATCTTATCTCTCTCTCTCTCTCTCTCTCTCTCTCTCTCTCTCTCTCTCGTTGCAATGTTCCCAGATCTAACCAGTTTTAGATCTTGTCTGAGTCTAGACAGTTTTAGATCTAGTCAGTCTAAACAGTTTTAGATGATTTAGTCAGATATGTCTTTCTCGCATTCATGTAACTGTTATATACAGCTAAATACTTTACCTCAGTGTTACAATCAAGCGCTCCGCTGGCGAAATAGGCATTTGAAAAATTGTAGACTGTTTTGTCAAATCTTCACGGCATTGGCTAAGCAGATCTTGAAAAGTCTCTGTTCGCATCCTTATGTATTTTACACATTTCTGGGTATCGTTCATCAATTGCGGAATCAAATGACGGTATTCTCCATGCACTCTACGATTGCGGTGAATTGGGTGCACATTATATTTGCGAGAATTCCGTTTTCATAATCGATACATCACAGGAGTATGCGCCTCTTCCGCCTGGAAAGCGCGATCTTTGTATACAAAGTAGTGTGGCAGCAATTAGGCTACGTTCATGCTAAGCCCGGCAAGTTGCCGTCAGCCAGTTGCCGTCACCAGTGTTCACGGTAGAGCCCGAAGTTGCTGTCCGTCGAATTGCTGCCACACTTTACTTTGTATACAAAGATGGCGCTTTGACCAGCCAGCCGTTTTTTTTGTGACATGCGACAAAGCATTTTGCTGGCTGACGGCAACTGGCTGCAGCATGAACGTGCATCGCCGGTTTTCATGGTGGGAAAGAAGAAAAGGGCATTACCACAGATTCCAACCAGTGGCCGGCGGCAGCCGACGTCAAATTGCCGGGTTTAGCATGAACGTACCCTTAGCCGGACACAAACTTCGGTCTCTACCGTGAACACTGGTGACGGCAATTTGCAGACGGCAACTGGCTGACGGCAACTTGCCGGGCTTAGCATGAACGTAGCCTAAGCCGTAAAACGTAAGCCAAATGGGGCCACTACTTAATGAAACAACAGAAAAACTTGGTATGATAGGCCACGCTCTGAATGAACTATCTACACAGGGGGGAAAAACAAAAATCCAAATCGGAACAGCCAAATTTTAGATAAAGTATAAAACGTGTTTAGAAAATGGTGAAGCTCAATGACCCTGACCTTTGAAAAAATACAAATAAGAATGGTTTAATATGCTTAGCAGTAAAGTATTCGCAAAATAAAAAATTCTGAATTTCGATTCAATTATAACTAAGATAAAGCACAAGGTTTATTTTTTTTTTTAAGTGAATTTCGGAGCGACTGACCGACCAACTGACCAATTTACTTGCAACCGGACTACTACTGAAAGATGGTTAGTTAGTTAGTTAGTTAGTTAGTTAGTTAGTTAGTTAGTTAGCCATTGTTTGTAGGGTCCCCGGACAGCAAAGAGCCGAATCAGGACCACAACTTGGTTGAAAGAGGACTCACTTCTGATCCGTGTAAAAGATCAGCGGAAACAACTCTACTGGCATGTCATAATTGGTTCCCTCAGATGCTCAAGTCAGCTACATTACATTATTATTGTTTTAGGTCCAGCGGACTCTTCCGAGCCAAATCAGGACCGGACAACCCCCGATCCGCACCGGACAACCCCCGATCCGCATAAAAGATCTGCTGAAACAACCCTAGTGGTAAAACCGAAAGCTCTCCACCAGCTAGTCACTTTACAATAAAGACATCCCACGCAGGGGACGGCTGAGGCTTCACCCCAACTTATCGAACTCCCGTTTACAAAAACAAAATAGAATACAAACATCATTATAAATTATCAACAAAACACATACATATAAAATGCCTACATTGCTAAATAATAACATCATAGGAAGCCCTAGTGACCACCTGGCAGAAAGCGTCCAATATTTCCAAGCTGATCCAACAGACCTCATACACAAACAAGGAGTCTTGTCCCGGAAGAGTTTTCAAGAAAAAAAAGGTAGGAGACTGGTGAAGAAGACGATAGTATAGCAGACTGATAGAAAAGAGCAGGAATGAGAAAGAGCAAATGAGAAAGACAGCGACAGTGGGAATTTAAAGCACTAAATTTCCAGAAAGTGGGGATACTATTTATACTGAAACCCCCGGCACCCCAACGGGGGTTTAAGTCAGCTGAGGGGCCAGGTTGTACAGGGCTCCCGTGTTGTTACGATAAAGGCCCACGCCTCGAAACACACACAGCAAGGATGGTACAGTGGTGGAGATACTAGTACCAGTACAGCTACCGGTGCTATCCTTAGTCCGGATAAGAAGACACAACATATAAACGAGACAGGTCCGAGTGGTCACAGCTGTGCATGCAGCTTTCTCCTTCTCTCAGGACATCAGCTCCAAGACGACTGGAAACTGCCTCACAGGACCATACTAGAAGGGTGACACACTGCTTGAGATAGGCGGCAAATAGTCAGACACTACGCCCGAACAATCTCCCCCCCCCCCTCCCTCACTCTCCCTCCTCCCCTCCCACCCCCCTCAAAAATTGTGCTGGCACTGGAGTACTCCACTGTAACAATTCCTCAGTGACTGACCAATTTGGCTCAGAACAGCAGTTTTATTTGCTTGCACCCTCTAACTGAGTGCGCACGTCGCCCACTGCAAAACTTTCACAGCACGAGATAATACACGCCTGCCCTCATACCCATATAGCGGCAATCCTGACTACTTTAGGGTAACCAAGCTAAACTTAAAAACACAAATCAATGCGCCTGTTCTAATTACACTATGTGCAAACTTAGCAATAAACATTAATTTATCCATTACATTCCGTCCTCTATAACTGGCTTAGAAACCCTATCATCACTGATTTAGAAAACCGACAGATGGTCATTAGCATAGGATTTAAGCCTATTCTCATACTGCCGGAAATAAAACACAATCCAACTAGACAGATAAGATAAGATAATTTTATTTAACAAGGGTAAAAGAGTAAGCACTGGGTGTGCTTTTTTATTATTATTATTTTTTTTAGATGAATCAGATGTGATGCCAGCACGGCATCACTGGGCGAAATTCTTTTACACAGAAGTCCCCGGCCAGGACGGAGGAACCTTATGTTACTACAGGTTCAACGACCACGTGCTCGGGGCCAAGGCGAGCCGCACTGTATTCGTGGATATTGGCTATGGCCAACAGCCTGCAGATGATAGGGCCCTGCCAGGTCTTTCTTGCCCAAGACACACTGCATGATGAATAAAACCATTCACTTTATACCGGATCGGTCGTCGCCCGAGTCACCAAGGACCGCTCCTTCCGTTGGCCACCAGGACGGAGATGATAAGTGTGCTATTGATGGACAACTTAGCAAGAACCGCACCAGAAACAACATCGTTATAGGAACCTGGAATGTCAGGACCCTAACTGTGGAAGGAAAATTAGAAGAACTGACCCTCGAGCTGGACCACTATCGATGGAACGTTTTAGGTTTCAGCGAACTGCGCTGTAAAGGCCTAGGTGAAACAACGACCGACAGAGGCCACATGCTTTGTTTCAGTGGTAGGGATGACAGGCATGCACACGGTGTTGGAGTTTTGGTCCATGTCACGTCACCCGGTTGCGATCAGTGACTTCAGCTCAAACAGCGAGTAAAAGGATTCAAACTCAAAGTAAAATACTAACACAAAGACCAGATGAACAGTTACACTCTTTTATTCAACAAACATACACAGGATTATGGGGAATCTAACCCTACCCCAACCTTTAACCGGTCCCCACAACCCCAACAATTAACAGACAATTACCTCCCTTGAGTTGACTAATTCGTAACCCCTTAAACATTGGACACAAAGTATCAACACAACCAATGATATAACAATATGAAAATAAAGATGTAGCATTAAAACAGACGGCTTATGTATATAAACACTAAGCTTTGAAATAAATGTATTTAATTAATATCAAACCATTTACATAACCAGCACAATTGTTCGTTATTCATTACTAAGCTTAACAAAAATCATCTAGAATCAGCAACACAAGCCGCCCAGTCTCATTACCATCAGTCTGAGAGCAGCCCCTTTCAACATCACCATCATCCAGGCCTATGCCCCAACATCAGACTATGACGACAGCGAAGTGGAGGATTTTTATGAAAATCTACAGGCGGTCCTTGACCAAGTGCCGAAGAAGGACATAGTCATAGTGCAAGGCGACTGGAATGCCAAGGTTGGCCAAGATGCGCACCACAACTGGGGAGACACATGTGGACCCCACTGCAACAACGAGACAAATGACAGGGGTCTGAGACTCTTGGAGTTTGCCAGATACAACAATCTGGTACTGGCAAACACGCTTGGTCTCCACAAAAACTCCAGACGATGGACATGGCACAGTCCCGGCGGGGAGCATCACAACCAAATAGACTACATCATGGTCAAGAAACGCTTCAGATCAAGCATCAACATTGGCAGGACCCGCACTTTTCCAGGAGCAGACATCGGAAGTGAACGCAGTGCATAGCTTCAAATATTTAGGAGTCATTGTATCAGACAATGGGTACCGACAGGAAGTCCTCTCCAGGATCGCACAAACAACTGCAGCCCTGACAAGGCTGAAACCCATTTGGAAAGACGGGACTATCAGTCTACATTGCAAAGTAAGACTGCTGCGCTCCCTTGTCATCTCCATCTTCCTATATGCTTGCGAAGCATGGACCCTCACAGCAGATCTCCAACGAAGAATACAAAGCATGGAGATGAGGTGCTACAGAAGGCTTCTGGGCATTTCCTATACCCAACACATCACCAACGACGAAGTCCGACAGACCATCACACAAGCCATTGGACAACACGATGACCTGCTCACAGTGGTGAAGAAACGGAAACTCCGATGGTATGGCCACGTCATGATCCAGGCCTTGCAAAGACCTTTCTGCAAGGCACAGTTCAAGGAGGTAGAAGAAGAGGGAGACCGAAAAAGAGGTGGGATGACAACATTCGAGAATGGACTGGTTTGACTCTGATCGAAGCCATCAGAGCTGCTGAGGACAGAGAAAGATGGAGTATGCTGGTTAAACGATCATATGTGGTGCCCCCACGACCTCCGGGTTACGGGACAGCACAGGACAGGATAGGATAGGATAGGATAGGATGTGTAGGCCTGTAAATGTGTGATTGCTACCGCTGCGTGGTGAGGATCTTTTCTCTAACATACGCGTGGGTGTCACACACATCGTTGTGTAGTTTTAATAGATGTAAGCCTATGTGTGTGTGTGTGCATGTGCTAGCGCGCGCTGGTATGTGTGGTTTTATTGTCTTATCATTTCGATGGAAAAGACATACAAATAAATAAAATATAAATATAAGCTAATTCTTGTTTCCCATTATTTGTTAATGTTTGATTGTACTAATCCCCTTCTAAAAGAACAGATTTTCCCTATTGCCACAGTATTTTAGGAATCTTCAAATTGTCTTCATATTAAATCAGCTAATGAACTTAATAATAATAATAATAATAATAATAATAATAATAATAATAATAATAATAATAATAATAATAATAATAAAATAACAAATTGCACAAAGCATTTTCATTAGAATAACAACTCAATGCGCTTACACACTATGGGGCACCATGTGTCCATTAATTCTATGTGACCATTCTATACATAGAATAAATTCTATGCACATAGAAAGCATTCTATGTACACAAAAAGCATTCATTAGTTGAAATTCCATTTATAAAAAAAGAAACCAATATTGTAAGTCATAGAATAAAATTCTTTGTATAGAATTACATTCTATAATATAGTGTAAAATTCTATGTCCATAATAAAATTCTATGTATAGAATAACATTTTATAATAGAGAATAGGATTCTATGTATGTAATACAATTCTATATTATAGAATGCACTTGTATGCATAGAACTATATTCTATAACATAGAAAGAATTCTATTACAAAGAATGAATTCTATAACATAGAATGAATTCTTTAACATAGAATGAATTCTTTAACATAAAATAAATTGCATGACATAGAATTAATTCTATGTGCATAGAATAAATTGTTTAACATAGAATGAATTCTATAATAAATAATGAATTCTATATGCATAGAATGAATTTTATAGCATAGAATGAATTCTATGACATAGAATTCATTCTATGACATAGAATGAATTCTATAGGCAAAGAATGAATAGTATAACATAGAATGAATAAGATTACATAGAATGAATTTTATGACATAGAATGAATTCTATAACATAGAATGAATTCTATAGCATAGAATGAATTCTATGACATAGAATTTATTCTATAGCATAGAATGAATTCTATGTCATAGAATTCATTCTATGCTATAGAATTCATTCTATGTTATAGAATTCATTTTATGCTATAGAATAAATTCTATGTAATAGAATTCATTCTATGTCATAGAATTCATTCTATGTTATAGAATTCATTCTATGTCATCTTATTCATTCTATGTTATACTATTCATTCTATGCTATAGAATTCATTCTATGTCATAGAATTCATTCTATGTCATAGAATTCATTCTATGTCATAGAATTCATTCTATGTCATAGAATTCATTATATGTTATAGAATGAAATCAATATAAAAACCTTTTCTTAAATAGTAAAAACTGGGGCACTGTCAAGGTATAGAGAACATTTTGTATGGCATGGGACTGTATTGCAGAGAGATACACATTGCCACATCCCATCACCACACCACATCACTCTACATCAATGGCTGACGTACGTTCCTAATGCTATTATGCTATCCATTTTATTAACGGAAGGAACTATACATAAATGTGGGTGTTCTCACAAAGGGAGGCCAAATTCGCAACATAGCTGAAAATAGGTTATGGGGGGACGCCTGGGGTGAAATAGTTTTTTTTTGTTATAATTATTATGTCTCAGAGTTGTATCGCAATATTCGACCTTTATTTATATTAATTATTGCTTTTTATGAGTGTACAGTACGGTTATTTCTTCGGTATTGAGCAAAAAGAACTGATTATTTCATTAGATTTTGTCACTATAAACCCTTACAGAACCTCAGCACATTGTAATGAAAAAGTAAGCACGCAGGGGCGGAGGGAGGGGGAGGGGAGGGTGTGACTTCAATTATTTTTATTGCTTTACTCACACTGCCGTCGAAGTCGTCTGCATCAAGAAACCTAAAGGCCCCGCCACACATGCCGATTGTGCAAGGATTTTGTTTGCGATGGAATACGTGATGACGTCAGAACTACTGCCTGCCTGCGGTCCGATTTGCAATCGGCTCGGTATCGTGTGATTTGAGCCTGTTCTAAAGCCCGCAGAACGCTTGGCACGTCAGCCATTTCTTCAGTTCTCGCGCGCGTGCACATGTCCCTTTATTCGTCAGAGCCTCAAAGCCTCGTTTCACAAAGAATGACCTAGTTGCGCATAGAATGAACATTCTATATTATAGAATGCATTCTATGTTAAAGAATACACATTCTATGTTATAGAATGGATTCTATGTTATAGAATGAACATTCTATATTATAGAATGCATTCTATGTTAAAGAATGCACATTCTATGTTATAGAATGGATTCTATGTTATAGAATGAACATTCTAAGTTATAGAATGGATTCTATGTTATAGAATGAACATTCTATGTTATAAAATGAATTCTACGTTATAGAATGACCATTCTATGTTATAGAATGAACATTCTATGTTATAGAATGGATCCTATGTTATAGAATGAACATTCTATGTTATAGAATGAACATTCTATAACATAGAATGCATTCTATGTGCACCAAATGTTAAAAAATAGTTCTATGAGTGTATTCAGTGTTGCGAATAAAATCCATTTTATGTTAAAAAAGGGGTATTTTATGTCATACAATTCTTGCTGTGTTATACAATTAATTCTATATACATATAATTAATTTCACTCACATAAAATTAAAAAAACACAACTAATAAATTGTAACGAAATTTAGAATTTAAAAAAAGATATTGTATGACACATCACCACATCGCATCATCACCACATCGATCACATCATCACATCACATCACTGCATCACATTGCTTCATCACCATCATCGTGAAAACGCACCACCACATAAAATCACATCACATCAACAAATCATCACATCACATCAGCCGACATCACAGCAGCAGCACATCTTCACATTGCAGCAGACAGCACATATCCTGGCATCAGTGAATCACATCACATAATCTAATCACCCCACCCCTCCCACCCATCACATTTGTGGTGCAGTGTGGTGTGATTTAGAGTGATGTAGTGTGGTGATGTGATGTGGTAATGTGTATGTATGTATCTGCAATACAGTTCTATTATGCCTTAAAAGCGAGTGAATCAGACCACATCATCACATAACCTAATCACTCCACCACACCTACCCATCACATTTGTGGTGCAGTGTGATGTAGAGTGATGTGGTGTGGTGATGGGATGTGGCAATGTGTATATCTCTCTGCAATACAGTCCCATGCCATAAAAAATGTTCTCTATACCTCGACAGTGCCCCAGTTTTTACTATTTTAAAAAAAAGTGTAATGTATTGATTTCATTCTATAACATAGAATGAAGTCTATGACATAGAATGAATTCTATGACATAGAATGAATTCTATGACATAGAATGAATTCTATAGCATAGAATAAATAGTATAACATAGAATGAATAAGATGACATAGAATGAATTCTATGACATAGAATGAATTCTATAACATAGAATGAATTCTATAGCAAAGAATGAATTCTATGACATAGAATTTATTCTATAGCATAGAATGAGTTCTATAGCATAGAATGAATTCTATGACATAGAATTCATTCTGTAACATAGAATTCATTCTATGCTATAGAATTCATTCTATGTTATAGAATTCATTCTTTGTCATAGAATTCATTCTATGTCATCTTATTCATTCTATTGATTGATTGATTGATTTATTGTTGCTTTAGGTCCAGTGGACTCTTCCGAGCCAAATCAGGACCGGACAACCCCCGATCCGCATATAAGATCTGCTGAAACAACCCTAGTGGGAAAATTGAATGCCCTCCACCGGCCAGTCACTTTACAATAAAGACATCCCACGCAGGGGACGGCTGAGGGTTTACCTCAACTACGCGAACCCCCGGTTACAAAAACAAAATAGAATAAAACCATCATTACAAATCATCAACAAAACATATACATATAAAATGCCTATATAGCTAAATACTAACATCATAGGAAGCCCTAGTGACCACCCAGCAGAAAGCGTCCAACACTCCCAAGCTGATCCAACAGACCTCATACACAAACAAGGAGTCTTGTCCAGGAAGAGTTTTCAAGAAAAAAGGTAGGTCATTGATCTAGCGAAGAAGAAGATAGTATAGCAGAGTGATAGGACAGAGCAGGAATGGGAAAGAGTAAATGAGGAAGATAGCAACAGTGGGAATTTAAAGCACTAAATTTCCATAAAGTGGGGATACTATTTATACTGAAACCCCCGGCACTCCAACGGGGGTACTGTTGCCGCAGTGAATCTGTCAGGCCTACAAAGGCAAGACAGGTTTTCAACTGGGGCTTTCACTTTTCCCTTTATAGGTTAGAACAATCTACAGTGGCAAGATTGCTCATGACCCCAAGGGGTATTCATTCTATGTTATACTATTCATTCTATGACTATAGAATTCATTCTATGTCATAGAATGAATTCTATGTCATAGAATTCATTCTATGCTATAATATTCATTCTATGCATATAGAAGTCATTCTTTATTATAGAATTCATTCTGTGTTATACAATTTATTCTATGCACATAGAATTCATTTTATGTCATATAATTTATTTTATATTAAAGAATTCATTCTATGTTATAGAATGAATTGTATGCACATAGAATAAATTCTATGTTATAGAATTCATTCTTTGTAATAGAATTCATTCTATGTTATAGAATATAATTCTATGCATACAAGTGCATTCTATAACATAGAATCTTATTCTCTATTATAAAATGTTATTCTATACATAGAATTTTATTATGGACATAGAATTTTACACTATATTATAGAATGTTATTCTATACAAAGAATTTTATTCTATGACTTACAATATTGGTTTCTTTTTTATAAATGGAATTTCAACTAATGAATGCTTTTTGTGTGCATAGAATGCTTTCTATGTGCATAGAATTTATTCTATGTATAGAATAGTCACATAGAATACATCATGTACAGCATCATTGAGAAAGTATTATTACTGTTCATACTATTTACACAGCAAACGCCTTGCGGAACAAGTGCGTATTTAAGCAGCTCTTAAAGGAAACAAGGTCTGTACAATGTCTTAAACCGGCAGGCAGCGCATTCCAAACCTTGGGTGCTTGAAAACTAAAAGACCGGTCACCAACTGTCTTAAGCAGACGCTTGGGCTTTTTGAACAGTTTTTTATCTGATGAGCGCAAAGAACGGGTTGTAGTGTATGTAGTGAGTATCTCAGACAGATATGGTGGAAGTGACTGGTCGAAAAGACGGAAAGCTAGGACAGCAATTTTGTATTCAATGCGGAAATTGACAGGAAGCCAGTGGAGCTGCATTAAGAGAGGCGTGACATGATTACGTTTCCGTTTTTTAAGCACAAGCCGAGCAGCACAGTTCTGTACACGCTGCAGTCGGCTAACTTCATCAATGGGGAAACCAGCTAGAACTGAATTACAATAATCAAGTCTGGATGTCACAAAAGCGCTGACCAACTGTGTGCATGCATCCCACGAAAGAAACTGCCTCAAGGACGCAATACGCCGAAGCTCAAGAAAGGACACACGACAGATGGTACTGATGTGGTCATGCATGAACAAAGAACTATCTAGCTTGACACCCAAATAACGAACAATATTACTAAATGGGATGGTGCTGTCGCCGATGAAATCGAAAAGCACACTGATGAATTTCAGTCGTCTTTTTGGAATAACATCTTCACTTGTTTAAATACACAGGCGCTTGTATCTGGACACGCGAGCGCCTATGCCTGTGACGCGTCTCCCTTTGGTTATCTATAATACATAACCAAAGAAGACGCGTCAGTGCAGGCATAGGCGCTCGCGTGTCCAGATGCCAGCGCCTGTGTTTAAATAGTACTGCATAGGGTTTTTTTTTTCCCTTCTTTTTCAAGTTGTGTCAATACTGTTTGGTGGTCATGCGTGTGTGCTTTACTGTTTTTGCTTTCTATACATTGTTCTAGTGACTGTTGTATGTGTTCTATCTTGCATCTTTATGCGCTTCTCTTTTTGAGTGCATATATTTTCGAGGAATGTATAAATCACTGTCACACATGTTTGAACATTGTTTACTCTCATATCGTCGCTGTCAGACGAAAACCTCGTATCTCATTTTTTGCTGTTTTGAGAAAATCGATAAAAACTGTTTCAACCAGTCGGGTAACGCCAAACCAATGACTTTTTTACTTCAAAGGAACTACGAAAAGTCTAGAAATTTGGCAGTATGGGATAAAAAGTCGAAGAAGTGTTTTCCGTTGAGAACTGGAAGCAAATGAAGAGTTACGAGGTTTTCGACTTACAACTGTGTAAAAAAGTTTGAGTTACGAGGTTTTTGAATAAAACAACAGACCCTGGTACAACACAAAATCAGAGCAAAACGTTGTCAAAGATCGCAGGAAAGCCATATTTATAGGTGTCACAAACTGTCAAAACGTCAAACACAGAAATACCATATCTTCCGGCATTTCCTATCCTGTCCCGTAACTCGGAGGTCGTAGGGGCACCACAGATGATCGTTTAACCAGCATACTCCATCTTTCTCTGTCCTCAGCAGCCCTGATGGCTTCGCTCAGTGTCGAACCAGTCCACTCTCGAATGTTGTCCTCCCACCTCTTTGTCGGTCTCCCTCTTCTTCTACCTCCTTGCACTGTGCCTTGCAGAATGGTCTTTGCAAGGCCTGATGCTCTGGTGACGTGGCCATACCATCGGAGTTTACGTTTCTTCACCACTGTGAGCAGGTCATAGTGTTGTCCAATGGCTTGTGTGATGGTCTGTCGGACTTCGTCGTTGGTGATGTGTTGGGTATAGGAAATGCCCAGAAGTCTTCTGTAGCACCTCATCTCCATGTTTTGTATTCATCGTTGTAGATCTGCTGTGAGGGTCCATGCTTCGCAAGCATATAGGAAGATGGAGATGACAAGGGAGCGCAGCAGTCTTACTTTGGAATGTAGACTGATGGTCCTGTCTTTCCAAATGGGCTTCAACTTTGTCAGGGCAGCAGTTGTTTGTGCGATCCTGGAGAGGACTTCCTGTCGGGACCCATTGTCTGATACAATGGCTCCTAAATGTTTGAAGCTATGCAGTGTGTTGAGGGATTGGCCTTGGATTTTGATGTCCGTGTTGATGCCATTGGTGTTGTTGGTCATCATTTTGGTCTTCTCTGCACTTATTTCCATTCCATAGGCTCTGGAAGTGGTGTCAAGCCTCTGTACCATTCTTGTTCCTCTCTAGCCAATCCATCAATTATTCTGAGGTTGAAAATCTGTTCAGTGGTAATTCGCCTTGCCCTGAATCCTGCTTGTTCTTCAGCTATGATTTGTTCAGCTTGGGATTTCAACCTGTTGAGTATTATTTTCAGGAGGACCTTGCTGGGATGGCTGATGAGGCTGATGGTGCGGTAATTTTCACACTCCTGAAGGCCACTCCCCGCTCTGCCAGATCTTGTTACAGATAATGGTGAAGGCATCAATCATCGCTTCTCCTCCTGCTTGTAGCAGTTCCGCGGGTATGTTGTCCACTCCCGCTGACTTCCCTTTCTTCAGTGATTGCACTGCTGCCTCAACTTCTTCCCGGAGAATTGGGAGGATTTCTTCTTCTTCTCTGTTCTCGGGACATGCTAGAACTGATGAGTATCCATTTGGTGTAAAGATCGGAGCAGTACTCTGTCCATCTGTCCAAGACTTCTTGTTCTTCAGTAAGGCATATGCCAGACTTGCTTGGGATCGTGGAGACTTTGGGCGGTTTGACACTTGTCAGGCGCTTCACAGTCTGGTAGGCCTTCCTGCTGTTGTTCTTGTTCAGACTGTTCTCTATTTCCTGGCATTGATCTTCTATCCAGTACTCCTTTGCTGTGCGCATGCCTTTTCGGATGTCATTGTTGATTTTTCGGTAGACATGGGCTCCCTGTGAGGTGTTCTTTTTCTTTTTAATATCTCTTCGTTTATCACACAGATCCAAAAGTTCAGGTGTGATCCACGGCTTCTTCTTTGGTCGGTGCTTGCCAAGGATCTCAGTGGCGGCATCTGTCACAGCTGAGTTGAACGTGGTGGTCATGGTGTTGACATCTACTTCACCAGCCCCCAAAAAGAGCAGTGGTGCAAATTCCCCTCTAATTGTGGCCTGAAATAGTTCTGCCACCTCCGGGTCTTGCAGTTTGTCCAGGTCGAACTTCAGTCTGGTGCACTTTGCTGTATTTACTCTCTTCAAGTGGAGCCGGAAAGACATCATCACAAGATCGTGGTCACTTCCGATGTCTGCTCCTGGAAAAGTGCGTGTCCTGCCAATGTTGATGCTTGATCTGAAGCGTTTCTTGACCATGATGTAGTCGATCTGATTGTGATGCTCCCCGCCGGGACTGTGCCATGTCCATCGTCTGGAGTTTTTGTGGAGACCAAGCGTGTTTGCCAGTATCAGATTGTTGTATCTGGCAAACTCCAAGAGTCTCAGACCCCTGTCATTTGTCTCGTTGTTGCAGTGGGGTCCACATGTGTCTCCCCAGTTGTGGTGCGCATCTTGGCCAACCTTGGCATTTCAGTCGCCTTGCACTATGACTATGTCCTTCTTCGGCATTTGGTCAAGGACCGCCTGTAGATTTTCATAAAAATCCCCCACTTCGCTGTCGTCATAGTCTGATGCTGGGGCATAGGCCTGGATGATGGTGATGTTGAAAGGGGCTACTCTCAGACGGATGGTAATGAGTCTACTGGATACTGGGCGGCAACCCATGACAGTGGCTAGAATGTTCTTGTGGACCAAGAATCCAACGCCGTGTTCGTGCCTGTCATCTCTACCGCTGAAATAGAGCTTGTGGCCTTTGTCGGTCGTTGTTTTACCTAGGCCTTTCCAGCGCACTTCGCCGATACATAAAACGTTCCATCGATAGTGGTCCAGCTTGTGGGCCAGTTCTTCTAATTTTCCTTCCGCAGTTCGGGTCCTGACATTCCAGGTTCCTACGACGATGTTGTTTCTCGTGCGGATCTTGCTAAATTGTCCATCAGTAGCATATTTATCACCTCCGTCCTGGTGGCCAACGGAAGGCGCCTTGTTGAGCCGGGCGACGACCGATCCGGTATGGAATTAGTGGATAGTTTCATCATGTAGTGTGTCTTTGGCAAAAAGGACCTGGCGGTGCCCAATCCTGTGGCCACAGCCGAAATCCACGAATACAGTGTGGCTCGCCTTGGCCCTGAGCACGTGGCCGTTGAACCTGTAGTAACGTGAGGTTACTCCGCCCTGGCCGGTGACTTCTGTGTAGAAGACTTTCGCCCAGTGATGCCGTGCTAACATCACCCCTGTTAGTCGCCTCTTACGACACGCCGGGAAACGTTGGGTCTATTCTATTTAGTGCCCGAACTCACAGGGTCTTTGGGAGGTTCGTTGCAGACTTTACAAATCCACTCCGCAAAATCATCAAATGATGAGCAAGGGGAGTGTGGCAGGTTGCACTTTCCGCAGAGGGTCCCAGACGACAGATTTCCGTTATCAGACATCGACGTAGATTCTGAAATTAATTAACATAAACAATCTCAAGTGTTTTATTCCGATTTAAATAAATGAATGTATTCTGTACGCCCCTCTCACAAACAAGCGATATGGAGATCTACTCAATCTAAGCCTACATACTAGATCTAACATCCGTCCCCCAGATCCAGTGACCTCCACGTACACCCTCCCCACACTAGATCTATTCTCTTCGCCTCCAGAACTGTCCCTTTCTCTTCAAGAGAGAGAGAGAGAGAGAGAGAGAGAGAGAGAGAGAGAGAGAGAGAGAGATCAGTCTTTCACCACTCAAAACCACTGAAAACTCAAGACTACATGATTCAATGCCTTTCCATACATTCGTTGTCTAATTGTAAAGGAAATCAAACGACTCAAAGTGTTATGTGTGCTCTGTACTTACAATTTCGTCCAAACTTTTGCGACAAAGAAAACCTCGTATGTTGCGTCATTGTCACTTCCTACCGCGAAAACGTTCGGTAAAAACCTCGTATCTAAACATACGAGGTTTGGTCCGCCAGTAGAGAGATACGAGGTTTGGTTTCATGGATTTTTATTAACTTTCTATTCGAGACGCAATTTTGAGCTTAGCACAGAACATGGGCAAGAGACCAAGGGTCACAACTATGAAGTTATCTCCAAACCGCCATTTTGGGACTTACGAGGTTTTCGTCTGACAGCGACGATATATGAATCCAGTATATTTGCTGCGTGTGTGTGTGTGTGTGTGTGTGTTATTCAGTATATATGTTATTGTTTGCAGTTGTCATTTTAGTCATGCTTTTAGTATTGTAGAACTAGGTCAGTGTGACAGTGCCGTGACCTATTACCTTCGCCTGACCTTGAACCATTCGAAGCCGGTGTGGTTATGGGATGCTACATCGGTACTCGATACTTTCATTTCTGGTATCCTTCTTCCGCCCAGTATTATAAACCACTAGCGACCTATGATATTCCCTTAGCCATTTTTCAATTTGTCACAAACTCTTTCTTCGAATTCCAAACTTTAGTCACTATTTGTTCACCCTATGTGCCCTGTAACACAACCATCTGCTCGCCTCCACCCTAAAACTGAAACCAATCAAAGAGAGGTGCATAGCGGTGTCGGAGGTCACTACCTACATCACTTTGTAATTTGAGACTGTAACATGCCTATTCTATGAAGTTTTACTATTGTTGTGTAACGCGGACACACAATTGATTGGAGAATGCATGGTGTGTATGTGGGGTGGATGTGGGAGGTGAGCGTGCATTTCTTCTTCTGTAAGCTTAGGGTCCTTTAGCAGGCTTAGAGCTATGCTTTTCATGGCCAATTTGCATGCAGTGTGGAAGCCATTGCTTATATTTAGACTACTTGTTTATTTATTAGCTTTTTGTCTAGTTGCCTCATATGTATCAGGGTCCTTTTTGTTGTAAAGCGTTTACTTGGCAATAAATTAATTCTACTTATCTTTTGTTGTAATGATGAATATTCAATTGTCCGTTTAACTGTTTTTATTTACAGTTCAACACTTTTAGCTAATTGTGTTTGTTTTTGATTATTACACATTAAATGCCAAATGGCTGAAATACATTGTTGTGTTCGTTTTATGCATACTTTCTGAACCATTATCTGGATAGCTGTTTTTTCTCCATTTTCCCTTCATTGTATTCTTCCTGCATTTCAGCCGTTTTGTGAAAATGTAGGTGAAAATGGTGTTGCCGTGTTAGAACCTGGTTTGTTGGGTGCTTGCCAGTGTGCTCAGTGGTGTACGCACCGTAATCAACTGTCAAGCGATAACATTGCAACCTGTACCGTGCTTCAAACCCAGTTGATGGCCTTACGGACACTACTACTAATATTAAATAAATGAAAATAAATCATTTGTTTTTTGAAAATTACCCCAAAACACTGCACTCCTACTACTTCAGAGTATAAAAAGAGGTCTAGTCTGAGCCTGCACGCATTCCATTGCATGGACTTAAAGACCCTGACAATCATGTCCTAGACAGGTGAGTTCCTACTTCACAAAATGCACCCAGCACACACTAGGCCCCTCCTTCCCATCTCCGGTCGCCTAGGGTTGTACCCAGTTGTCTAGGCATCAGACTATGCGCTCTAGGGCTGCAGGTGGGCTCCTTGATTGGCTTGAATTAGATCATGTATCGACCCTCGCCTTGAGCAGCTCTAGGTCTGGAAAAGTGCTACATAAGATTTACTACATAAACTAAAAAACATATCAATCCGTTTTATTAATCATAATTTAGCAAATATTATGTTGTGTGATACTGCTTGGAGCGTATTAATAATAATCAGGGATCAGTTTACTAGCGCGCCCTGCACCATTGACGCATAAAATTTAAAAATGACCCATCTACAATTCTTGCCAGGGGCCGAATGGCGCTTCGATTTTTGGTACCAGTGCGCCACCACAATAACAGTGCACTGTATTGGAGGCGACAAACGTGCTTTTGCTAAGGCAAGTTCAGCGATTGGCTATAAGGGCCCGGATGTTGATCTTTCAGCCAATAAGAAGTGTTGTACGATTCTTCCAAATCAGAATTTGCTATCGTGTGCGCGTATGTTGTGTCCGTGCAAGGAGGATTTTGTGTTTTTCTTTGTGCCGCTTTGAAAATGCCCCCCACCCCTTCCCCAAATACCTAAACTTGAGGTAGGACAGTCTAGACTGTCGTTTGCTGCTGTTAAACCACAGTCTACCGCCGCTAATCCTACGCAAGATTGTGTGAGCCCCGAGTCAAGTCAAAATACTGATCCCTGTTCTGGTTAGTGTTTTGTTGGTAAACATGCTTCACAACACATGCACACTCACAATAATCTATTTAGTTTTAATTTCTGTAATAATATCTCCAGGTTATCTTTTACATGTACGTAAATTACTGCTGAAATCATTGCCCATTGAAATTTGATCTGAGGGGCCCAATGGCCCATAGCTTTTTTGTGTCAGGCTGAACCCTGATAATAATAATAATAAATAATACTGGATGCTATATACACGCTTTTTACCCAAATCACCAAAAGCGCGGCGATCTGTACCAACATACAGGCTTACATGTTTCACCCATTCTCACAAACACACATCTATCACTTAAACATGTCCTGTAACATTAGTTATAAAACCAATAAAACAAAAATCATAAAACAAGAGCAATACAATTGGAATAAAGTGAAACAATTTAATCTTTTATTACATCTTTCAAATTCCATGTTTATGACTTGTGCTGCAAGCATCCAAATAAGGACAACAACTTTGGTGTATAAAAGATCTGCTGAAACAACACTAATGGTAACACTGAAGGCACTCCACCAGCCGTCACTTTACAATAAAGGCATCCCATGCAGGGGACGCTGAGGTTGTACTCTGAGTTATCGAATCCCCGTTTCCAAAAACAAAATACAATATAAACATCATTATAAAATATTAACAAAACACATATATATGAAATGCCTACATTGCTAAATAATAATACCATAGAAAGCCGAAGTGACCATTTGGCAGAAAGCGTCCAATATCCCCAATCTGACCCAACAGACCACATACACAAATGAGGAGTTTTGGGAGAGTTTTCAAGAACATAGGTATGTGACTGGTCTAGCAAAGAAGATAGTAGATTGATAGGACAGAGTAGGAGCGAGAAGGAACAAATAAGAATGACAGAAACAGTAGTAATTTAAAGCACTAAATTTCCACTAAGTGGGGACACTATTTATACAAATCCTCGGCACCCTCACCGGGGGATGAGCAAGAAAAAAACTGTTTTTATTAATAACATCAATATCAACTGATGCTGAGAAATTGTCACTTTAAGAACAAGAGCAAGCGTCAATATAACAATACCTTAAGCTGACTTGGTATATATATATATATATGGAGCTATCACTGAGGGCTGTTGTTGCCTTCAGTGAGACGCTCTGCACACCCTTAGTGAACCGGTGTTGCAGAAATTCGTCTCATATTTTGCAGACGAGCAGGCGTCGGCCTGCATTGGAGCCTCACGCACTGAGCTACGAGAGCCCACCAGTCTGTCAACCAGGAGAAGACTCCACCACAACTCTGCTCATCAACACGAGAGCTAAGTTATTTGAAAAAAACGTGCACCAAAACTGTTAGAGAAGGACATCAATAGTCCACTCTTCCAGAACTCTGACCCATTGGGTAGAACGCACCATTAGCCCAATGATGAGACAGTAGCTGCATAGAACTATCAAGGAGCAAACTATTCGAAGTGATATTTGGACTTTTAAATTAGTATAGTGATTAGAAGATTTTGTATAGAGTAAAGGAAATAAATATGTGATATTTACTGTTAACAAGTGGCTGGACTACTTATGTTTCATAGCCGTGTGAGAGCTAGTGTGACAGTGATTTTCTTTCTATCTCTGTAACCCCAGCCTAACACAGACCGAGCTAAACTTATAAATGTATTAAGATTAGTCACCGGGAGATTTACTAGCGATCCCCACAGACGAAAAGACGAGTGGGTAATAGCATTCCATTGTGCAGAGCTCAGCAGCAATAGACCCACCGTCACAGCGACCATAGGAATTTAAAGCATTAGATTTTCTAGAAATCGGGGATACTATTTATACAGGAACCCCCGGCACCCCCACTAGTGGAAATGTGGATTAATATACTACATTAAGAAAATGAACAAAAAGAGAAGTAATTGATTATATTATATTCAGAATCTTTTTCAAAAGGAACTTGACGCGCTCTTTATATTTGAACAAAAGTGGTTTTTTTAACTATCTAGTGAAATACTGTTCTAATGCTTTTCAACAATGGCGATAATCCTAAATATCTTCCTATTCTAAAATTAAATGAAGAAATACTTCCATATAAACAGGAAGTAAAATTTCTTGGTGTATATTTTACAACTAAATTAAATTGGAGATTACATATTGAAACTTTAATATCAAAAGCTATAAAAACATTGGACTTATTAAAAATTATAAGTGCGCAGGCATGGGGACAAGAGACAAAATCACTCCTACAAATATCTATGTCTCTTGTTCGTCTTAAACCTATTTTATGGTGAAGAAGTATATTTTTCTGCAAATAATACCTTATTAAACAAATTACAAAGTATTGACAGCAGAGCTATTAAAACTGCATTAGATGTGCCAGTACATTCTAACACCTCCAAAACATATCAAGAAGCAGGAATATTACTACTAAATCAACAGCGTCAATTAGCTAGTGCAAAGTCTGTGATCAGAAGTGTATCGGTTCCAAATTCTGTACGTAATGAAATTTTTTATGATGCTGAAATTGATTATGAAAAGCGATCAAAACATATGAAATATTTGCAACCTATTAAAAACTATACACAGGAGTTAATGGGTAAATGCAATATTGATATTAATACAATTCAAGTAATGCCTATCCTATCCTATTCCTTTCCTATCCCGTAACTCGAAGGACCTTTTGGGCACCACAGATGATCGTTTAACCAGCGTACTCCATCTTTCTCTGTCCTCAGCATCCCTGATGGCTTTGCTCAGTGTCAAGCCAGTCCATTCTCGAATGTTGTCCTCCCATCTCTTTTTCGGTCTCCCTCTTCTTCTACCTCCTTTCAATTTGCCTTGCAGGATGGTCTTTGCGAGGCCTGATGATCTGGTGATCAAGTTATGCCCAAAATACCGCAAATGCCACCATGGGAACATAAATTGGCAAATTATGCTATTGATTACAGTAAAACAAAAAAATTATGAGATTACAAACTTATTAATTACTGAGGTAAAAGAACATTTAAGAAAAGAAAAGTCGTTACTCAAATTATGCTAAAATATTTACAGATGGGTCTGTGGTAGAGATATCGGATGCTGGATCAGGATTTGTTCTACCGAGTTTAAATATTACAAAGTCGTATCATTTAGGAACCGACAGGGTATTCTATATTTACAGCTGAGTTTTATGCAGTTATGATGGCACTGAACTATATAGTCAATGTTCCATTAGAGGTTTTTGGTATCATCATTTGTGTTGATTCAAAAACTTCTTTATGCACTAAAAGACTGGAAATGCAAGGTCAGAAGTGAGTTTTTATTTGAGATAAAACATTTAATTCATTGTATTATTTTAAGAGGAATATGTTTAGACTTTCGCTGGGTCCCATCACAAAGAGGAATTTCTTGGAATGAAATATGTGATAAATTAGCCAAAGAGGGAACTAAGAATATCATATCCTATCCCGTAACTCGAAGGTATCCTTCCCACTCCCCCGCACCGTGCCCTGCAGGGCAGTCCTTGCAAGGCCCGAGGCCTTGGCGACGTGGCCATACCATCGGAGGATCCGTCCCCCCACCACCGCGAGCATGTCATTACGTTGTTCAACGGCCCGTGTGAGAGTCCGTCGGACCCTGCCACCAAAGAATATGGGTATACTACAAAGAAGAATCATACCACGATTCTATGCAAAACGAGTGACGTCAGCGACACCACGGCGACACCAAGCGGCTGTGCTGCGGAGCAGGTCAAGGGAGGTAAACATACCACATAGCAACATGAAAATACAAACGATATTGCTCGACTGTATCGGCGTGTTTCTGATGAATCCCGAACATATTTGTCAACAAAATTACTGTGTAATGTGTAGGAAAATGACTCCTTGCAATAATGCTGGTATTTTTGCACATTACATTGTGATATAGAGCTTACAATTTACATAGAAATGGTGAATGAAAACAGCTAAATTATACTTTAAAAAAAATTCATACAAACATGAGGCATTTTTATGATATTCAAGTTTGTGCTGTTGGTGACTGAATCATAAAACAAAACTATTGCAGCATGCCAAAGTGCTAAATTGTATTCATAAATTAATATCCCCCATTGAATAGTGATTAGTGGGCTAAAGAGCGTTGGTTGTCAATTGAACAAAAGGGAAATTGTGAGAATTTAACACTGCTTTGCATAATCATAATTATTGTCAAATTCAGTTAAATTTGTAAATATGTTATTGTTTCCTTTGGTTTGGTTTTCTTCGTTGTTTTTGTATGATTAATTTTTACCTTTTCTTTAACGCTTGTTGTTGTCTTATAGTCCGCCCCACAGTTTGTTTGTTTGTATATTGCTTAAGGTCCAGTTAATTCTTTAGAGTTGTATCAGGACCGTTGGACAGGACAGAGCAATACAACACAGATGACATCAGCTTCATGGCACCTCACACGGATCATGTTTACAAGGTCATAAAATTAGGAGGCGCTGGAGTCGCAGAGTATTCACCTCAATTTGTCACACTCCAGGTTTAAAAAACAGTATAAAAGGAAATATAAAAATCTTAAAAACTAAACATAAGAAATTAACAGGCAGAATGTATTTTGGTGGTATGTGGCTTTGATGTGGCCATGTTACAAGATCAAATGGACTATCCAAAATAATCTTACAGGGGACAGTACAAGGTGGGAGGAAGAGAGACAGACAGAAGAAGAGGTGGGAAGATAACATTGTATAGTGGACAGGCCTGAGATTGAGTGATGCCATAAGAGAGGCAGAAAACAGAAATGGAGAGAATTGATTCCCGAATCATCAGTGGTGCCCCAACGGTTCACAAGACTACGGGATAGGTGAGGTGGTGAAGGTTATGGTGGCTTTATTCTGCCATATGGCACTAGTATTTGCCTTTTTTCTGTGTGTTAATTTCTTATGTTTATTATTTAAGATATTTATATTTCCTTTTATACTGTTTTTTTAAACCTGGATTTCGAAAAATTGAGGTAAATACTCTGAGTCTCCAGCGCCTTCTAATTTTATGATCTTCTAAACATGATCCGTGTGAGGTGACACGAAGCTGATGTCATCTGTGTTGTATTGCTCTGTCAAATAAAATTATTGAAGTCATCAAAAGCCTGTATGACAAGGCTACCAGTGCAGTCCTCCACAACAGCGCCATCGGAAACTGGTTCAGAACAACAATTGGTGTGCGTCAAGGATGCCTACTCTCTCCAACACTCTTCAACATCTTCCTACAGCGCATCATTTCATATGCCTTTGCAGACCACGAAGGCACAGTCAGCATAGGGGGAAGAGCAATCTCCAACCTCCGTTTTGCGGATGACATTGATGGATTGGCTGGAGAGGAACAAGAACTTGAACAGCTGGTACAGAGGCTTGACACCACCCCAAGAGCCTATGGAATGGAAATAAGTGCAGAGAAGACCAAAATGATGACCAACAACACCAATGGCATCAACACGGACATCAAAGTCCAAGGCCAATCCCTCAACACAGTCAGTGCATAGCTTCAAATATTTAGGAGCCATTGTATCAGACAATGGGTCCCGACAGGAAGTCCTCTCCAGGATCGCACAAACAACTGCTGCCCTGGCGAGGTTGAAGCCAATTTGGAAAGACAGGACCATCAGTCTACATTCCAAGGTAAGGTTGCTGCGCTCCCTTGTCATCTCCATCTTCCTATATTCTTGCGAAACATGGACCCTCACAGCAGATCTCCCACGAAGAATACAAAGCATGGAGATGAGGTGCTACAGAAGACTTCTGGGCATTTCCTATACCCAGCACATCACCAACGACGAAGTCCGACAGACCATCACATAAGCCATTGGACAACACGATGACCTGCTCAAAGTGGTGAAAAAAACTTAAACTCCGATGGTATGGCCACGTCACCAGATCATCAGGTCTTGCAAAGACCATCCTGCAAGGAACAGTGCAAGGAGGTAGAAGAAGAGGGAGACTGAAAAAAGGTGGGAGGACAACATTCGAGAATGGACTGGGTTGACATTGAGCAAAACAATCAGGGTTGCTGAGGACGAGGAAAGATGGAGTACGCTGGTTAAACGATCATCTGTGGTGCCCCTCCGACCTCCGAGTTATGGGATAGGATAGGATAGGATAGTGATAAACGAAGAGAGATGAAAATGAAAAAGAACAGCTCACAGGGAGCTGATGCCTACCGAAAAATCAACAATGACATCCGAAAAGGCATGCACACAGCAAAGGAGAACTGGATAGAAGATCAGTGCCAGGAAACAGAGAACAGTCTGAACAAGAACAACAGCAAGAAGGCTTACCAGACTGTTAAGCTGCTGACAAGTGTTAAACAGCCCAAGGTCTCCACTATCCAAAGCAAGTCTGGCATATGCTTTACAGAAGAACAAGAAGTCTTGGACAGATGGACAGAGTACTGCTCTGACCTTTACAACCACACACCAAACGGAGACCCATCAGTTCTAGCATGTCCCGAGAACAAAGAAGAAGAAATCCTCCCAATTCTCCGAGAAGAAGTTGAGGCAGCAGTGCAATCGCTGAAGAATGGGAAGTCAGCGGGAGTAGACAACATACCCGCGGAACTGCTTCAAGCAGGAGGAGAAGCGATGATTGACGCACTCACCATTATCTGTAACAAGATCTGGCAGAGTGGGGAGTGGCCTACACCATGGACCCAGTCGCTTGTCATTACTCTTCCCAAAAAAGGTAACCTTCAGGAATGTGAAAATTACCGCACCATCAGCCTCATCAGCCATCCAAGAAAGGTCCTCCTGATAATAATAATCAACAGGTTGAAACCCCAAGCTGAACAAATCATAGCTAAAGAACAAGCAGGATTCAGGGCAGGGCGAAGTACCACTGAACATATTTTCAACCTCAGAATAATCTGCGAGAAATACCTACAGCACCAACAACATCTATATCATGTGTTCGTAGACTTCAAAAAGGCGTTTGACCGAGTCTGGCATGCAGCTCTGTGGGCAATCATGAGAGTGTACAACAACAGCCCTAAAATTATTGAAGTCATCACAAGCCTGTATGACAAGGCTACGAGTGCAGTCCTCCACAAAAGCGCCATCGGAAACTGGTTCAGAACAACAATCGGTGTGCGTCATGGATGCCTACTCTCTCCAACACTCTTCAACATCTTCCTATAGCGCATCATGTCAGATGCCCTTGCAGATCACAAAGGCACAGTCAGCCCTTGCCTGAAAATGGCGACTAATTTAGTCGCCATGGCTAGTGAAAAAAAAAATTGGCGACTAAAAAAAAAAACTTTAGTCGCCAAATGCGAGTGCGCAATAATGAACTTTTTTTTAGTTTGGCTAGTAAAATGTTTAGTTTGGCTAGTAAAATTTTTAAGTTACTAGCCAAAGGCTAGTGGGACCTTTTTGTCATTTTCAGGGCTGCATAAGGGGAAGAGCAATCTCAAAATTTCGTTTTGCGGATGACATTGATGGATTGGCTGGAGAATAACAAGAACTTGAACAGCTGGTACAGAGGCTTGACACCACCTCCGGAGCCTATGGAATGGAAATAAGTGCAGAGAAGACCAAAATGGTGACCAACAACACCAATGGCATCAACACGGACATCGAAGTCCAAGGCCAATCCCTCAACACAGTGCA